>CM029476.1:31979550-32323392 GCA_017140325.1 Eucalyptus leucophloia subsp. euroa
TGCTTTCTTGGACTCGGTCTACATGTATACAAATCCTCATTTTCCACGTTAGAATTTGCTTCCGGCTTGTCCTCCATTTCCGGATCCATTTGTACCATCCGGAGATTTTCTGGATTCGATCCCGCAAGATGTGGTGTCAGTAAAGTTAGGTCGAAGAATGCGCGAGGACTTCGGTGACAAACGGAATTAATTATAAACTTAAACTACAAGAGGTCCGAGCAATTTTCTGCAAGTTCCGATAGGTGAAGTCACTTCAAAGAATACAAAGATTGAATTTCAAAGTGATGCCACAATTAATTTACAGAATAATACATATGGTAAGCAAATGCTTAGATGATCGAATCATATTCAAAATGCTTAACGATATGATATTCGCCCCTGCTTTTGTAAATTAAACTTCATGAATGAGACTCTATGTATCTCTCGTTTTCCTTGGAAAAATGGCTTAGATTACAAACGAATTAGACAGTTGCATTTCGTTTTTCATTGAAAAAAAAAAAAAACGGAAGAGCAATAAAGAAAACGAGAAGGAAGATCCAAAGCAATGGCTATTCCGTAAAAATTCGCAAACCCGAGGGCCATTTCCCAAATCTCCATTACATAAACCTCTTAACCTCTCTCCCTCCCTTCCTAAATAACACGTTCAACATCTCCCTCTCACTCTCTCTCTCTCTCTCTCTCTCTCTCTCTCTCTCTCTAAAACATGAGCTCGTCGACAAGAACAAGATCAAGAACAGCGACGGCCTCCTCAGCCGCGGCGTCAAGAAGACGGCGGCGAGCCAGCAAGCTGGCGCGCGCCTGCATGAGCAAGCGGCGGAGGCCGGCCGGAGGCACGTGCTCCTCCTCCTCCTCCAATGACGCCGTCTTGGAGAAGCTGGAAGCTCTCAAGAACCTCATCCCGGTCACCAGGGACGGCGGCGACGACGCCGTCGCCACTGACGAGCTCTTTCAAGAAACGGCGGATTACATCCTCCGGCTGAGGACCCAGGTCGTCGTCCTCCAGAAGCTGATCCACTTCTACGGATCGGCCGATCTTCCCGAGAAGCAACGCGAGATCGACGACGCTTCCTCTGTATTATAGTCTCCAGCCTCCACCACGAGAAAAGACGATGGTTCTTCAGATTGAACTCCGACGGGAAAAATGCTTTTGGCTGGCGACAAAGCAAGCGCAGAGGAAAATTCTGGAATATCTGGTATGAAATTAGAAGGAAAGGGACATCATTTGAGCTCAGATTGTCGTTGGAGATCATTTTCTTGATTTTTTTTTCTTCCTTTCTTCACTTTTATTTTCTCGTCGGACCGCATTTTTCCAAGAAAATATGTTATAGATAGTTTCTGTCTTCTATTTATATATCTCGGTCCATATTTTTGTCTATGTAGGCTTCTAGTTTGCAATCCTCACGAAGTTCTTATTTCCATATCATGGTGTATGTAATAGCTCATATTAAACTAATTTCCCGTCGTTCCTAGACTGTTCCATTTGGGATGGACCATATCAAAATTAGTCCAAGCAGTATTACCTTCTATATCACTAGTTAAAAAGGGCGGGAGGAGGTGATCGGCGCCGGCCCTCGTCTCGGTGTTGTTTCTTAGAAAGAGAACGGAGTTCAAGGGGCGAGAGAACAAGAAAAAAATATCTTATAAAGAGGCAATGTGCATTCGAAGACGATGAATCGAGTTAAGATATCAAACTGGCTTTGTATATCCATCCGAATGTTGCGTTAGTGTCTTCGGAGCACAAGAAAGCATGTGCTCTTGGATGTATGGTCGCTCTTTCGACGTTCAAGAATTCAAAAATATCTAGGGTCGGTGTGAGTTTTCGAGGGATGATTTCAAGGACGCGATGGAGATCCGAGTGAAGAAGACGGGAGTGCCACTGGAGAGATGCCGGGGGGTCGAGCAAGTGATTGGACGACAGGGATCAGTGTCACTCGAAACGAGACACGAAGGGAGGGAAGCACGTGCAAAAGCCAACATTTTAGGGCTCCCTCGTTCGCTCGCGTTGGTGGGATGATACGATATTTATTATTGTTATGAGTTATTGTCGGGCTGGGGGGTGTGTGGAAATGTGTCAGCTCAGCTGCTCGGCTGCATTCCTTCACATGCCCCCTCTCTTCTTTCTCGGGTATTTATTGCTTGTGCGAGCGCGCCAACATAATGCCATGAAAAGTAGCTTAATATAAGTCTCCCGTGTAATGTCCAGTGCATGGGAGCCAAAGTCGCGTGCGCTGTTGGGTTAGATGGATCCTGCATAAAGACCTGCGTCGTTCAGTCATACATGTGAGCTCGCCCGATTCATTTAAGATTTCGACGGCTTTCCTAGTGCTAGTTGGGCTATTCATGTGAGGTTGTCGAATATTAAAGTAGAAGGAGAGAGAAGCCGGATTGGTTAAGAGGGTGGAGAAATTAGAAATTGGATGTAATCTTGGTTTCGCGGTTTCGAAAGTCTTAAGGTGAATTTCACAAGCTTCTCTCAGCCTCGCCCGCTCCTCTTGATTTTGTGGCCACCTAATCATCTCGTAAAGAGAGTGAGGTTAAAGAAGTATGGGGGAAGAGTTAAAGCGGGCGACTGATCATCAGGACCATTTACCTACCTTGGCTGTCCTTTTGGATGTTCATCGATTTTGGGTCACATTCTATTTCTTTGCTCAAGGAGTAGACAAATTTGCAGATTGTATTCGCTATTCAGTATACCACTTATGGCTAAAGTAAAGGATGATAGCATGCCTCCTCACTCCTTGCCTTCCCTTAGTGCAGTGTCTTCTCAGTATTCAATGTGATTCTTCCTCACTTTTTACTTACTAAAGCCATCTAAACATACATATATGCATTTATATATTGTCAAAACTCATTTGTCTCCACGTGTACCAAACCCTTTTTTTTTTTTATGTCACTATTACAGGTAGGTTTCATCGGTTACATTTGACCCCACGCTATGATTCCTCTAAGATTTTCATCTCAGGATAGTGCTTCTTAGAGGGGGTAGTGCAGCACCACTTGGCAATGGTAATAAGTGTTTCATTGCCACTGCCATTGCCACTATCTATAATCAATCTAAGTATGAATGCTTATTAATTTAACCCTAATGGAATTATGCTTTCTTTCGAGATTAACATTCTTTCAGCTTTCTTCGTTGCAACAATTAGCTACGGTTTCGAGGTTGCTTAGTTGTTTAGGTTTCTTTAATGCGGTTCCAGTACAATACCAAACCGAAATGAACTATCAAGGTACCGATTTTGTTTTTTCTTCATTACCCGAACAGAATGAAAACCAAACCAAATATACATGGAATTTTCAGCTTGGTTCAGGTAATATTAACAACCCTACTTAACCATGCAATTGCTTGGCATGAAATTTTGTGGGAGTAAAGATGGTTTCGTTTAGCACCCATAGTCGCATCACCAGGGGCAAGAGGCCGAATGTCTTAGCAACACTGGTTTCTCTTTATGACATCTTTGGATTAACTTACTCAAGATATAGTCCGCTTTGACCCGTCACATATTAAACCTCACAGATTTTATCCTTTGCCGTATTGGCATATAGCTCACTTAACTTTGGTGTTCCAAAGCAAAATTTGCCATTATATCAAAAGACGCCTCCGTAAGTCAATTTCGGTTTTTCACACACACACATATATATGCCAAAATTGCTTTTGTTCGGTGTACAATTCGATTCATTCATGTCCCTTTTACCATCCTAAAAGCTTATTAGGAGCCACTTCTTGGTGGTCAATTCCCACTCTTGTCGGACTGGATTGTTACACTCTTTGGCTAAACTTTTCGACTCAACAGCTTCAATGAAGCTCTCTGCTTTGCCCTTAGCTTTGAGGCGTCGGATGTAATCTTTTCTGGATAATACATATTCTCGGCAAGTTTTCACGCGAATTGAATTGAATTATATCGTCGAAAACAATCACTCTGCACAGACACGCTTTTCTGCATCTCAAATGGCCATCAAGGCATTTCCTCTTGCTGCTCCTTTCCTTTTGTTTCAAAATAGAGGCATCAATTTCTCTGCATGAGCTGAGAGTAGCTAGTTTGGCTGAACCAAGTCATTTTTACTTTAGATTTCTATTCCGTGTTGTTTCAAATTCAATCCTGCTTAATTTCTTCCTTCTTTTCCTTCTTTTTCCATGAATCAATCGCAATAAAATCACTTAGAAAATCAACTGGGAGTGGTCATGGAGCATGATCGAGTCTTGGCCGCTATAATTCGACGCAAGAGTCACATTAGCAGAGCAGCTCCAGATAGAGATCGTCGTTCTGTTGGCCAAATCGAAATGTATCGTATTTGATCATTAAAAGACTACAGAGGGGAATAGCAAGAGCAAAGATTATGCGACAAGAACAGCTGTTACATGTACTAACAAAATTCACCTAAAATTGACTTACTAAAGACAAACCAGACTAATGAAAGTTTACGTAACAAACGTTACCCAGGATGCAATTACCAAATTGTTGTCTGAAACACAATAGAACATGTGAAGAACAAAAGAGCATACTCGCACATGCTTACGCATCGGATGCATATACATCCAGCCATTCTTTGCAACAATTCAATCAAATAATACATTTTCAAGGGTTACAGATTGTCTTCAATTGGTCGAGGCTCGCAGATTGATGGTGTTTGCCCACAGAAAATCTCCATGTATCGCCTAGCATAAAGGCAAATCTTGGTTTTTGCAAACCAAAGCAGGATAACTTGAACTGTTGATAAATAACTTTAAGATTTGGACTTACAGATGATTACTCGAATTCCTGAATCCCAATCGAGCTCTCATATAAATTGCTAAAAGCATCAGCAAAATGGTGTTGATTTACAAGCACGGTAGCAATCATTAGAAGCACAATTCCAGCATTTCACCAGATGGTCTCATGATTATATCGAAGACCTGAAATAGAAGAAAGAGATGGAATTGAGTGGTGAATTATCATAGCTGAGGAAGAAGCCGGAGCTCAGAACTTCAGCAGATGAAATGAAAAATGTCAAACCTCATTAGATAGGTATCCCCGAAGAAATCCGCAGTTTTGAGTCCATCCCACCACTAACCACACAATCACCTCTCCACCAGTCCGCACAAAATACCTGCACCACCATACAAAAAGCCATAAGTCAGCCGATGAACGAAAGAACAGCAACTGAAGGAGAACTCAAAGCCCGATAATCAGACATGGAAAAAACAAGCCACACCTTATCTTTGTGAGTGTCAATGACAGCTAGAGGCCACTGCAAGAGAAAATTGCATCAAGAAATATATTTCTCAAACTGGAGCTCTGCCAAAGACAATTGTGGCTAATTGGTCCAAAGTTAAGAGTTAACTTACAGCAGTTCTCAAGTCCCATAGCATTATTTTCCCATCATAGGATGCAGAAAGTAGATGAAACCAAGATTTATCGTGCCACTTGCAAGCTGATATCCAAGAAGTGTGCGAGGAAAACTGGAAGATGGGGGCCGAACTTGCTGAGAATATGCAAGTTTTATCAGGGAGACATTGAGGGGATGAGTACTAGAAGGAAAACTATTTAAGCTGCCTCGCTTTTACTTGCATGTCATCTCATAAGAGTGCACTATTACTAAGACAACTGCAAAATACCTGGTTTGCGAGGATCCCATATCCTAAGAATAGGATCAGAACCTCCAGCAGCAATCAAAGCAGAGCCTTCACCTCCAACATCAAGGCAATTGAGGACTTTCCCACAGAACTGCAGGCAAGAATTGCCAATTTTACTTTGTCTAATGGGAAGAAAGTCAATCTTCTAGCATTTCCCATGCTACTCAAAACTACTAATGTGTTGCAGAAAATATTGCCCTAGTGACATAAAAGCTCCAAAAGGCCTATTACAAATACAAATAAAGCAAGAAGGGAGAGGGTAGAAATCATTTATCATACAATGTTCAACATATCTTTGCCAGTCTCGACATCCCACCGTCTCACAGAGTGATCCCATGAAGCAGAGTAAATTGTCTCCACTTGTGGCCAAATCACTGAAGATACACATTGTGTATGGCCTACAAGTGTAGACACAGCTTCCTCCTGATAGCAATGAAAAATCAATGTTAGTAAGCTGCCAAAGAAAGTTTTTCTAGTCCAGATATTTGTGCTAGTTTGTTATAACTACTTGACCGACCCTTTAACATTTGTAATAAACAGAAGAGTAAACAACTTTCCCAGCAAATTTGGTATTTGTTACTAAATGATGGTGACTAACTCCTTAACACTACGCAACAGTAGAGTCAATCTGTGTTGCCGGAAGGAAGAATGACTTCCTAATTGAAAGAAAGGGTCTACATGCAGGAGCTATTCAAGAATTTTGGAAACCGTCATAATACAACTTAGATGACTCAAAATGAGGTAATAATCACATCTAATATAGTCTAAAAATCCGTGCAGAAGTACATTTAACATAGTAAAGGAGGAAGCAATACCTCCATTTGAGATTCCTCAACTTGATTATTAACTTTTCTCTTCTTGACTGTTACAGGATTGTTGTCTGCTGCCAACTCCTTCGTGTTCCACAAATTAATAGTACAATCCCAAGAACCAGAACAAATCTGATTTATGCAACCAAAAAGAAGCCGGCTCAGTCTTGGGGTATAATTATGATGCTTTTAACAATACAATGATACCAGGGTATAGACAGGACCATGTCTCCAGCAGAACTCGCTGAAACACTTTGCACTGATGCTTTATGCCCCCGCAGAATCTTAAATGCCCTCATCGTCGCAGAAGAATTAAGAGATGCCTCGGTATGAATCTTTTCATGCAAAAGAGAGAAAAAAATAATAATTGAGTGGATGCAGGGATCACATACAGTAAAAGAGGAGGCAGTACCATCATTTAATTACCTTCCACAACCTTAGTGTCCTGTCTTTTGATGCAGTTGCCACACAAACACTCTCAGCTCCTGCATTCACACCACAGGCAGTCCATAGTCAATATGCAAACTACACTTGGGACTGCACCCTCGGAATGAGGGGACATATGCTTTGCTTGCAGTACATAAAAATCATAACGGTGACTTGAGGAAAAGCTGGACCATGACACTAAAAGTCACCTCGTTACATTTCATAATTTCTTCATTACACCAAAGTTTCAGAAAGGAAAAATTGTCTTGAACAGTATTGGCAAAAAAAGATATAGCCCCTATAGGCCATGCTAACCTACAGATAAATTTTGCAATTTGTAGCATCAACATTGGATCATTTAAATTGCATCTCCATGCGTGATACAGTGTCCTCTCTGAAGATTCATCAGAAACCATAATTTGGTGATAAAACAAGTTCAGAAAACAGTAGAAGTATATCATAATCATATATAATTTCATAAAAGTTAATGAGCAACCCCATCATGCAAAGTAGGAACCCAACTTTAACAACCATGGTAATGATGATACAATTACAATCATTTACATGTCCATTTCAGCGGATGCATTCACATGTGCTTTGTACCTTCTTGATCGATGACACTGACAGAAGTAATTGCATCACTGTGTCCTCCTAATATATGACTGCATGATCCGGGAGCATCCCATACCCTTAATTCAAGACATCAAATTCATCGTCAGTAAAAATTGTTGAAACTCAGTGAATTTCGTAAAATGATTGCTGGTGCAAGATAGGAGTGAGGAACAAGCTTCTTTAAGTATTACCTTCCTAAACCATCATAACATCCTGTCAAAATGAACCTGCCAGATAATAAAACAAAAACTGAGAAGAAGAATAAATAGCCCAAAAGAAGAAAACAAAAACCAGAGAAATCCAGTGTACTTGGTTAGGTCAGTACAGCGTACGGATGGATGTTATCCTGTCTAACATGTTCATAAGTCCCACTTCCAAGCTAAAATACATTAAGTTATGCCAAAAGTATTGTGAATCCTCCAAAACTAGAGGTGGTTTTAAGTGTTAGGAAAATGTCTAGCTTTGTGACAAATCACCTTTCGAATATAAGATTCTGCACTGAAGTCCTGAAATAACACATAATTCCTCAAGGAGTCCCATTCAACGCGGCTTATCACATTAAATGAGCAGGGAGCTGTGCTCCCATTTTCTAAAACAAGCTTGCAAGACTTTCATACCAAAAAAGCATTAAAACTAAAAAGCTTCTCTTGCGAACTTCAAACTGTATGAAATTGCAAATATCACAAGTTATATTAACAAACTTGTTACTGCTGAAATTGATACAGAACTTTTCATTTGCAAGCTGGTAACAAATACATCCGCAATATCCAATTAAGATGAAGCACAATAACCAAAAAGAAGACATTAGGCACTTAAGTCGATGACTACAATTCTAAAATTTGCAGTTATCAGACATTAAAGCTCCGGAAGACCCCCAAAAGCCACACCTTCGACTAGAAGAGAATCGTTAAACTAAGATCTGCAAACCTATAGCAATTTCATAACACTAGGATATATCTCCCGAAAAGTGAGAACACCATAAAATGCAAACAAAATCCCCTGACAAAGCATGCAGTGTTTCGAGAGTGCTGTTCAAATGCAAAGAAAAGGCATCCTTGCATCCCTTTATCCTTTTGATGTCAATATACTTACCTAGGATTAGACCCATCAACTGCACTAACCCAATCCTCATGTTCAGATGCATCTTCCTCTTTTCGTGGGGCTACAGCTCTAATGTACTCTATCTCCAATACCTTCTCCTGTAATAACCAAAAACTCCTACTTATATATCAAACTAATAGCAAAGAGGAATTCATTGTCGCTTCGATTAAATGAAATATGGACCACATCTTGAAAGAGAATATTAAACAAGTTAGGAAGCTCGGATGACAGGAGTATCATAAAGCAGATTATCCCACCACATCAAACTATCTGCAGATTGCATCAATATTGAAGACCCAAACCCCAGTAACTAGTCATTTTAACCAAATTTAATTCACCAGCTTATATTGAATAAAGATAATTATATTCTAGCTATCTTTACACTGTGCTGGTGAGAAGAAACAATATTAGTACCGCAGAAATGCCTTTGGCGAGAAGAAACTGCTCGAGCGACATCCGAATGAGCTCGCCATTGATCAAAAAATCAAATGGTTCCGGGTTCCAATCCGGATCCCCTGGCAGAGAAAATCAAATAGCTCAGCACCGCGATCAATCCACGCCACAGCAAAGGTAAAAAAAAAAAAAAAATCACGCCACGCAGCCTAATGCACCTAAAATCTAATACAAAAACTGCACATCTTCACATAAAAAGCGAAAAATTGAATAAAAAAATCCGAATGAAGCTAAGAAAAGGGACGAACTTTACTACAACACGGCAAATACAAATTCATCCGTAGAAGGGACGAGCGACTGTTCACGCAACATTCCATCGTGCTTCGAGAGTAATATAAAGCTCTTACCGGATTGGATGAGATTGTTGACGACGGTGGAGAGGCCCAGCCTGGTGAGATTAGCGGGGATCGCGATGGAAGCGGGAGGGACCTTCAACGGGGGCTGCAGCTTCGTGACGAACCGGACTTGAACCCGCCGGGACGTCTCCTCGCTGAAATCATCTCCGTCCATTGTCGCAGGAACAGCTCGAAGAGAGGCCGCGCGAGCGCCGGAAGTTGGATGGCGATGAGGATGGCGGTCGGTGGGGAATTTCAGGGTTTAAGCTGATGCAGTAGCTATGGTGAAGAAGAAGAAGAAGAAGAAGCAGAAGGAGAATCTTCTCTAGGGTTTTAGAGGATTTTCATTTTCGATTTTTTTTTTTTAATTTGTTAGAACGCGACGCGTCGTTTTTGCCCCTGCTCCACCAAAGCGCAGGGTTCCCTGTCGTTTTTGTCTTCGGTCGCTCAGCCTCTTCTCGTTAAGAACGAAAGTCGTTCGATCCTTTATTTATCAACCGCATGGAAGAAAACGTATATTAAGTATAAGCTAGAGAGAAAATAAATAAATTTAATTGGTATATATATTTTCTTTTTCTTCATCTATTTAGTGTTTGGCGAGGCTTTCGAGTTCACTCGAAATTTCCAAAAATTGAAAGATCGGATTTGAGTAAAAATCAACTTTATTTGTCTGTCGTATATTTAGCATAATTATTTCAATTTGCAATAACTGAATCGATGAATTTATTGAGTCTCCATCGAAAATTGCAATTTCTATGTCCCAATTCACAACCATCATGTGAACAGGCATCATGTAAATTATTATTATAACTATAAAATTATCTGTATTTCTAAGATCAACTTTCACAAAAGATTGAGAGAAATTTTCTAGGTAAAAGATAATAACAAAATCTTAACTTTTACATTCCTCGTAATTTGGATTCAATGTGAAAATTTTTTATTAAGACAAATTTTAGAAGTACCCAATAACTTCATGATAACAATAAATAAATAAGAAAAAATCACAATCTTCTAATATATCACAAAGATTTCTCATTAAAATTGCTATGCTAATCTATATCATTAAATTCATTGAAACCAGTAATATTGAAAGCAAACATTTATGTTATGTTTGGTCATTTGAATTTTTAAGCAAATTAAGATATAAAGTGTAAGGGATTTTACCATATCATATTTACGTATGGTGATTGCAATAAAAAAGTCGGATATGTTTACATCATATTACACATATTATTTCGTATAAATGTTTATATGAATCACAAATTTTACAAATAGATGTAGTAGAAATCTCTCACGTCACACTCGTCTATTTTATTTTTATTTTATTTTTATATTATTTTCCTCTCTTTTTAATTATTATTTTTATTTATTTTTCCCCTTCCATCATTCTCTAATAAAAGTTTATTAAACGGAAAATTGTACTAATATACCTAAAATACTAAAACAAGTGCTAAATATATATTTATGTATTGAATTTATATTGTAATATAGGTTTAAATCCGAATATATAAATAAAAATTAAATTAAATTAAATTAAAAAACTAAATGTTTATTTTTTGTTATTTTGAATTTATTTTATTAGAATTCAGATATAGTTTATATTGAAATATAATTTTAATTTGTTAATTTAAGAAATTTGCTATTTGAGAATAAACTTTCTTATTATGATATTAGAAATCCTATCCACCTCTAATTCATTTCAGATACCAGATAATTTATCTAATTTATATCCCATTTATATTCAACTATATCTTATATTGAGCAAGCACCAAGTGCAACTTTAAGCCCTGTTTGGTTCAGTTTTTCAAGGGGCTTTGGGCCCCCAAATTCTTTGGGAAAAATATTAGGCATTTGATAATCATTTTTTTTAAATTCCTTGGCCAAATGTCAGTATTGAGAATGTTAAAAGCTCAAAGCAGGTTTTTGAGATTTCAGCATTTTAAAAATGCAAGTCCACCTTCTACTATTCATTCATTGACCTTATTATTTTTTTTTCCGAGTGTTCATCTTCCCATACCTACCAAAGGCCGGCCAACCATCAGCAAGGCTACTTGAGGTCATGCAACCTCAAGTGGCATCGCCTGGGCCTCATTGGCGACTAGATATGGGTTCGCACGACCTCAGGTGCTGCCACCTAGTTCGTGCAACCTCAAGCAACGCCGCGACCTAGGCGGCGTCGCTTGGATCGCATGGACCAAGGTGGCATCACCTGGGTTGCGCGAACCCAGATTTGGTGGCCAACGAGTGGTCAACCATCAGTCGACAACGGAATTTTATCGAACTTTAATTTAATTATTTTTAAAATTAATAAAAATCCTTTGCAAATATAGGTTTATCAAACGGTATTTACATCAAGGTCACTTGTCAATGCACTTTAAATTATAATTTGCCAAACACTAAAGCATTTCGGAAAAGGAAAACTCCTTTGAGGGTATTTGATTTTCCCAATGACATTTCTCAAAAGTTGAACCAAACAAGCCAAAGGTGAGAAAAATCCAGATTGGAAGCAAGATGAGTGGGGAGAGTAAGAAAAGTACAAACGTCCTCTTTCTCTTTCCCTTTGCTTATATACATTAATGTAAATAACTCGATAGTCTGGCCGAATAGAGAGCCTAAGGGGGGAAGAGATAACATCAACCTTCTTGTCCATGTCTACAGTAAAGACCTGTTCATACATAGGTTTTGAAGCAGTCATTGAAAAAGGAAAACCGGGAAGCGCCACTACATGAACTTCTTCGCGATTCTGCCAACACCGACCCCATCGGTTGGATCACTGCTATTCACGTATAGTCCCCCCTTTATCGTCCACACGAGGCGAACAGTGTAGATCCAGTGTGCATCCGTGCTCGACGCCACCACATCAAGCAATCGAGCCACCCAGGCATTCGTTGGATAGCAAGAGAGGCTCTATGTCATTTTCCTCTCAAAGTCAGTCGCGTTATTTGCAAGGGAATCATCAAAGGGTGAGCCATAGTATGGGTCAAATTGTGAATTTACCCCCAAGAACAAGGGAGCCACACGAGGCAATCGAGTGTGGGAGCGAAGTTGATGGGACCGGAAGCCCTCCCGCATTCGGTGTCAAGCACCAAGCTTCGGGTCGGCGATAGCAGAACCAACTCACCCGAAGCATTGGATCCCTTCTCCGTTTCATCGAGAACACCTCACGGAAACAAGCTCGTTTCGCTATCTGGCTCCCCAAGGAAGAGCCAAAGGTCAGCCATCTCGCAGCAGGAGGCCACTGCAGATTCAGTCATGAAGTTCAACCCAAGTTCACAGTCTCCAATACAAGCAACTGCACGGAGGAGACCAGAAGGAAGCCAAAGTCCCGCAGTGCTGGTCCCTGAGTCTACTCCATTGCATCCAGAAGAATCAAATTCAACCCTCTCAGTTTATGGAGAAATTGAGAAAAGGTTGCCACAGCAACTACGATTTGGCCTTTGGCTAAGGAAATTCGATTGATATGAGAAAATCACATCATGTAAAACAACTCTGGACAAATATGAAGATTTATGAAGAACATGATGCTCTATTTGTAGAAGTTATTTTGTTCCTATCACAAAATGATCTTTTGGTATGGCATAAGCTTCTGGACTTTATTAACCTTAATTTGGTCAATTCCTAGAACCGGAGTCTTTACTAGGGCATTAGTCTATTCATAAGGGTTGATTAATTGATAAAATATCGACTAATTGTTCTCATTTCTTTGTGAAATTCACGTGCAAAATTTCCCTAATGAACTGACCTAAATTGTTGAAATTTTTATGGCTGGTCATCAACTAATCCCCATTAAATTTATATTATGATCTTGATATTTCGTCTTGCTTTATTACAAGCAGCCAATACGTTCTCACGCCCTCGTAACCTTCTAGTAGAGTATATACTAATTCCCAATTCTAGAGGGTAGTCATAGAGTCCACATGACGTCAAATTTACGATACCAAACTGAAAAAGAAAGCGTCTTCTTTACAGGTCTAGCAGCATTTTTGGCGGAAAAGAAAAAGGTTTAAAAGCACTAGATAATGAATAATATAAGAAAAAAACTTAGCATAGCATGCCATGGACCCAAGTCTATCATGCTTGGCTTTATTCTTTATTCCTTTCAAAGTGAAAAAAGAAGAAGAAAAAAACTTAAAAAACAATCGATACACTAAGTTTTTTTCTTAGCATATCATTGAAATGATATTTCACTTAAATTCTACCTTAGACTTTTGGACTTGTGCAAATAAATAAACTACACATGATTTTTGACAAACAAGGAGGCTTTACATGCGAAATAAATTATATGTAAAGAGTTTATAAACCCTATAAATAAGTTAAACGACTTAAATAATAGCTATACATATAGAAAAGTGGAACTAAGTGGCAAACATTTATTACTGCGACATAGACATCATACTTATAAAGGTATAATGAAAACATTTGAGTTAAATGAAAGGAAGGCAGATTTTCCATTAATATTATAGATGGAAGATAGAATTAAGGATAATGTATAGTGAAAACTTCTTTTTCAAAACTTCCAACTTACTAATTTGTACACTTGTTCATGACTTATTAAATGACAAACGATAGAGCTCAATGGTCAAAAGTGAAGGAAACAAGATAGCTCTCTATCTAATATCATCCACAAGTAGGTCAATTAAATTAGCTTTTCTTGAACATCTACATTTTTTATTTTACAAAAATATAGTTAAATAGCTATAAAGTAACTACGTCGGACTCGTCCCCCTCAAGGAATGAAACAGACTTTTGCTTAGGAACATTTTCAGTGATTGTTTCCATAATCTCGTTGGATAAAAGTGGTTCTTTTTTTGGTAGTTTTCTTTAGTTGCTAAAAGTGGAAAAGTAACCCAAATGGCATTTATTATATAGACAAAAATTGGCCATGAGGCTCCACCTGTTTCCAACAAAAAAAAAAATTGATGAAATGGAAAGTCTTTCCTAAAAAGTCATTTTCGGAATAATGTAATAAATTGCCTGTGGGGGAGATATTACATTCCTTGTAATTTGGATTCAATGTGAAAATTTCTTATTAAGAAAATTTTTATAAGTACCCAATAACTTCATAAGAACAATAAATAAATAAAAATCTTCTAATATATGACAAAGATTTTTCATTAAAATTGCTATGCCAATCTATATCATTAAATTCATTTAAACCAATAATATTAAAAGCAAGCACCTGGGTACTTTCGCTAGTTGACCTGCGACTTCCTCATAAACACACCCATTGATAACCACATGGGTAGGTGTTGGAAGATATGCAGGATCTATTTTTGGTTATGATCGTGCATTAGATCAATTAGGGATTAGATTGATTAAATTAAGATATTGATTCGATTGTAAAAATATTTCTTTTCCTTTTATTCATGTATCTCCTGTATTATAATTACAATGTAATGAACATTGAATGATATAGAAAGAAAACAGAAAATTTCCCAAAAGCTTTACAATTTCTTCTTTCCTTCGCTCTGCTCTTTGCTTCTCTACGTCTTTTGACATGGTATCAGAGCTTTGCTCTTGATTCCACTTCCGCATACATTGATTGCCTATCGAAGCTTCCTGATCTGCAAAACCAGATCAAAGCAGAAAAGGAATCAAAAATTTATTAGAGAAGAAAGAAGCAGAGGAGGTTACTCACCATGAATCCACCAGAAAATCCATCCTCTGGCGTGGATATGCAATCCACAGGAGAAGCTACATCTGCACAAAAAATTCAAAACACAATTCTGGCAATCCAACAGCAAACTCAAATTCAAAGTCTACCATGGCAGTATCACCCGGCTCAGTCAAACATGGGGTTGTCCGTCTCTGGGCATCCTTACCATTGGGTACCATATCCTTGGTACGTTGGGGTAGCCTCGAATACATCATCGCCGGGGACTGGGAGCAGCCTGAGCAACCCCCAGCCCGACGGGAGTTCGCCAACCACGAATGGGGCAAACTCAGCCATCGGTTCAGAACAAGTGAGCGGGTCGGGTGAACCGGGTTTAGGGTCGAATCCCTACCCGGGAATTTCCAATGCGGTTTATGGATCCAGATTTAGTGGATCGGGTACAGGGGCGAACTCCTACCCAAATTTTGCACTAGGCTTCCTTCTGTTTCCGATCGCTGCCATCACTGGCCGACTGGAACCTGGCGACCCTATATACGTATCAACCATCGACGGTCCAGAACCGAAATTGATTAGTCTACAACTCACCGGGTCGGAGAATTATTCCAAATGGTCGCAGGATTTCCGGTGGGCCCTTGTGATGAAGGACAAAGACGGATTTCTCGACGGAACAAAGCGGCTGGCCAGACACTGGAGAAAGTGCAACCACCTCATCTGAACATGGATCGACAATTGCATTTCTCCAGAGGTGGCCGCCGGGCTTCCTCCGACGGAAGATTCAAAAAACATGTGGGATAGCATCAAAGAAATGTACAGGAAACTAGATCGAGCCAAGATCTTTTCCCTCATGTAGGAATTAAGCGAGTTAAAACAGGGAAATATGACCGTCACGGCCTGCTACAACAAATTGTCATCTCTCTGGAACCAACTTGAAGCAACGGAGGAGAAGCTCGAGGGACCGGCAGAGACGCTCCAACAGTACAGATCTATGAAGGAGAGGGAGAAGGCGACGCGATTTCTTTTGATTTTGAATGAAAATTATCTAACCTTTCAATCTCAGATCTTGGCGATGGATCCGGTGCCTCCCCTTGGAAGAATTTTCCAACTGGCCATTCAAGAGGAAAGCCAGAGGCTTGCGGTTCCGGAGCAAACGCAAGGAAGCGACAGCATTGCCCTCACGATGCGCGGTGTCCGGCGAGACTCAGGACAAACCCTAGCCCGAGAGAGAGAGAGAGAGAATCGCGAAGGGGGGCTAGGGTTCCAGGGAGGACTCGCACGCCCCCTTAAAAGAGAGGGGACGAGCGGACCAAATCTTCCACCGAAATCCTATGGTGCACAAGGGCTCCATCAGTTCGGTGAATCGGACGGTGGATATTATCCCTTGATAAAGGGATCCGATGGTCAGATCTGTTCTCTATTAAAGGGATCGGATGGTCAGAATTATCCCTCATCAAAGGGATCGGATAATCAAGTTTTTTCCGCATCTTTAAAGAATTTTGGTCAAAATTCAAAGGGGAGAGGTAAATTATATTGTGAATATTGCAAACGCCCACATCATACCATAGATAATTGTTGGAAACTACATGGTAAGCCAGGAGAAAAAGGAAAGAAAAAAGAATATGCTGTAGCCTACCAGGTCACTGGACCTACCGGTCTGAATCATGATCAATCTATTACATATGGGCAATATCAGCAGCTAATGCAGACTTTGCAAAAGGTCGATGTTGGGAATAAAGGAGCAAGCTTTTCAGGTATTTCTCATTGCCTGATAAATTCTATTTCAAGAAAAGCTTGGATAATTGATTCAGGGGCGACCAATCATATTGTTTGTGATAGATGATTTTTTTCCAATATGCACAAGAAATTAGATACACCTATTTCTGTGCAATTGCTAAACAGGAACATTATTCATGTCACTTTGACAGGCACTGTCCAATTAAGTCATCAAGTTACCCTTCAAAATGTTCTTTATGTCCCACAATTCTAATTCAATCTGATTTCTGTCTCCAAAGTCTGCAGAGAAAATTCATGTTAAATATTCTTCAATTCTGACATCTGTTTTTTCCAGGCCCATTCGATTGGCAAATTGATGGGCTTGGGTAATCTTTCTGAAGGGCTTTATTTTTGGATGAGTTACCCTAGTCATTTTGATTTATCTTCCCTGAATAAAAAATTATTGTGTAATCTATCTACCAATGATAATAGTTTTCTTATGCATTCATGAATTGGTTATAGTGCATTCTTTCCTTACTCTAAATGTGAAATATGCTCACTTGCAAAACAATCCAGAAATCCTTTTCCTTCTAGTACAACTCGTTCCACTGAAATTTTTTCTCTGATTCATATGGATTTTCGGGGACCCTATCACACCCTCACATCGGGATGGTTCACGATATTTTCTCACAATTGTGGACGATTACTCTTGTGCCACATGGGTGTTCCTGATGTAGTCGAAAGCACAAGTTGTTTCTCATTTAAGGATGTTTCTAGTACTGACTAAAAATCAGTTTAAAAGGTCAATCCAACGGATTCGCACTGATAATGGGACAAAATTCTTTAATAATGATTGCCGTTCACTTTTTCTGTCCCATGGCATTCTTCATGAAAGCTCCTGTATTTATACTCCACAATAGAATGGGGTAGTAAAGCGAAAACATCGCCATCTCTTGGAAGTCACTAGAGCACTGAAATTTCAGGGATATATCCCAGAAAATTACTGGGGAGATTGTGTTCTTACTATAGCTTATTTGATCAATTGAATGTCAACACGGATATTGGATGTCAAATTGCCTTTCAAAATGCTTTATAAAAAAAGGCCAACCTTAGATCATTTGAGGGTCTTCGGCTGCTTATGTTATGCTGCAATAATGGGGCCTCGGGACAAAATGAGTCCTCGTGCTAGGAGATGCATATTCATGGGTTATCCAAATCTGCAAAAGGGATATTGTGTTCTTGACATAAGAATAGGAGATTTTTTTATTAGTCGAGATGTTATTTTTCATGAAAATATCTTTCCTTTTCGTGAAAGCTCATATTTTCAAGACGACTTGAATGCTCCAACGAGTTCCCGCCAAATTCTAAATGAAGAAGAAGCATCCCCTGGCTTTATCCTCACAATGCCACCAGAAGCAGATCTTTCTCCCATTTTGCCTAATTCTCCTCCAGAAGAATTTCTGGATAGTGCTCTTGAAGACACAATCAATACGGAGGATACTCCTGAGACACATGCGGAGGGACAATCTTCACCACTGACAGCTCATCCACGTCGCTTAGGACGAGCCACAAGATCGCCAACCTAGACTAAAGATTATATTTGTGCTTCGCTTAACTCACCAGGTATTCGTTATCCAATATCTTCTTACGCATGCTTTCATAAGCTTTCGTCAGATCATAGATGTTGCATTAGTCGTATTTCCGATGAGAAAGAACCCTCTAGTTATGATGAAGCATCTAGAGATCCACGATGACAACATGCCATGGCAGCAGAACTACATGCATTGACTGATAACCACACATGGGAATTACTCTTCCTGAAAACAGAAAGTCCATAGGATGTAAATGGGTGTATAAGATCAAATATAGATCTGATAGTTCCATTGAGCGTTACAAGGCTAGGTTGGTGGCTAAAGGATATACGCAATGGGAAGGTTTCGATTTTCACGAGACTTTTTCCCCCTGTTGCTAAGGACGTCACTTCGTTCTTTTGTATCAGTAGCAGTTGTTCATAATTGGTCCTTACATCAGATGGATGTTCACAACGCCTTTCTTCATGGGGATTTAGATGAGGAGATCTATATGGATATTCCTCAGGGTTTATGGAGACAGGGGGAGAATAAAGTATGTCGTCTCCGCAAATCCCTTTATGGATTGAAATAAGTTTCAAGGCAGTGGTATGCAAAGTTTGCGAATGCTCTCACAACTGTAGGCTTCAAACAATCCAAGTATGTTTACGCCCTGTTCACATGGACTAAAGGTATGTCATCTACCTACTTGATGATATATATTGATGATATCCTTATCATGGGCAACGATGATACTGCAATAGGGAGTCTTAAGAAATATTTGCATGCTACATTTCATATAAAGGACCTAGGAGCACCGAAATACTTCCTTGGTATTGAGATTGCTCGATCCGACCAAGGGATTTCTCTTAGTTAGCGAAAGTTTGTATTGGAGATCATTTCAGAAGCTGGATTATCAGGATGCAAACCAGTAGTTATTCCTATTGAGCAGAACACCAAATTAACCACAGTGGATTTTCTTAGAGGGATATCTCAAAATGATGATCCTATACTCAAAGATCCGACAAGTTATCAAAAGCTTGTTGGAAAACTAATATATCTGACTATGACCAGACCTGATATTTCATATGTCGTGCAAACTCTCGGCCAATTTATGCACAGCCCGAAGGAGTCTCACATGAATGCAGCCTTGAAAGTTGTGAAATATCTAAAGAAATGCTCAGGACTCGGGATACTTTTGTCTAGAAGGTGTAATATGGAATTGACGGGATACTGTGATGTAGATTATGCGACCGCTCGGATGAGTCGAAGATCGACATCGGCTTTTGTATTAAATTTGGGGAATCTCTTCTTTCATGGAAGACCAAGAAACAGGCGACGGCCTCCTTATCTTCAGCTGAAGCAGAATATCGAGCTATGGCGAAAACTACATATGAAATTGTGTGGCTGTGAGGGTTACTTGGAGATCTTGGGATTAAGCTAAAAGGGCCAACGAAGCTGTTTTGCAACAATGATGTAGCTCTTAAACTCGCAGCAAATCCCATGATGCATGAAAGAATGAAGCATATAGAAGTGGACTGCCACTTCACACGAGAGAAGATTCAAGAGGGAATCATTGAGATAAGAGGAATTGGAACCACAGAACAACCTGCAGATATCTTCACCAAACCTCTATGTCAAAGACAGCATGCATATCTTCTAAGCAAGCTAGGAGTCTTGGATATCTACAAGCCACCAGCTTGAGGGGGAGTGTTGGAAGATATGCAGGATCTATTTTTAGTTATGATCGTGCATTAGATCAATTATGGATTAGATTGATTAAATTAAGATATTGATTCGATTGTAAAAATATTTCTTTTCCTTTTATTCATGTATCTCCTGTATTATAATTACAGTGTAATGAACATTGAATGATATAGAAAAAAAATAGAAAATTTCCCAAAAGCTTTACGATTTCTTCTTTCCTTCACTCTACTCTTTGCTTCTCTACGTCTTCTGACGGTAGGTTAGATAGTAGGATCATCGGATAACCCATTGATGACCACATGGATACGTAGGTAGAGAAACCACCGGATTGTTGTCAATATTTTGTCCTTAACTCCATTATTGGATAACCCATTGATGACCACATGGGTACGTAGGTAGAGAAACCACCCATTATTGGATAACCCATTGATGACCACATGGGTACGTAGGTAGAAAAACCACCGGATTGTTGTCAATATTTTGTCCTTAACTCCATTATTTTAACTCTTTTTTTTTGTCGAATTGTCACTTGCCTCTCTATATAAAGGTTTCGACGGATCCCGAGGATCCTCACACATCCCCACACAAATCCCACAAACGCTCGCCGAAATGGCAAACATCACCATCCTCACATTTGCAACCATCCTCGTTTTCGCCTCGTTTTCGCCGTCTCCATTGCGGCCAAAGTGCTTGCCCCGTTCTCCTTCCTGGAGACGGCCGCCGGCCCGAAAGCCACCCCCCCAAGGGTGAAGCCTAAAGTCCCTGCTGCAGTCCCTGCTGGCCCAACGGCCACCCCCTCAAGGGTGAAGCCCAGACTCCCTACTAGCCCAACGGCCACCCCCCAGCGGTGAAGCCCAGACTACCTGCTGGCCCGGTGAAGCCTAGACTCCCTACTAGCTCGACAGCCACCCCCCGGGGGATGAAGCCTTGACTCCCTGCTGGTCCGACGGCCACCCCCCCGAGGTTGAAGCCCAGACTCCATGCTGGCCCTGTGAAGCCCATATTCCCTGGCGGCCCGACGGCCACCCCCCTAGGGGTGAAGCCCAGACTTCCTGCTGGACACCCCCCCAAACAACCAGCGCCGGAGGCCTCAATTTCAGTCCCTCCATTTATCTTTTGTCTTAAGTCAACCGGTTGATTGTGTCTATCCGTTGGGTCCTCAGTAGTTAAATAAAATCCGGTTGACTGTGTCTATTTGCTGGGTGCTGATGGTCGATATGCATTATGGTTTGGATATTATGGATATTATGGTTTGTCATTATGGATATTGTGGATATTATGGTTTGTCATTATTCTAACAAATACGGCATTGTGCATGAGACTATTGATTTTAATAATTAATGTCACAAGCGATGTGACACTAGACACAATAAACTGGGAAGCACAGGTCCTAATTCGCTATCAAAAGGCTCTTTGGGCAACAAACTACTTGTATTGAAACAACTTGTTGATGTGATTAGGGGGGTTCAACAACAAGTTACAGCTAGAAATTTATCATGACTTACTGAGAGCACTTCTTTGTTTTTAATCTTTGCAATAGAGACGGATCTTGATAATAACCAATGTGTCAAAGGACAATAAAAATAGTTGAAATGCCCATAGAAACACTTTTCGAAAAATCATTTCAAGAAAGTTACCCACTTTCGGTAGGAACAACTTGAGTTTGTAAAGCATAATCATGAATCTTAAAAGTAACTTAGGGAAATGATACATGGATCCTATTTGACATCACATAAATGCTTCATGCGCTGCATAATCCAATCAAGAACGTTCATTTAAGAGTAATGACGGGATTTGTTGTTGAACCAATAGATTCTAATCAGGGGCGAGCAACGGTCCGGGATTGAACTAGAATCGGTTCACTCTTGAGTGGTTCTGGTGAGAGTCAGTCCAATCTCCATTTCAAAAATTTAGATTTGGAAATAATCGGTCCAATTCCCGATTGCTGAGGAGGAACCAGACTGATTGAATCATGAGACCAAACTAGTGGAACCATCCTAGTAAATATATTCGTTTTTTGTTTTCTTATTCAGCAAAGGCAAACCCTGAATTAAATGAGCCTCTCCCTCTCTCTACCTCTCTCACGCATTCATCGACATTTTCGCCCGAGCTGCTCTCTCTCCTCTCTCTCTCTAAATAAAAGTATTATGAGTTTTTTTTTTTTTGGGTTGTAAAAAGTATTATGAGTTTCAATACAGCATATTATAGCAGGTATTATATAGAATATATTATTGAAAAAAAAAAAAAAACCACTAGTCCCCTATGTTACCCTAGAACTAGCCCAAAATCAGTCCGTCTCCAGTCGGTTCTCGGTCAACAAGGTTTGTTCCAAATTCTACAAAAAGGGAACCGAGTCTGTCCAGTCCAATTCTAGATTTCAGGATGGGTACCAACCCACCCTGAATCCGATTACCCTTAATTCTAATTTGAACTCCAAATTTTAGTAGAGAGCCCGTTAGATATGCTGATTCAACTCCACCACCTAGCTTTAAGTAATCGGCTCGTGTGAATATTGGAGCATAAGCAATGCAGCCCCCATAAATTCAGCAGAAAACTAGCTGGAGGAAGAAAAGGGGAAAAACAAAACATGCACTCTCCAAGTCGACTTGCTTGGCCAAAAAGTCCAACACGTGAGCCAACCATTCCCACCAAAATCTGATCGGTATTACAGTTACTATGATTCCTCTCCATATGATGTTTACTTGTCTTGACATAAAAGTATTGCTCAAGACCAAAGCGCTAACCCTAGTCCCAAAAAATATCTTCAATGGATCATCACCCCTTACATCGCCTGAGATGCATCTTCAGGAACTTTGTTAATTTAAGAAATTTGTTATTTGAGAAGAAACTTTTTTATTATAATATTAGAAATCATATTTGCCTCTTTATCTTCAATTTTATTCTATGTTTTTTTTTTTGGTCGAAAATACTTCTACTCTTCATTTACTTGGATAAGTTTGGGGCAATTACATTAATAGCATCAGCGCTAAGTAAATCGATTAAACCGATCGGGGGGTAGCTCACCCAGTTTGGAGGTAGGTAATGCTATCGTTGGGCCCTTGCAAGCCAGTCAACGGGCTTATTGGCATCTCTACTGCAGTGGGTCAAAGTCAGGCCTGGAAGTTTTCTCTTTTTCTCTCGTATCCGGTCCACCAGCCTTACCACTTCCCAGTTTTGTGTTGTTTCCTCTTCAACTGCTTGCACGAGTGTTAATGAGTCAGAGTGTACTTCAAAGTATTTGTCTTTGTTTGGGCAATTTGAGAGGAATATTAGGGTTTCCAGCAATGCTACTGCTTCCGCTAGTTCAGTTGAGGCCGCTGTGATCGTCTTTGCGAATCCATCCACCAGGCAGCCTCGATGGTCTCAACAAATGCAGGCGATGGCACTCCGGTGCTCGATTGCTCCTCTGTTTCGTTCGAGATCTGGAGCTGTTGAGTTCGATCTTGGCACCGTGGCTCCTTCTTCCTCCGGATCTGGTGCGTTTCCGGTGATCTCAAAAAAGGGGGCTGTGTTTTCGTTCCTGTTGGGCATTCCTTCATCTGCGGTCTCGGGGGCGTGAGTTGCACAATTTTGACCCTCCTCTGTTTCTTCTTCCAATGCTGGATTTGCTCGATTTAGGCTGGTCACCATGTCCCCATATTTCTCCAGATCTGGTAAGTATTATGCTGTCCCTACCGAGATGGTTGTAGTTGCATTTCTGGCCCCCGTAGATATAGCCTCGAGAACATGGGGTAAGGGATTTTGACCCTTTTGGTTTATCTTCTAGCCCGGCTTCACTCTTTGGGGCTTTGTTTAAAGATCCTGTCTAGCCTTCCTTAGAAGATATCATTTGGTCTGCTCTATCTCCTCCGATTCTAGAGCACCACCACAGAGGAGTTGAGAATACCCCTATTTTCGGCTATGTCGTGCTCCCCTCGGCTCTCGGCCATGTGGGTGCTCGCTTCCCCAACAGCTTCTGAGCCGAGCGCGCCCCTGTTCGTAGCCATAGTCGAGTGCGCCCCTCGGCTCTCGGCCATGTGGGTGCTCGCTTCCCCAACAACTTCTGGAGCACCAATAGTAGAGTTGAGAATACCCCTGTTTTCAGCTATGTCGCGCTCCCCTCGGCTCTCGGCCATATGGGTGCTCGCTTCCCCAATAGCTTCTGAGTTGAGAATACCCATGTTTTCGGCTATGTCGCGCTCTCCTCGGCTCTCGGCCATGTGGGTGCTCGCTTCCTCAACAGCTTCTAAGTGAGCGCGTCCCTGTTCGCAGCCATATCTCGATCCTCTCTGTTCTCTGGCGGTTGATTTCTCTCCAGGTCTGGTAGTTCAATTCCCTCACCCACGTATGAGGCATCTATATTTATGCTCAGAGTGTTTAGTGGTGGTGGTTTCCATCTCGGCTTTTGGGATGTTCTAGCTTTTATTGCTACTTGGTTGCTATTACAACTTGTGTAACTTTCATGTAGTGCGGTTGCTTTGGATAGGGTCTGCTGCCAAGACAAGGGATGATGCTCAAAAACAAACCTGTTGCGATCTTTCCAAATGCACGTGGCAACTAAGTTAACATCTCGATCTATGTTGAGGTCTTCTTTTTGGGATCTTAGCCAATCATCAATGCGTGTTAACCCAATTTTGGATATCTTTACTTGCAAGGGACTAGCTCGCCATAATTGGGTAGTCCAAGGACATAACAGGAGCGCATGTTCAGTGGTCTCAGCTTCTTTCTTACAGATTGGGCATATGGGATTAGGTACAATTCTCCTCCTATGCAGGTTTTCCACTGTAGGAAGTGCATTCTAGCAAACATTCCATAGAAACTGTTTAACTCTAGGGAGAGTATTCGATTGCCAAATGAATTTCCAAAGGTCTGGCTTTGTTTGATGAGAGGAAGATGCTGTTGTGTGGAGTGTGTTGGTTGTTTGATTTCTGGTGTGGATGTATCCACTTTTCACCGAATAGTCCCCTGACTTGTTGCCCATCCATACTCGCTTATATGTTGTAGAAGGTAATCCAATGGGAGTTTCCAGTATTTCCTTGACTCTTTGGTCATCAAACATTGTCCTTAGCATACTTTCATTCCATTTCCCATCTCGTTGGTCTATTAATTCCTTCACTTTACGTGGTTCATTTCTTGCCGCTGGCCCTCCGATAATACCGCTTCGTAGCCATTTATCTTCTCTTATTGAAATAGATTGTCCATTGCCAACAGCCCACATTACTTGCGGTGTGATCAAGTCTCTCCCCAAAATTATGCTTTGCCATCCCCAAGATGGTCCACTTCCTTTTCCCGCTTGCCAAAAGTCACCTTGTGGGTAGTAGAGGCCCTTCATTAGTTGGCTTAGAAGCGAAGATGGCTGCTGAGAAATTCTCCAAGCTTGCTTGCCTAACATCACCTTATTAAAGGTTAAGAGATCTTTAAAACCGAGCCCGCCTTCCCCTTTTCTGAGTTTTAAGTACTCCCATTTCTTCCAATGAATTCAGCAGCTTTGTGCCCATTCCTCCACCAAAAGTTGGCGGCTTGCTTCTCAATGGTTTTACAAATTGACACAGGTAGTTTGAAGATGGACATAGCATATTGTGAGATGGCCTGCACAACTGATTTTATCAATATTTCTTTCCCAGATTTTGACAGCAAATTATCCTTCCAGCTCTCTAACTTCATGTTGACCCTTGCAATAATCCATGCAAACAGTTCTTTTTTCGATCCTCCCAAATCCGATGGAATTCCGAGATACTTTCCCGTTTTCTCTATTTCCTGTACTCTTAACACTTAGCCATGTTTCTTCTCAGATTCATAGGGCAATTTTTACTGAAATAGATACCTGATTTGTTGCGATTGATAGCTTGTCCTGAGGCAAAACAGTATTGGTGCAGTATATCTGCCAAATTCTGACATTCTACAGCAGTGCCATGGAGAAAAAATATTGAATCATCTGCAAATAACAAGTGGGATAAGCTAGGACAGCAACTGTTTAGCTTAATACCACGTAAAGTGCCTTCTATTATTGCTTGTTTCATAAGGAAGGATAGTACATTGGCCACTAGGATGAATAGATATGGGGAGATTGGGTCACCTTGTCGTAGTCCTCTGGTTGGCTTGAAGTAAGATAGTGATTCGCCATTGAAGTTTATGCTGAATTAGACCGTAGACACGCATTGCATCACCCATGTGACCCATTGTTCACTAAATCCCATCTTCCTCAAGCAAGCTTGTAAGAAATCTCATTCAATTTTATCATATGCTTTTTGCATATCAAGTTTAAGGACAACTTGGAACTTGCTCTTTCTCTCCCGCGTTCTCAGCTTATGTAGCACCTCCTGAACAATCAAAATATTGTCTTGAATTTGTCTTTCCCCCACAAAGGCACTTTGTTCTTCGGCTATGAGGTCTGGTAATAATGGTTTTAATCGATTGGTCATAACTTTGGAAATGATTTTGTAAATGAAATTACATAGGCTGATGGGACGGAATTGTTCTAGCTTTTCGGGGTTTTGGACTTTGGGGAAAAGGGTGATTTGGGTTCTGTTTATGGCTGAATTTAGCTGTCCTGTTTCAAAGAATTGCTTTACTTCGTTGAAAATCCCTTGCCTAAGATCTGGCCAATGCTTTTTATAAAACAGCCCATTTAGGCCATTTGGCCTTGGAGC
The DNA here is from genome assembly GCA_017140325.1 of Eucalyptus leucophloia subsp. euroa. NCBI lineage: Eukaryota > Viridiplantae > Streptophyta > Magnoliopsida > Myrtales > Myrtaceae > Eucalyptus > Eucalyptus leucophloia. The sequence continues at coordinate 32,006,126 of CM029476.1, forward strand.
CTTGTTAGCTCCTAATTGCTGCATGGCCTTTGTGACCTCCTCTATTGTGACAGATTTTGCCAACCTTTGGTTCATTCTTCCATCTACTAAGGTTGGAATTTGTTGAATGACAGGTTGAAAGTCTCACGCCCCCACAGACAAGTACAAACTTTTGAAGAAAGCTTCTGTCATTTCCTTCAAGTGCTTGTCACCTCGCACCCATTCATCATTTGCGTTCTTGAGTAAGGTTATTCTGTTTCTGTTTCTTCTTTGGATAGTTGTTGCATGGAAAAATTTTGTGTTTCGGTCACCCCATCTTAACCAGCTAATTCGTGAGCGCATCCCCCAAAACATCTCCTCTTGCCGCCAAAGCTTTTCTATTTCTTGATTGATCCTCTTTGTTGTCTCAGCCTCGTTATGTACACCTTTTCCATTGGACAACCTTCTTAATACATTTTTCAGCTCATCAATTTTCTTTTTAGCATTATGAAATCTGTGTCTGCTCCACTGTGTCAACTGTTTAGCCACCATCTGCAGCTTTTGAGCTAGATTCAGCCCTTGGGATTCACCTTCAGCCCATACCTCTTTAATTAGCAGCCTACTTTCCTCATCTTCTGCCCAGAAAGCTTCATATCGGAAGGCCTTTCTCTTCTTCTTTTGCCATGCATGTAGGGATATAATAATAGGGCTGTGATCAGACCCTATAGCTGGTAGTGCGATACTTTCTGCATTGAGATAAGAGATTCTCCAATCTAAATTGCAAAGACCCCTATCAAGTCTCTCTTTGATGAATTGATCTCCTGATCGGTTGTTTGTCCAGGTAAAGGTGCAGCCTTTGGATTCCAGATCCATTAGTGAGCACTTGCCAAGAAAGTCTCGAAAGGCTGTTAGTCGTTAGTTTTCCACTCGTTTGCTGCCTACTTTTGACGAATTTTATTCTATGTTAAGTAGGCACCAAAAACGGTAGAGAGAAAAATCCGGATTGGAAGCAAGATGAGTGGGGAGAGTAAGAAAAGTACAAACTTCCTCTTTCTCTTTCCCTTTGCTTATATACATTGATGTAAATAACTCGATAGTCTGGCCGATTAGAGAGCCTAAGGGGGGGAAGAGAAAACGTCTATCTTCTTGTCCATGTCTACAGTAAAGACCTGTTCATTTATAGGTTTTGAAGCAGTCATTGAAAAAGGAAAACTGGGAAGCGCCACTACACGAACTTCTTCAGCAGTTGCTGCCTTGGACGAAATCCGCAATCAAATTCGCGATGGCATTGGGCTTCTCGACGTGAAGTAAATGACCGCAGTCCGGCACTTGCCGAATGATTGCACTTGGCAGTTCACAGTGGAGCCTCTGCATTTCCAGCATTTTCGTTAGGGCAGTAAGAAATTCAAAGTGCGGGAAAACAAAAAATCCTTTGAAATGCGGGGGAGAAAAATAAAACAGAGAGAGCAGAACAATGTAACACAGACCTGAAGGGATCAGCTAGAGGTCCTTTTCAAACACAAGAATACGTAAAAGGAAAAATGGATGGCAAGGCCAAATATCAGATAAGAGAGCAAAATCAACAAAACTGCTCTTGTTTGGTTTGTAATAGAGTTTATGAATCAATGGAAACCTAAGCCATGGAAGCTATACAACTTCCAGCTTCAAAATCATTTTTGCAATTATCTCCCTCTACAGCAAATCATTATGGCTTTGAAGGCTACTACAAGTCCAAGCTGAACTAACCACTTGGAGCTTCTTGGTGATTATCCTGTCATGCTCGCCATAGACAATCAGAACTTTCTGCTTTACCTGCAGAAGCACGATATTGTCGAGTCAGAGGTGCACCCATAAGAATGGGTCATTCAGATATCTTCTCTCAATCCTGATTCCAGTGAGACTTAAAGTTTACAACTGTCTCAATGGCCTCTGTTCCTCTCTAATCATGAACAGATACATTACAAAGAAATCAGGAGTGATATCAACCATTGAGTTCCTCAAAAGTTGGGAGCGAATCAGACGAGCACTATCGGCAGACTCATGTTAGCCCTTAAAATAGATTCAACTGGCAGCAACTATAGTCCGCTACAGCCTTGAATTAGTCGGGTAAGGACTTTGACAATTTATGCCAGTGCATAGTCAGTTTAAAACTAATGGAAAAGCAAAGTTTCCATCCACTGCCTGGAAATTTCAATCAATTACTATAGCTTATAGGCCAAGATGTCCTTTACTATCACACTTGACTGCTGATCTATGGTAGGACACCATGATGGATCCCACTGTTGTGCAGCTACACTATGGTGAAGGAACATTTAGCATCTGAAGGTTCTCCATTAGACAGGTCAGCTAGAGGGCTAAAATAATGGAAACATTGATTAATTAATTGCAGCACAATTACAAAAAGAGGTTAGCATGCAAAATTTCAATAGTTGCGCCAATCAATGCTACAAACATAAGAACCATCTACACTATATAATTGCAGATGTATTAACATAAGAAAAGAATAAAAATAATCCAATGCACTAATAAAACCAATCTTTGTCCCATTTGATGGCATGCACCAACAGACTTGTCATAGAATGTCTGCTTATCAGGCAGATATAAAGCAGAAACATCAAAATTGCTGTACCTCTTTTATTTGGTCAACGACATTATACCCCCCACTCCTCATAAAACTAACACTTGCATCTTTCCACCATGGTAGTAGACAATGTAAGCGCCCAACCTAGAATGCAACACAAGGACATAAAGAAGCTTAGATGGCTCCAACTATAAGCCTAGTTCATTTATTGTTGATGAAATAGATCACTTAATTATGGGGCAAAGGAAACAGAACCAAGTAAGAGCAGAGAGCTTTTACATTGGTCCAATCAAAACATGTAGCCAATGAGATTCCCTTGAAGGCCAACATATTGGCATAAAGCCGCAGTGGGATACTCTTCAGCAAAGAAACCTGATATATAACAGACAACCGTATGTTCAGGTGGGACCGGCTAAAAGGAAAGTCAAAGAACTAAAACAAACTGCATATGTGCTTAGCAGCAGCAATGGGATTGTTTTAGAGAAGGGTCTGCCTTTATAACATTTAATCCATCAGTGCTTGAAGGATAATAAAAATAAGACTGATAAGTTGACTCAGTCTACGAAAGAGGAGGTAGATATGCAATGAGGAATAATGATATCAGAAGAATGCAATCATCTTATCTTGGTTTAAGAGCAAGAGAATGTAGTGAGCTCTTGAAGTGTTTAGAATACTTCCTTGCATAAGATGCAAGGCACAACGATTTCTTGATAATTGCATCGGAATTCTGAGTTTTAAGATTATGGTATTCAGACCCTCCATCCTTAGGAGATGGAAATTGACCATCAGGTCCTCCCCTTCTTATCTCTATCTTTTGGCTGAGTAAGATTCAGTCAGGTAGTCGCTTCATTATCGGACATTAATCCATCACAAAGCAACTGATCAAACTAAATGCATATGCCATGTGAAATGGCTGCAAGCTACTTGAAACAAAGGGAAAATGGAGAGTGCTAATTCATGGAAAGTATTTGGTGCTCAGTGCAATGAATGGCAATGTACATATCCTGTCTGACACATATGTCCCACAAAATTCAATTTTAGACCTACCCCAGCATAGGCAATCAACTTGGGTGCTTTCGCTAGCTGACCTGTGCCTTCCTCATAAACACACCCATTGATCAAGACCAGCTTCTCAACCTGTCGAGCCAAAAAGCGCATAAGAATGAAAACCAGAGGACAATAACCACAAAAGGAGGGAAAAAAAATCAATTTAGGTGGATTGTACATAAAAAGTCAGGCTTGAGTCCGTGGTCATCCATGACAATTGAAAAGGTCAAATGATGAAGAACAAGAAAAGCTTTTAGTTTTTCCAGAGTCCAACTGGTCAAACCATGAAGGAATTCATTGGCGGATTTAAATTGACGATTTGATCCAGTTGAATGCAAAAGGGAAAAAAAGGCAGAAAAACTCAATTGAGCTCAACAACAATGTCATGCATGCATTTAAGAAACTAGAGATGGTTGGATTAATGTATCATATTTTCCCAAGCAAGATGTATCCACATTGTCCAAAGCTCAATAACAGGAATAGCATAAAAGAATCTACTCACAGCTTCTGAGTGATTGACAGCAAAGTCAATTGCAGCTGCAGCTCCCAGACTTGGTCCGACTAATACCATTGGCTTTCTTATATGGGTCTTCCACAACTAAAATGCAGAAGACCGAATCTTAATTTAGTAGCTGTAAGCTTTAAAAAGTTGGTCGTAGCAACATCAGAACATCAGAATAAGAAAGAAGAGAGTGCAACATGGTCTTCGGATCCTAAAGTAACAACAGAAGTGGAACATTTCCCAAATCTACGTAATCAAGAGCCAAGGAGTCACCTGATAGAGGTGATGTCGCTTGGATGAGACACCACATGGAGGACGCTTTTCTACCACATGCACATAAATTTTTTTTTGCATCATTGAGGACCCAATCAAGAGTACAGACGGAGGATGTTAATAACCAGCTAAGAACAAGTCAAGCAGATTGATCAACCTAAGTCAGAGAATCCCCATCCAAGGACATCAACAGCCCATACTTCCAGACCAGCTTCCTCAAGTAAAGGATATGCATGTCTCCACTCTAAACAAGAACTTAAGTCAAAAAAACATGGCAGACATATATTAGTAATTAGTAAAAGTGTTCTGCTAATATGATAAGATTGCTATTAATTTTAAACCTGTCGAAGCAGTGTAGCAGGACCACCGGATTGTTGTTACTTCTGATCGATGGTTTCACGCAACTGCTCATTACCCAACCATCAGACGATTCAATCTGCAAGTGTGACAAGCATCAAAATGATAAGTCTATCATACAGCAGCTTTTGACTTCAGGCATTTTGAATACTTTGTCCTGTCAAATAAGCACAGGGCCCGAGTGATAAGTCTATCATGCAGCAGCTCTGAGATAGGTTTGTTTAAATCACAGACACCACCCAAAATTTTAGCCAAATTACAGTTTGCAACCCTGCAAAAATAAAACTAATATTGGTCCCATCACTGCAATTAAGCTAACAATTTCACCTCATCATCTTTTCTATCTCTTGTTCATTTTAGTTTCGGTTTGAAGAAGTGTCGACAGGCTGCCACTCAACACTCACCAGTAGGAAAATTTTCTGTCTACATTTCATCTACATGTATTGCCGGAAGTGAAAAAGAAAGAATCCAGAAAACTTGCCCAAGTTCAAATGCCCGCGTACAGTGTCGACAGGCTGTAACTCATCCGATCAATAAATATCGCACGACAAGAAGAAAGCTTTTACTGCAATCAAAACCCCCTCTTCCTTCCCCTGCTACTACCGTGATTTCTTCCCCATCTACAGAATTATAATAGATATTATCTATTTAACCACATTATTTCAACGTGGAGAAAATATTAGGTGCCGCGAAATATGGCTTGAAAAGAGGGAACTTTGTCGCGGTGATCACATGGGTAGGTAGTACGGGTCCTTTCGCTGGTCCAACGAGATGACTGCAATGCACGGACAAAACGCGCACAGAACAGACAGTACGCCAACAACAACAGAATCACGAGCAGAAATGCTGGCCTTCACAGGCAATGTCACTAACTTTTCAGCAACACCAATCGTTACATTGCGCACGGAATGAACCTCTCTCATCGTTTTCAGGCAAGGCGCAAGCCGGAGATCGGGCAACGAGACGAAATGACCAAAGAAGAACAGAACCGGCCCGCGGCCACGAGGAACGAAACCGCATGCAGAGATTTAAAGCACAGCGAAGGCACCTGCACCGGCACTGGGACCCTCTCGATCTTCCGAGCCAAGCGACGAGCGAAAGGGTCCTTGATCTTCTCCACCTCCTTGGGCAGGAACGAGGGGAACCCATCGCCCGCCTGCGCAAGAGAGGCCGCGGAACGTCCCGGCCCCGGCCCCGCGCGTCTCGCCGCAGCTCCGGGTCCCGCCGCCTGGGGGCAGCCCCACGCGAGAGCCATTCTGGGTTCTCGCCGCGACGGACGCCGGCTGGTGGGTCTTCGTCCGGCGACCGAGAGAAATCGCGACGACGGAGAAGAAGAAGGGGACGAGCGACGCGGACGGGTGCGCTGGCGAGTGGCGGGTCGTTTGAGGTGGTGGGGAGCTTGTCCGCGCATGCGAGTCCAGACAAAAGGGTGGCCAAGGGGGTTTGGTGAGGTGCGGGTGACGTGTGCTGCCGTCATTGTCACGAACATTCGAAAGCTACTCACTCCGAACTCAACTATCAAGACTCTTGTTCCAAGAAATGAAATAAATTTATATTTAAGTTTCATTTATTTCGCCAAAATTAAATAATTTAAAATATTTTTTCGAAAAAAAAAATTTCTTGCATTTTTATAAAAATGAATGAATTAAAATTATTTTTTATCGCACACAGTACTATTTAAACAAATAATGAAAACATTTTTCCATTGACTCATTATTCAAACGATATAACTAATTATTTTAAAAAGAATATTTTTTAATCATTCATTTTTCATTAGTCTTGATGTCTGTTTGTGAATGTATTAAGCAGTGTCTGATTTCTATTCTTTTCTTTCCCAAAGTAAAAAAGAATAAAAATCCATTTTGATAACTTTTTTTTTGTTTTTTGGTAATAGATTTGTAACATAATCAAGAAGTAAAAAAAAAAGTTACTTATTTATTTTAGGAATAATTCTAGAAGCAAGTCAAATGATTTTTTTTCTATTTTCTTTCATTCTTTTCCTTTTCTCTTCTCTTCTTCTTCATCTAGCCAATTGCAAAAATATAAAAAAATTACTAAAAAATTAAAAGAAATTTTGAAAAATATAATAAAGTATAACATAAATTTTTATTAAAAATATAATAAAATTACGTAATAAAATTATATTTAAAAATATGATGAAATTTTATAATAAAACTAATATATATTATATAATAAAATAAAATATATTTAATAAAATAATTGAAAATATAACAAAATTATACAATGAAATTATCAAAAAATTAAAATTAAATTAAAATTAAAAATATAATAAAAATATATAATAAAATCATATTAAAAAATACAACAAATTTGTATAATAAAATTTAAAAATACAACAAAATAAATATAAAATAAAAATATAATATAAAAAATTTATTAAAAATTAAAAGATAAAATATATAACGAAAGTAATAAAAATTAAAAGAAATTTTAATTCACAAAAAAATTTAAGGGTTATGCCAAACACATTTTTATTCCGATAATAAAAATTTTGGGAAGTTATTAAATGTTTTCGATTGTGCAAAAATTTATTTAAAAAACAGAATAAAAAAGAATCATTTTTGAGTATAAATTGTTCTAAAAAATATAATGGTTACCAAATAAATCCTTAAAGTCAATTGATTTTTCTACTATCTTTTAGTGTGAAAAACCTACTTCATTCGAAAGTAAGAGTTGATTTTTGACCAAAAAAAAGTTGTTGTACTGTTTACCAAAAAAATTGCTCAAGTTTTTGACTATCAATTACAAGTAAGAAAGACCGGACACAATGCAATAAATGTAAAATTTGTTGAGTGTTGAAGGCTTTTAGTCGTCAAGTATGGTGGGTCGAGAAAGTGAATGTTTCTAATTGACGGAAGATAAAACAAGGAAAACTAAGTCTCCACATGCGAGCGTCATTAAGTAAGGCCTCACCTAATCGACAGAAGGCCACGACTTATGATTAGCTCAATGCATAGCGGTGATCTAAGTAATTGAGTCGGCAATCTCGAACGTGATTCACAGGGTTTCTATCAAGAAGTGAATTTGGCACAATCTTCAAGTAGTGGATACCATATATTTTGGTTGCCACTAACAATGGAGGCCAAGAAACATAGGTTGTGGGATAGGAGACTTCAAAGTAATTAGTGATTGTATCAATGTGTTGATTAACATTGATAATAGTTATAGATATTAGAATTGCAACTCATGTAAAAGACAACCAATCAATCAATGAACACTAGTTGTTCACTTTTACTTCCTATTTTTGATTGTCTTCGATTTCAGTACTTCTAATTTTCTCATCACTTCGTGTGACCTATGCAAGAATCAACAAAGTACCATTTACATTATTTATTAATTTACACATAGATTCACATTTCGAAAGGTTTTTTTTTTTTTTTTGTCAACGCTTTATGGCAAAACGGTACTTCACTTGAGTAAAAAATTGCGTCACTTCCTACCTCCCTCTTACTTCGAGTCCAGTCTTGGATCTCAATGCTGCAATGTGATAAATTCATAATAATTACATTAACTATAACAGGAAAAAAAAGAGAGAGAGAGAGAGAGAGAGAATTCAGTCCTCAGTCCGAAAATTACAATTTAGGTGAACACTCTCATCCAAAAAAAAAAAAAAAGAAGAAGAAGAAGAAGAGAGAAAACACACATGAGGACCTTTTTAGATTTCACTTATTAACGTAGAAAAAATAGATATTAACTATGACAAAAGGACCTCAACGTAAGAATCAAGTGCATTGGTTACTCTAACTTGATAGTACGATCCTTTTGTGCAATAAAATATCCAACCCATTGTAACATTCCTTTACACTTTGCATGGTTTTGCACTCCATATATTTCGTAAAAAATAAAAAAAAAAGTTAAAAATACTTTTTTAAAAATTAATCGCTTGATTCGTTTGAAATATATAATCAATGGAAAATATTTTCACTATTGATAACAATTTATGTCTAAACATTTTTGTAGATGATAATAGCATTTTTAGTCTATTCATTTTTGTAAGCGATACAGATAATTATTTAAAAAAAAAAATTCTCCATATCCTTCCATCTCGGCGATAACTTATGTGCCAATAAGTTTCCTTACTCATCATAACTTCTCTTAATCCAACGTAACTTTGATAACTTTTGAATACCCAACGTTCATATAATGTCAATCAATTATGACATAAAACCAATTTTGCAAAGCAGATTGGACAGGACAAGGGTTTTTCTCTTTTTCACCTTTTTTTATCCAAAATCCATACCAAATGGGCTTGGAGAGTTCCTCATAATTTGAGACTTAAGGAAAGGAATTGACATGTTTGCTAAATGATATCATAGCGCAACTATAACCCCCTTTTTTTATCCAAATCTATTCATCAAAACCCATAGTTATAATGTCGGTGAGTTAAGATGTGAAACCAATTTTGCAAAGCAGAATGGACAGGACAACAGTTTTTTTCTCTTTCACCTGTTTATGCAACAATCAATATCAAATGGGCTGGGAGAGTTTCTCACAATTTGATAGTTAAAGAACGGAATTGACATGATTGCTAAATAAGATCATAGCGAGACTATGACCCCCTTTTGACTCAAATCTATCCACCAAAACCCTGAGTTATAATATCGGCGAGTTATGACATGAAACCGATTTCGCAAAGTAGATTGGACTGGACAACAGTTTTTTTTTTTTCACCTTTTTATCCAACAATCCATATCAAATGGGCTTGGTGAGTTCCTCACAATTTGATAGTTAAAAAAATAAATTGATATGTTTGCTAAATGAGATCATAGAGAGACTATGATCTTTTGTACTCAAATCTATCCCCCAAAACCCTTAGTTAGAACATCCTTTGACTTCGCATGTAGTTGTGATTACCCAAATCATCGTGTATCTCTCTTGATGGATGATTTAGATGTTAATTATGAGTAATTTAAGAAGAAGTTGACTAATAAAAATACCCAGAATGAATTAATCCAGGTGCGGCGTTTTTAATGAAGTTGACTAATGGAGTATTTTAAAAATGGTCCGTGTGAGAGGAAAACGAGGGCAAAGCAAAAAAAGACAGAAGGAAAATCGAAAAAGTTTCGCTAGAAGGAGGGCTTGAACCTCCGACCTTGTGGTTAACAGCCACACGCTCTAACCAACTGAGCTATTCCAGCTTGTCGATAAGGTGGTAGCTCAAAATAGTTAAAGAAGCATATCATACGACCTGGAAAATTGACGCATTTTGACACAATAATTTTGCAATTTGAAGGTACCATGCGTGATGCAAACTTTATGCACATGAGTTTTATAACATAATTAGCAAAAATATAGGGTTTTTTTTTAATAATATGATTACAAAAACGATTATAACATGCAAATACGTATTACCAATCCTATTAGAAAATTTCATTTATGTCGTTGTCTGGGTAATGCTCATACCAAGAGACAGTCCCAAAAGAGAGTTGATCGCAAGTTTTAATGCTCCGAACCCTAGATGGTTGGCGCAATTTTCACAAGGATCTTATCAACAGATGCTTTGAGATACTTACTGAATGTCCAATTTCTAGTACTCCCTCACTCTCAATATGTATTGTCAATGCAGTAGATATCGCTTCTCAATAAGACCCCTTTTATAAATTGCACACTTCATCCATCAAAATTCTTGAAAAAAAAAATCCTTGAATCACGCCCCCTCATCTCGATTACAGTTTTCTTTTTCTTTTTACCTTGCCCCTTAGTATAAAAGTCTGCATCCAGCACAGCCATTGTCCTCATTAAAGGGCAGCCGTTCCATGTCGGGATTATGGGAGGCAATGACTTTCTGGTGAATCTCCTTTCAGGATTTTTTGCGTCAAGTAGGAGCCAAATCTCAAATCTCAAAAATTTGAGGGACATGATCATTGACCATAGCAAACGAGCAATCGAAATTGATTACACTAAATCTTATTTTGTGATTAATCCAAACAAAGGAAGATGATACATTACACAGGCACAGGCAGAGGTACACGAGGGCAACCGAGTCAATCATAAGTGAGGACGTCAAATTCAACGCAATACAAGGGGGACGCATTTCGCATTGTCATCATTCGATTGGCCAGGTCATCGAATAACTAAGCAATTAAAACGTGAAAACAATTGGACGCTTTAATGAGTGCGTCGAGAAAAACAAGAAGAGCAATGAATGGCGACGAAACCAGATCCCACCGAGACTTGGAAAATCTGATTTGGACCTCATGTTTGGCCATTTTGTGAAAACAGATGATCTTCAGAACAATTCAAGGAGAGACACGCCATGTGCTACTCAAATGTCCATCCATTTTCTTACCTTTTTCATCCTTACAGAATGCTTAGGAACTAAATTACCACTAATCTTTTAACTGCCATAGCTGGTTAGTCTATCTACTAGTTATCCTTTTTCAGTCTCTTTTGCGTTCTGAATGCCATAAATTTGACAAAATGGATTCGAACAGGTCATTTCTACACTCTTCTTTTCTCAAGTTTTGCACATTAAATGTTGCTTACAATGCAAGGAACTGGAGAGATTGCAGAAACTGTTTCATGCATCGTCACTGTTTGGACTGAAACATTTTTACCAAGTATAGAATACAGAAAAAGATGAGATGGTTCATCGCTCATCTCATCTCACCGACATCACAAAGTTGAAAATATCTCCGCCTGGCTCCTACCTTGATGACTTCTCTACATTTAATCAAGAAAAAGAACAAGGCAAAGACGATAACATGCAGAACCCAAAACGCGAGCACTGTAACCACCATGCTCAATTATATATCATCCTAACAAAACATGATCTGTCCCCACCAATATCTAAACGAATGGAGATTAGGTCCCCAAAAGGGTGGAAGGGGCTAATATCTTTATTTTTACATGTTCAGTTAAGAGTACAATTCCCCGAGCAAACAATCCTTTTAACATTATTTGACGGACATGAGAGGTGACATTAACAACAGGCCATGACAGAGTTATAACCATCCTTGTCTTCAAGAAAAAAGAGAAGAACACAAAAGCAAGAGAACAAAGTAACACACTTTGAGCTTTAGACTCTGACTCATCCTCTGTCCCTTGGCTATTTACTTCATTGAGATTAGCCGACAAGATATGGCTTTCGATCAGACCCTGGTGTTGGCATAATTATCGGATTCATTGTCATCGCCCTTAGGATTGTCTTCCAATGTTTCCGCCCCTGCATTATCACTGGGAGAGAAGTCACCACCATCGGCACCACCAGAAACACTTAAGTCTGCCCTACTGTCAACACCAAGATCACCGCTGTTTCCACTGTCGAAATTGCTGCCACCGCCATAGCTGCCACCGCCATAGCTGCTGTGACTGCCATATCCACCAGTTCTGGCATTGTAGCTGGCCCCTCCTTGTCCATAACCATACCCGCTGCCTCCTCCATAACCTCCAGCACCGAAATTACCCGCGTTACCAAATTCACCGCCACCTTGTCGAAAGCCAGGACCACCAAATCCTCCGCGAGATTTCTCTACAGCATAATTCACTCTTATCCTTCGGCCATGAAGATCCTAATGAAAGGATAACAGAAAAACATCAGATGGATTCACACATGTCGGTTGGAATTGATATTAGTGACCTAGTCAAACCATGACCAACTAATCTCATAACATACAAATTCACACAATTAGGTGGGAATCTCACGGGCGCTCCAGAAAGAAAATGACTTGCGTCGCTAATTTAAATCACTGAAGCTTATTAGTTTAACCGGAAAGCAGAAAGATGTATATCGATTTCTCCATAATTTCTTATATACTGTACAAATAAATACATGACGCAACCTTATCACCCTATGAATACTGTGAAATTGTAACAACTGTGTTTTCTAATCTGCAATTAGATAGCAAAGAACCAACACCCAAACAAGGGATGGGTTTGAGGCACAATGAGTATAGTGCACGGTGACCATGCGGAGCATTGACTAGCTTGTAAAGACTCTTTTAAAAGTCTTTTGTGTCTAGCATGGTACTCGAGTGGCATTGTTGCCTCTCGATGTCTGCCAACACCCCGATTGGTGCAGGCACAGGGCAATGGCAGGGCAGATCTTTGCTAGGTGGGGTGCCGAAGGGGAATGTGATCCCCGTCCTTGCCACGCCTGTGCCCATCCCTAATCCAAGCCTCTTGCAACGTTTATCTTTTTGTTGCAAGTGAATGATATTGTACATCAAGCTATTGACACCTCACCCCCTGCCACTAAGGAAGGCACTGAAACAAAAGGTCTGGGCACTATATTGTACAACGTGAAGACATTCTCTGGTTTGGCCCACAAGGAAATTCATGTTATCACTAACACTGGAAGTCCATTGCCATTCAGTGCAATCTCATAAATAGGAGAACTTACCTATTTCAAGCACAGATGGATTTGATAGCATGCAGTCATGCATTGGAACTGTAACTCATAGAACACCTCAGTGATTTGCTAGAAAAGATTAAGTACAAATATAGATCCCTACCTGTCCATCCATGCTCTGGATCGCATTGGAGGCTTCATTGCTAGAAGCAAAACTAACAAAACCAAAACCTCTAGACCTTCCGGTCTCACGGTCCATGATTACTCTAGCTGCAAAAGGTCAAAATAACCAGCATTCACTACCTCAATCTTTCAAGTATGAAACCATAAATAATTATTAAATAAATGCACACATAAAGCACACTAAATAATCTCGCATATCCACTTTCACTAAACCTGCACCAAATTGCCAATTGCTCAAAAGTAAATTGGTTTCTGGTGTTAACTAATGACCAGGTTGCTGACAATCTTATATCATTAATCTCATGCAATTCCCAATAAAGACCATAATAACACCAGCTGTACCCAAAGTTTAAGTATTCTTCAATAGATCAGATGATGAAATGCCTTTCTGGCTGCCATTGAATCATAAAAACGAGTTTTATATCTAAGTATTACAAACAGTGTTCTGTCAAAGAGGCAGTAAATACATGTGATTAGCCTACTCTGTCTGCAATCACTGCTCATCATCAGATCAATGGCTAAGCATATCTTGCACATAAGTCAGCAGCATCCGACATTCTGTTTGATGCAACATATACAACAAATAGAGCACATTTACTGTTATTACCATAAAAGAGACAAACACATCAGGAGTACCTTCAATTATCTCCCCATATCCTGCAAAAGCTTCTCTGAGACTCATGTCATCAGTGCCATATGAAAGACCTGCAATGCAACAAAAGAAGCTATAACACACTTGGGAAAGTAACAAAAAGCATTATGACTTACAAGAGAAGCAGATTGCCATACCTCCAATGAAAAGCTTCGAGGACATGCACCTAATAGCCTGGTACATAGATGGACAATGGGCAGAAGAGTCAAAGTTGGCATGCTTGCTCACAGTCTGCTTTAGAATGTTCCCCACCTTGCTGATGAATGCCATGACTCAGACCTTCAGTTTGGGAGATTAAGAAAGATCCATTAATCCTGATCAACTATAAATGCAAAGCAGTAATATTTTACTTTTCCAAGAGATATGATGAAACAGTAGATCATCTTTGATGACAAAAAGTTCACTGAACTACTGATATTTGGGTCATATTATCAAGAAGGTCAATACACATTGTAGAGTTTCATTCCAATTCTATGCATTTCTCAACTACTTCTATTATGCACGCGATAGAAAGCATACTTGGACATCAACGAAATACAACTGTACACCTGGTTCCGTCCCTTGTTAATCAAATCCATATCAAGTAAATCAGCATGACTATCAGAGAGACTACAAGCAATACTGCAGTATATCAAGAACACAAAGGCAATTTGCTGGCTGCAGATAACAAAATTTTTTTCTGAGAGGATTACCAGTGTTATCAAACGACGTCAAACAGGGCCTCCCACATTTGGCCTCCGTTCATCTAAAGCATGACTGTCTGTAAAAAGTTTTTAATAAGAAAAAGAAAACTCTGTTCGCTACTTCTTTGTTGATAAGATATCTTCACTGAAGATGACACGAACAAAGCTTTCTCTCGGTGACGATGAATGTCCTCGTTTGGACAGTTCAATCAAGTCATGACTGATAAACGAGCGCAGCCAGAACATTAGGCGCATCAATCTCACGGACTGAGGGAGCAGCGAACCAACCTGATTTAGACCGTGCGCAAGCGATCACCCTCATAGACACCGGTCACTAAGTACTAACGAATCCGGGCAAGGCTAGTGCCCACAAGTGGACCTTGGTTTTCCCTCATTCTCTGTCTACCCAGAAAGAAAAAAATGTCCCCTCTCAGCTCTCACCATCTCCAATTTGCCGCATCGCGCAAAAAGAAAACGACCCACCATCCGAAAACAAGAAAGAAATCGTGGGCTCTCCTTCAAATGAGACAGAACCCCCGTGAGCATCCGCTGGCAATCCTCCACAGCCACGAAGTAGCACATGAAACAGCGTACTGTGATGACCAAAAACAAAAACCAAAGACAACTAATTGCTGCGCCGCAGCGAAGATACGCGAGACTTACTTCCAGCGAGGTCTCTCTTCGATTCCAAAACCCTGACCCGGGCGGGCGAAGCAGAAATTGGGGTTTTAGAGGGAGCTTCTCTGTTCTGTCCTGGCTTCTCGCGCTCGTCGCCATGGATATTACAGACACGACGACGGGACAGGCCGGCTCCTCCGTTGGATTATCTGTCTGGTGATTCTACGCCGTTGGATTAGAATGGGCACGGTGCCCTTCTTCACTGCCAGGTTTATGTTTTTGACCGGGATCAATTTTTCTTTCAGCCCCCTCAAATTTTGGCCTTTCATTTTGATTTGATTTGATTTGCTAATGTCACCAGTTTGATTTCTATTCAATTTCGGATTCGTCGATCTGCTTCAAAAGTCACTCATTGATAACAAAAGTTGTTAATACTAAAATACTGAAAAAAAAAAGAAAACTACCATCGTATTAAAAAAATCACTCACAAAATATCTTCTCACATTATGACTGGAAACCATACTTCTTTAACTTATTATGTTACTTCGAACTAAATTATCGAAAGATAAATCATAAGTTAACCGATCGGTATTAACTTTGATTACTCTCTTGTCACTAATTTCTTTACGGACAATTTGCTAATTATGTCATTTTGAGTAAATTGTCGACCTCTCTCATTAACAATATCAATATATCATCTGATTGATGTCGCTAGAAATTTTGGTATAATTAATACTGTTGCTCTTTCTAACATGCTCTTGGCTTCATACTGGAAGCACAATTTCGTTCGCTTCATGGACAGTTATTCAGCACTCATGAGAGATCAGTTGAATGAGATCATCTTAACTCGGGTAGACCCTATTTAGGAGAGAAGAAATTTTCACATTTGAGCTACAACAGTTTTGTAGGTCTGGTTTTGATCCATATGCTAAAATAAACACATCATGGCATTCCTCCATTTGATAGCAGATTCAGAACTCTACAATTGATATGCTATTTGACTAAAAATTGATCAACAATATAGTGATGATGATGATGAAGAAAACACCACACACATGCTTTTTCTCTATCCACAAGTCACAACCACAAGCAGTGGGATGTGGACTATACCTTTCCATACAACCACTAGTCGGCCAGCCAAGCTGAGCACCTCAAAACAATACAGAAGCCAAACCCAGACTGGTCTCTCAGAATGCTGTGCTTTCCATTGCTCTGCTCTAAGTCAATCTGTTCCTTCTCTCTTTTCCTCACTTGAGCCGGTGCACGAGACAGCAATAGACAGTACGAATAACAGAAAAACGACAGGGGTTCACAAGTGACCAAGCAGCATCCTCCTTACATGCTGGACTTTAGATTACCTTTAGGAAAAGCAGATGAAACATTCTTCCAAACAATTCGGTAATGTTTACAGGTGCTCAGTATATGGACTATACCTGCCGATACAGCAATGACCTCCAGAGTACAACACTGAAATATGCAATTTCCCTAAGCCTGAACTTTACTTGGCCACTGGGCGAAAACTGTGGGACAACTTCAAGGTAAAACAAAGGAGTGGCTGAGCTAACCCCTCGAACTCAGATTAGTAGAGAGAGGAAACAAAAGGCTCGTCTTGATTACACTAAATAAATTGTGCTATCACCTCCTATAGGGATTGGGCAGGGACTTTGGCGATCCTTCGAACAGATCCAAGATGTAATTCTCCAGGTCGTCTGCGGTATACTTGATGTGCCTGTCACTTAGATGACCGTTATGCCTTCCCACAAACGTTCGATATGCTTGGACTATCTTGAGGGATGTTGAGATGCGTAAATCTTCCCGAAGTTGAACATCCGGGATCACCCAGGCCGTCTGAGCCTTGTATACCTCCTCGAAAGCGAGACTGAAGTTCTTTAACCTTTCTCTTAGGAGGGTCTGCGAGACGGAACCCGAACCTGAACTGTGAAGCCCCTCCTCTCTAAGAAAGGAGAGTATGGAACTCCATGTTGATCTCTCGTAGCTCAATGCGTGCTGTTGGAACTTACCATTGTGCTTCCGAATCCAATCATCTCCAAAAATAAGTCTAAGCTCAGAATTTTTCACCTTTTCCGCCATGTAATGCACGTTGTTCATCAGAAAAATATGCTGCAGACCCGCATCTTTGTATAGATTGGATTTCTCATCGAGGTTTGATTCCAGAACAGAAGAAATGCCATGAAAATGGGGAGCCAGTTTGGGAAATCCGCATCCGGAAACCCCGCTCTGTTCATCCTCTACGGGCGAATTAGTTTCATGACAGAATGAATTGGAACCTTCTTTGCCGTGGTCGCTGAGAAGCAACTCAAGAGTCTCGCCATAATCAATGAGATTCTTCATATAGTTCATCACGTAACGAGTCAGATGATGGACCCCACCTCCCGGGAATGCAGTTGCTGATGCGTTTGAAGCGATGGCTTTCTTAAATTCGAGGAAAGTCATCCTGATACAGTTGCCTAGCCTCTGCTGGAGTTCATGATACTGAATTCTAATAAAGGACCCAGCATCATCTGGAAATAGATCATCGATATCTGGTGAAAGCTTAGACATCACTTCATACATTTCAAGGAAGCAAAACAACTTCTCCGGTTCTTTTGAGCCTATAGATATAGCCTCCCCAAAATTCAGAAGTTGCAAAATTGCAGCCTTCGACGCCTCAATAAAGCAACTCAAATTCAGAGATACCTCCCCAAAAATTTGATCACTGAGCCATCTCTCACTTGCTAGGTAAACCCGCACAAAGACTCTAATAGCTCTAACCCATTTCTTGATCTTGAAATTAAGAGTAGCCCATTCCATCCTAAGAACATCCTCGATGCAATGCTTCTCCATCTCAACGATGAAGAGACACTCATCCAGTGCATCCCTGCGAAGATTGACATAAGCCTGGGAACATTCGTGTTCATAACCTGAGCTGCACATCAAATTGCAATGCACCTGAGGTCAGGTAGTATTTCTGGATGAACCAGATCAATTATTGACTCCTCTGAGATTCTGTTGAAGCTGTCTCTGCGGAGCGAGTCGTCGAAGGAGGAAGAAAAAGTCGAGCCTACTTCTGCAGCATCCTCCTCACTTGAACGGAAGGATGTGTGCTCTGGCTCGATAGAGCGTCTATTCTGAAGAAGCATATGCTTAAATTCTTCCTCGAGCCTAACCATAGCTGTCTGAAGAACATCATGGGCATTCCTCAACATCTCGTCCTTTTCAACCGACATATCTGAATGTGAATTCTCTAGTCGTTCGATCAACTTCCGGGTTTCATCCACGGCATCCAGATACTGATATGCTTCGTCTTGGCCCAAATCCCATATCATGGACTGATCATTCTCCCACCTCATGATCTTCTCGTGAATAACATCGAGATGCTCTTCTCTGCTCGCGCCTTCCTCAATATTCTTTTTCTTTTTCTCAGTATCTAAGGTAAAGGTGGATAACTGGGCCCTCAGATGAACCAAAGCCTTTCTCTCCTCATCAGTTAGCTCTCTTTTCGACGCCAACGCCCTCGCAATCTGTTGCACGGCAGCAATCAAGTTCCCTTCTCCTTCTGAATCCAAGGCACCACTCTCAAGATCATCCATATCCCAGAAAAATCTCAAGAACCCTAGAAAACCACTATTCACCAAAATAAAATAGCCGATCGTCTATCACCTAAAAGTGGGAGACTATGAAGATCCCAGATAAAATTAGGACCCCAATGCTAAAAACTCCCTGAATCTAAAGGTCGCACCCTCTGGAGTTGACCAAACCAATGAACATGAAAAAACAGAAAACACTGATAACTTGGCTTCTCAGCCAGAGCAGATACAAACCGAAGACTTCAAGATTGACAACGAGAAGACCCAGAAGAAGATGGCTACCCAGGATTCGCCATTCCCAGAAGAACGCGAAAAGGGTGCAAAAAGAATCGGACGGGAGCTCGCGAACTTACCTGGGCGAGCTCAAAGGCGCCTCCTTTCCCGGTTCTGCGAGCAAGAACCGGAAAGAGAAGAAGAGGGTATCGAGCATTAGAAGCCAAGGACGGACTTTTTTCCCAACGAAGATCTGATCCTAGAGGGGCTAAAACGGAGCAGCAAAAGCGGGGAGGGAAGGCGGTCAAACGGCTGCCGAATACGGAACCGAATAGAATAAGGATCTATCTCTAAAGGCAGGGGGGGAAAAGAGCACGACGAGGGAGCCGATGTACGGACGGAGCAGGGAAAAGGGTACGTTGGACTGAAACTAAAAGCAAAGACTTGCTTCTTTTTCTTGGTCTCTCTCTCTCTCTCTGAATCTCTGGAGGCTCGTCACTCGTCAGGCCGCGACTCCCATGGCGGATTCGTCGCTCCTGAAACCGACTAATCTATACACAAATGATTGATCTTTCGTTGGAGTTCTTTCCCCTGTGTCCTCCTTCGTTTTGGCTTCCTTCTTTCCTTTTTGCCTCGCATCGATGGGGAGATGGGGACTTTCTCGGTCCCCGCGGGGAGCAGTTGCCAAAGCCTTTCAAGAATTTTCAACCTTGTCGGGACAGGTGGAGAGGAAGAGGTTTTTCGGAGAGATTTACGCTATCACATTAGATGATGATTTCGCTTCTTACGAGGAAATGATGGTAACCGCCGTCCTCGGACTTTCGGCGAATGCTCGAGGAAACAATGTTTAATGGGTCAAAATTCAGATTTCTAATCATATCACAAGAATGCCTCAATTAGCAACTAAGTGAGAGAAACTTGACAGGCAGCATCTGACATCCTTCCTCTTGTGGAATAGAACTTAGTAAAAGTGAAAAACATTTGAAGGGAAAATATAGTACTGAACAGGTTTGACTTAAAACACTGCATAATTGAGTCGTGGTATATAGAAATAATTAATATATGTTGGTGATTTTTTCGTCAAAATTAGCTTGAATGACTATATTAGCAAATCATCGAATGATTCAAGATGAAATTAGATAAATAGGAAGGAATAGGCATTCATATGATGAGTTCACATTTTTTCTGGTGTCTAAATTGTTTGGGTCAAATCGGTCTATTGCAATCTCAATCATATGGTACAAAACTTTGAATTTTTATATAGCATCGTCCAAGCCCATCTGGCCCGATGGGCCTTGGGCGCCATGGCTGGCATGGCCCATTCCATAGTCAGACAAATTGAGTCAGAACAGGGCAACTCTCTCTCTCTCTCTCTCTCTCTCTCCCCCTTTAGTGAACTCAAAGGAGGGGACACCAAATTTGACCGTTAGAAAATAGTCGCTCTTCCTCATCGTTTTAAACGGTAACACGAGCACGCCAACCATGTCCCACCGTCTCCTTCGCCGCTGCTCAAATACCAACCCCCCCACAAACAGTCCCCACACCCTCCCACATCATTCAATTCATCGCCATCTCTCTCTCTCTCTCTCTCTCTCTCTCTCTCTCTCTCTCTCCGGTTGAGTCGACTTATACAGAGGCCCTGATGGAGAAGCAGATAGTGCTCGATTCGCCGGTTGATTTCGCGGTGTTATCGGAGAATGGCAGCAAGAACGCCGACTCGGAGCACAAGTGCGCGACCCCACCTCCGAAACCCCCACAGTCACAAGAAAGTCATCAAATTTCGCCGGTCCCCGGCGAGCTGCGCAAGCCTGCCACGCCAGATCGCCTCAAAGTCCCCAAGGCTTTCAAGTACCCCGAGAGGTATATCGGATTGAGGGTTTTGCCTGCCCGGCTCTCTCGTGTTGGCAATCTGTATCAAGTTTTGATTTTGATTTTCCTTTCTGAGAGTTTCGGTTTGAACTGGTTTGTGCTTTTCTCACGTGAAGGTATCGAAGCCCAACTGATCTGATGGTGTCTCCAGTCACAAAAGGCCTCCTTGCCAGAAGCAGAAAAGGCGGCGTCGTCTTGCCTCCTAGTAAAGATCAGCTCAAGGTATCCACAACTTTTCAACAGCATCGCGTACAAACATGGTCTTGCTTGCTTTGGTCTGGTATTTCGCTGTGTGATTTCTGGGGATTCTGATGGTTAGTATCCAATTTTTTGTGGAATTGCAGGTTCCGGACTTGCGGGTTCAAGATGCCGGTCTCTTTCGTTAACTCTGAAGCGAAGGATTATGCGACTCGGCACATCTTTTTTGATATAAGATGAGATCGAATAGCCCTGCACTGCTGGTGATGCAGAGAAGGTCTTCTGGGATCTTGTGGGAAAGCTCAACTTGTTCTTTCTTTTGACTGATGTACCATTTGATTGTAAAACTCTTTTGATAAGACAGTTCTCAGTCACATTATGCAATGTTGCGTAGAAATTAATGTTCTGTTGCTGCTTAATCATGTTCAGCGCACTCTTCTGAGATACTCCTAAGAACGACAGAGAAGTTAACAATGTAAACGACTTCTTAAATGTTGCTCCGATTAAGTTCTTCCATTCAATGAAGTATGCCGGAGACCGATAGGAGTACTTCATGTATCTAAGAAATACAGTGGAGCACGCCAATTTATGTTCTCGGCCATTGCTTCGGTCACTCTAGGCGGACCTCGTACCATTGAATTGAGCCCACGTCACCATCTACTTCGAGCTCACAGACAGAACTCACAAGGTAGGAGACGGCATCGTCGAGAGTTTCATATCGAGCGAGGTCAGGAGGGAGAGGTTTGCGTGGCCAGTTCTCCAACCAATCTTTGAGCTTGGCCTTTAGCTCTTCTTCGGACACGAATGTCTCTTCTTGTCCCGGTTCCAGCAGCACGTAAGTCTCGGTGCGCTGATTTGCCCTTCTCCGCCTGAATGCACATATCTGAGCATAATAAAGACAATAGCACATTAAACGACACTCCTTGAAGTTTGGTCATTCTTTTGGGAGAAGGAGCATGATTCCTTGAAGTTTGGTCATTCTTTTGGGAGAAGGAGCATGATTAAGCAAATTGACTAAGAAAAAGAGGACCCTCTGCTGCAGAAATGAAACAACAAGAAGCCGATCATGGATCCTTTGTCTAAACGACAAAGGACGACACACAGATGTTCATGTACCTTCTCTATGTTTTTCAGATGGTTCCCCGTCTTGTGCAGTTTGAGGTGTTCAGAGGGACGAGAGAACTGAACGGCCCCTACTGAATTTGCTTCAACAAAGGAGGTCCTCATTTTATTCCTCATAGTCGTTTCGCCTGCAACAAAGCAAAGCCCAGGAATTAGAACTATTCACTCCATCGGTGATTATGTAACAGCCTAATGAGACAAAATCTTCTTATTCAATCATAATCGAAGCCATTTTACCCTATAAAGTGTCATAAACATATCCTATGAAATTCACTCAGTCCTCCGTCCAAAAAAAAAAAAAATTCACTCAGTCCCCATATTTACTTTGTTGCAATGTCTATAGTAAGTAAATCACACGGTTATTAAATTCTTTAACCAAAGCCCCTGTAGTTGAAAAGAAGAAATCTTGCTTATTGGCATCTTCTCGTCTTAAATTCGTGCAGACCAAATCGAATCGATCAGCCAGTTCTTCTTATTCCTACTAGAGATTGAGCATTGAAGAGTTGTCTTCGGCACTCTCTCATGGAAAGGCTAACCCCACCAGTGCATCGTTATCCATTTTCAGACGACCGTCCAGTAAAGTACTCAAGAAAAACCAATCAGCATCTCGGTCTGAAACCCCAGTCCTATCATGAACGGAAAAACTTCTTATTCTCAGAGTCAGCTCCAGAATCATGTACCCCGGGAATTTGGAAAAGGAACAGTTTTGAGAGATGCCCGGGATCAGCAAAGCTTAGGGACAAGAAAAGGGAAAAAGTGGAGCTTACTGCTCAGGTCCTGTGCTGCGGCGCATTGAATCTGCATCTGTAAGGCTCGTTCCATTGATGTCATCTGTAATCTTCAACTGCAAACCGAGAGCTTGTGTTTCAGGCAGAGGGTTCTACTTCTTGGTTGGATAATGTTATGAAACCGGACCTTTCTTGTCCTTACATTGGTAGGTGTCCTATCCCCAAAATTTCACTGTTATATCTCATCAAGGGTTCTTGAGATATTTGGCTCTTTCTAACAAAGCAACTTAATCACTCGTCCAATAAGATAGGAAGTTTTATAAAAGCAATTTCAATAATTATTAATAAGTCATTAAGAAACTAGTAAGTTAAAATTGATTGTATAAACGTTACTAAATAGCTCAAATAAAGAGTTGGTAACTCAAGATAAGATTGAAACTTTACTTGAGAAAATGGTGGCCCATTCCATTTGAGGTCGATAATTTCACGCAAAGTTTGAACCTTTAATAGGGGTGAGTGGTTCCAAATATTATTTAGATTCTACCTAAAACCTGAAATCTATCCGTAAAAATAAGTTCCTTAATTTTTAGAACATGAAACTTGAAACCTACCATCTGCCTACTAAGAAACTTGAATCTATCCCATAACAAATTCTAGCAATTCCAGAGTTAGGTTTCACCAATATGTTTGATTGAATGATTGTAATGAATTATCTTATTTAATGATTATTATTTGTTACAATCCACTAATCACAACTCTTATTTAGACATGCGAAGATTACAAAATATTAACAAAGTAAAAATTTCAGTCATAGGTATTGTTATAAATGAAAGCTCAAATTAATAATTTCAAATTATATACTCATTATTAGGCACCATGGAATTTAATAGGATTGCACAAAGATATTGAACAAGAAAAACATGAAAAATTGTTCTAGATTCCCACTTCCACAGTTCACATGGAGCCTACCTATTGAAATAGGTTTCCCATTTTTCGAAACCTGAAACCCACCTTACATATTTTAGAACCTACCTTCCAATTCTACCCTCAAATCATATCACCCCTAAACTTTAGCACCTTCTTAAGATATGCTAATCAAAGTGAGCAATTTAACAATATTGTTGGTTATTCGAAAAAAACCAAACAAAGTCGAAAATTTACTAACAAGTTACTGAGAAGGGATTCATCTAGTCGTTTCTTCATCAATTATATTTAGAACTCATCAAAACATCTAGAAAGTTACCAACACCAATGTTACCTTTTTTCTCCCCGTTTCTCCACGTCCAACGTTGTATGAACAAACACGTTTTCTGCGATCAATTCTGTTTAGTATCATTCTTAGAAAACATTCTTTTTTCTTATCTTCGAGCCTTAAAAACCCATCCTCTTGTTAGGCTTGCTGCTGAACTGTAAAAGCTCAGTTTGAAAAACGGTTAATGCGGTTACAATTGGTATTCGTCGCATAGAAAGGAACCCTCTCTCTTTGCCCGCGTTGAAATAAAGAAACACCCCACCGAAATCGTCTCCCCGCCGTCCTTTCTCTCTTCTAACTCAGCTTTTCTCATTCCCCCCTTTCTTATCACCATCAAGCTTGCAAACCCCTTGCTGTCCCCCCACCCCCCTTCCATCCTTTCTGCTGTAATTCACATCCCCTTTCTTGTACTTACTCTCGGCAATCGCGGCACCCGACATTCCTCGTGACCCGATCG
Organism: Eucalyptus leucophloia subsp. euroa; assembly: GCA_017140325.1. Lineage (NCBI taxonomy): Eukaryota > Viridiplantae > Streptophyta > Magnoliopsida > Myrtales > Myrtaceae > Eucalyptus > Eucalyptus leucophloia. The sequence goes on from CM029476.1 coordinate 32,030,717, forward strand.
GGTGATTCGCCATTAGGAAACTCGGGTTTTTCTCGATTCGATTCCATCAGCTGGAGCTTTTGTCCCTCCGGTACGTTTGCCTCTTCTTCTTGCCCGATTCGATTTTTGTTTTCGTGATCCTGGGCTCTAATAGAATTGTGGCATTTCCTGGATCGAGCCACATTGATCGGTGAATGAGTAAGCGTGGCAAGGGCGATACGCATGACGCGTCTCTAGTTTTTACCGTGTTCCTGTGCAGTACTAAGCATTACGGTCTTCATTCTGCATCTCTCCCGCGCCCCTCCATCGAAAGAAAAGTTTGTATCTGCATCGGCAGTTCTCTCTCGCGAAGAGTCTGCATCATTCGTATGAAATTCCGGCTTGCAAAGTGCAGGAGTTTCGATGGTTATATAGCGGATCTAACCCATAAGCCGAATCGCGTCGGAATGAACTTCTGTCTGGTCCCCAAGACAAAAAATACGTGTCTGCTAAGGTTGTATTTGTGCTTGTTAAGACACCATCTTCCCGATCCTTATTGTTTGAACCGTGCTAGTCCTTGAATTATTTGCTTTGATTCAGAAAAAAATATTTCGACTTCATTGGTCTGCGTAGCTTAACTTAGCCCTTTAATGGCTCAGTGTAGGATCTCCGAGGGCTTTGGCATCTTGAGATCGTCAATCCCATGGATAAAGAGGCTGAGGGGGATAGTAGTAAGCACTTGAAGGTTCATTTCGACGTCACCAGCAACGAAACACACACGCTACCGAGAAAGGAAGCCTCTCCTCCTCCTTCTTCCTCCTCTTCTTCATCTGAGTCCGTCTCTTCGTCGGAATCAACCCTTACTGATCGAGATGAGAGCGATTCCTTGACGAAATCGAACGGTTCTTCACAAGAGCTCGAAGGGCTCTCCCCATCAGAGAGTTATGCTCAATCTCCGATCTCAAGCACACATGGCGAGATCGCCTCTCCACTTCCCACGAGCTACATGGCAGGACGACCCGCTGGCTATGACCCGAATAGGATTCCAGCGGCCATCTTTAACAGCAAGCCGACGAACCCGATGGATTGGAGTGTCACTTCCAACGAATCCTTGTTCAGCATTCACATGGGAAACAAGCAGCTTCTCCAGGGATCAGGCTTTCTTGCTGTATAAATCAGGTGAATTAACCAAGCTTGATGAGGTGTTCAGCGTCCCGACCACCCTGCCCCCCGTGGCAGAGGCCGTGGGTCATCAGCAGGAAAGCGCGAGATCATCGTCCGCGACCCAGATTGCTGGTTTAGTGAAGCCATCGCTCCAAATAACTGAAATACTCCCAGAGGAAACGCCTCCAAGAACCAGCAATGTAGATATCAAGAAAAGTGAAGATGATAATGCTAAGGAAAAGATGCAACCTACTGAGGATGTCCGTAATTCCACGAGCATGTCTACACTCTCTGATGGCAGCGGTGCAAGCACCGCTTCTTTTGCATTCCCAATGTAAGCTGCAACTCCATTTAATTTTAGTTTCTTTCTGTTGGTCATGGTCGAATTAGCTCGAGATCAATCCATGACCGGTAGTGTTTAGTGCATCAGATAGTTTGTGCTCCCTAGGGCAGTCGGATTTACTGTTTCATTCCCTATCTTATTTGTCAGTTTTTCACCATTTGTATGAGTGCATAGTCTAATTCATGCGAGCAAATAGGTTTGTTTTCGTTCAGCATACAAATAGTCCTCTTGGAATCAAACAATTCCAACTTTCGCATGTCAACTGTTGTTTTTTACCTCTCCCCAAAGCCTGACCGTCGAACTCTGTTTGTGTCAGACTGGGAGGGACGTCAGAAGAAAAGAAGCCCACGATCAAGGAGGAAGCGAAGAAAGAACACTTGCCAGAGGTATTGCCGGAGCAATCTCAACCAAGGCAAGCGACATCGAGGACTACTTTGACCAACTGGTTCTCTTGCTTCTCTTGCTGTTCATTCCGCTGTTCGATCTCTCTCAAGTCAAAGTGAGATTGCAGACACGTCGCGCAGTCGTCTCTCAGTGCCTGTCCATTTCATCAATCCAACTGATAGTTTTAAGCGCCTCTCTTCCCTTTAGATATAATAATAGGCCTGCATATTATATGCATGCTACTTTCAAGCAGTGCGGTTCTAGTTAACGATATCTTAGCATGTGCATTAGCTTATCTCTGGTCGGCTTGCGCACTTGCATCATGTGTATTAACTTGAATTTTAGAGTGAAAGAGAGATGGTAATTAGGAATAGCGATTACAAATCTCCCGGTGTTTCAGAGAAGATTATGTATGTAAAAGTCACACCCTCTCTTCTCGTTTTCCGGAGTTCTCTCCTCGCATTGAATGTGGTTGGATCTGATGCATGATATTCCAATCTGTTGTGTCGCTTCATATTCTCAACAATTGATCATCGACAGAAGCAATGCGATGAGAACAGGAGGTTACAAACAAAAATGACCCCATCACATCCATTGTGTGATGCGCCGCTAAACACAATTGCTGTTGACTTTCTAAAAGCTGAAGAACCTGCAAAGATCTCTATGTAGCTCTCGGTGCGAGAACTCCTCCGAGATGAGCTCGAACTCCAAATTGATTTTGCCAAGAGTGATAGAACAGAATACAAGCATGCCCGCATACGCACTTTGTCGAGGAGATTTGCCCATGATCGATGCAATATTAAGTCGATTTTAGTTAGTCTGGAAACCGAGACTGAATCAGACAACTCGCCGCAACTTAGCTGCAGATATTCTGACTACGCATGCTTCCACAGAGTCTCCAAAGTTAATGCTAGCAGATATGTGCTAAGCACGGTGTTGGTGAGAAGAACTAGTTGAGTGGAAGCATATAAATCCACAGACACACACAAGAACTTCTGTATCCCATGGAAAAATGGCCATCCATAGGAACATCAGAAAGAGACTTGACAGATTCCTTGGACACCCACTTAAGATAATGCCATTAAAGCTACCTTTGCTTTTGTTAATATACAACAGACCATAATAACCTTCCACTACAAGACATGCAAAAGAAAATGCACCAGACGTTCAATGATGTCCTCTGTGCCACCAACAGATTTAAATTGCAAAAGGCATGGTTGCTGAAATATCTTCCTGCAGTCAACTAAGGGGTGCGCGGCGACAACGACCCTTGATGCAAAAAGCTTGAATCATCACTTTTTTGCTGATGAACCGATCCCATCCGTCCCTCTCGGGAACCTCAGCCCATGAATCATATGGCCAACCGTCGCAATACTAATTGGAGTTCCGTCATCCTGTAGCGGCGCTGTCTGTTCCTCCCATTTAAGAGAGATCCCAGCAGATGCAAGCTTCCCCAAATCGTGCTCTCCCTCTTCTCATTTGTATATTCCCATGTGGACAACATGGTGCGCGCGGATTGCTCCGCGCAGGTAAACGTTTAAAGTAATAGCTGATCTGTAGTGCTTCAATGGTGGAGGGCTTAACTTAATGGAACACACACACACACGCCCCTAGATGGCAACTGGAAGGGAGGGGGCGGGGCGGGACACCACTGGTTTTTCTTGGGAGAGATAAAGAAAGCACGAATGTATTTTCCTTTTGGTGGATTTGGAATCTCTTGAAAGGCACGTCGCAACCAATTCAAGACACCTCACTGACCCGTCAAATCGGTTTTGAAGCCCATACGCATTCCGCGACCTGGAACGACTCAAACGGATTTTAATAATGGATTAAATATTATAAAAAATCTCAAATCAGAATATTATAATAAATTTATTTTAAATTAATTTTTTAATTAAAAAACTTTAAACTAAGTACATGTTTGATAAATTTTTCCAAATTAGTATATTTGTAATAAATGTCCATCAATTGCTTTATATTAAATTTTACAGTTAAATTCTTGAGTTGAATAATATCGATCAATTGATTGTTGTATTAATTTGGGATTTCATATTTATAATAATTTTATGATTTTTTTGTATTAATTTAATTTAACGAATGGCTCATTTGTCACAACTGTAACACTTTTTTGGTTTTTGATATTCAAAAAAATTAATTTTATGTAAATTTATTATATATATATATATAGTTTTGAATTTTTTGTAATCATTTGAGGTAAATTTGTCGATATATCGATTTAGGATTTTTTGTGAATAAAAAATTAATTTAAAATAAATTTGTCATACCGATTTAAACTTTTTTTTGTGATATTAACCCTTTAATTAATGGGGAGGGGCTCATTGAGTCCAATCCCCCAATGCTTTATGAAATTACTCCTTAAATTTTTTCTATTTCTTTTTCTTAAAATTTGTGGAATAATTGAGCAAATGATGGTCTTGCCAACTTGGACTCTTTCGTGGTGCTATGTGCTTTGACCGTCGGGCTTCCGAGGAATATCCCGACCGACCACATCAAGCAAACTTAGTTTGACGGGTCCGACGTATGGATTGGGTCGTCCAATTGACGTGAAATTAACCTCAAAATTAAGAACGAAAAAATAAAATAAAAAAGAAAGCCCAAAAAGAAACTTCAAACCAAAGACCCAAATTTTTGGATAATTCATCAACTCGATTTTTTCTCACGAGAAAAATCGAAACCTTCAAAGACGTCATCCAATTGATTGAAGTCCGAAGGATGCCGAGGTACGGCACAGGGCCGAAGTTGAACGTCATGCCTAAGACGGAAGGAAATTAAAGTACGAAAATCGAGTCAATAAGCTTGTATTTTTTTTTTTAAATCTTAATCGTTTCTCCCTTCTTCTTAATTAAAGAAAGAAAGGAAAAAAAAAAAAGCGAACGAGAACGACCTACACCTCACCCGGTATTCCCCCCACCGGGCCCCACCGATCAAAACGACAAACCCCACGCATCGACGTCTACGCAAAACGCAAAGGACACACGGAATTATTGACCGCTGCTTTCCTGTGCAGAAGAAAAAGAAAGAAAGAAAGAAAGAAAGAAAGAAAGAGAAAAAAGGAGACAGTGAAGACGAGGTTGAAGAAGAAGAAGAAGAAGAAGAACGCTAACAGCAACACCGACGCCGACGACGACGACTCGTCACGCGTTCCCTTCGAAGACCGCGGTAGGACTGACCCCTTCCCCCCCTCGCCCACGCCATGGCCCGAGCTAGGGTTTTCTTCCTCTGCCGTCGCTGACGAGAAGGAGTGGGGGGCCTGCCTTCTTCCCGAACCGCCGTCCCGGGCGCCCAAGGCACGAGCTTTTCCGGTTCTTTGGACACCCTTTGGGGTGTTTGGAGATGGGTTCTCCCGCTTTCCGAGCATCGCCCGCCGTCGCCGTTGCACCCGCTCTGCTCCTCTTCCTGGCTTTCTCCTCCTTCGTCGCCGTCCTGGGGGATTCCGACGAATCGGTCCTCCTCCAGCTCAAGGGCTCGTTCGCCGACCCTTCGGGGCTGCTCTCCGGGTGGAGGAGCTCGGGCCCGGGCGCGTCTGGGCACTGCGGCTGGTTCGGCGTCGCCTGTGGCGTTGATTCTAGGGTTTCGTCCCTCAACATCACTGGGGACGGCGGCGCAGGTAAGGGGAGCTTGTTCCTTTGTGCTGATTCTGCTCAGTTCCCGCTTTACGCGCGTGGGGTTAGGAGGAATTGTTTGGGGAGTAGTGGGAAATTGGGAGGGAGATTGTCGCCCTTGATTGCTAAGCTTACTGAGCTCAGGGTCTTGGCACTTCCTTTTAATGGACTGGATGGGGAATTGCCTGCTGAAATCTGGGGAATGGAGAAGTTGGAGGTCCTTGATTTGGAGGGGAACTCCTTGAGCGGATCTTTGCCAGCTCAGTTTGTTGGGATGAAGAATCTGCGTGTGCTTAATCTCGGGTATAACCAGTTCTCGGGTGAACTGTCCGTGCCGGTATCGAATTTTGCCGATTTGGACGTTTTGAATTTAGCTGGAAATTCTTTGAATGGAAGCGTACCTGGATTTGTTAGTGGGGTGAGGGCTGTGTATCTGTCGTTCAATCAGTTCACTGGCTCAATTCCTAGTGAGATTGGGAACGATTGTGGCAGACTGGAGCATTTGGATCTGTCCGTTAATTTCTTGGGCGGTAAAATTTCAAGTGGCATTGGGAGTTGTGCGGAGTTGAGGTCGCTTTTATTATACTCCAACTTGTTGGAGGAGGTCATTCCAGCTGAAATTGGGCAGCTCAAGAAGCTCGAAGTGTTGGATCTTTCAAGGAACGCCCTCAGCGGTTCAATACCTGTTGAGCTGGGAAACTGCAGTAATCTCTCTGTGCTCGTGCTTTCGAACTTGCTCGACCCGCTTCAAGACAAGAATACTACAGAAGGGAGTGTCTTGCCAAGATTTCGTTTGATGAATGATGAGTATAATTACTTCCATGGTGAAGTTCCTGAGGGAATCACTAAACTGCCCAAGCTCAGCATATTGTGGGCCCCAAGGACAAACCTGGAGGGCAGGATTCCCACCAACTGGGGCACTTGCGACAACTTGGAAATGGTCAATTTGGCTCAGAATTACCTTACTGGAGGGGTTCCACAACAATTTGGTTACTGCAAGAAGTTGGTTTTCCTTGACCTGAGCTCAAACAAGTTGAATGGGCAGCTTTCTGAAGAAATCGAGGTTCCGTGTATGACTGTGTTTGATGTCAGCGGAAATGCCCTGTCTGGTTCGATACCCAGATTCCATAATAGCAGCTGTCTTTCTATTTCTCCCACCAATGGATATGCTTCCGATGCTATGAACTGGTCAACTGGATATTTGTCATTTGTTGCATATACGGCTCAAGGTGGTCTACCTTTACCATCAGCTCCAGCAGATAGTGGTTTTGTCATATATCACAATCTTGGGCGCAATAACTTCACTGGAACATTGAGCTCAATGCCGATTATCCCTAGGAGACTGAATGCTCAAATGATTTATGCCCTTTTTGCTGGAGAGAACAGTCTTTCTGGACCATTTCCTGAAAATCTTTTTGAGAACTGTCAAAACTTGGATATAATTGCCATCAATATCAGTTACAACAAAGTCTCTGCTCCGATTCCATCTGGCATGGGTAAATCGTGCCGATCGCTCATTCTTTTGGATGCATCCCGGAATCAAATTCCTGGTTCTATTCCCCCAAGTCTTGGAGAGCTGCTTTCTTTTGTCAGGTTAAATCTGAGCTGGAATTCATTGCAAGGTCAGATCCCATCCAGTCTAGGCCAAGTGAAGGGTTTGAAATATCTTTCTTTGGCTCATAATAATCTTACTGGCTCCATACCACCCAGCTTGGGGCAGCTTCAGTTCTTAGAAGTGCTGGATCTTTCATCCAACTCCCTCTCTGGTGATATACCCAATGACATTGTGAAATTAAAGAATCTGACTGCTCTTCTGCTCAATGACAATAAGCTCTCTGGGCAACTCCCATTGGGTTTGATGAATGCGACAGCACTCACTTCATTCAATGTGTCATTCAACAACTTGTTTGGGCCTCTTCGCTTGAATGATGAGTTGATGAAGTGCAGTAACGTTATTGGAAACCATTTTAGCAAGCCTTGCCCCTGGCCAGCAGATTTGCACAGGGCGGATAGTATGGCAAGTTATGCAGCTCCATCCTCAGGAGGTCAACCGCCAAGTTCTGGAAATGGTTTTACTGTGGTAGAAATAGCATCTATATCTTCTGCTTCGGCGATTGTTTCCGTGCTGCTGGTTTTGATTGGCGTATGTGTTTACACGAGGAAGTGGAAACATAGAAGTCCGAATTGCGGCCCTATCAAGAAGGAACTGTCAGTTTTCATAGATATTGGGATTCCATTAACATATGACAATGTCGTGCAAGCCACAGGGAATTTCAACGCAAGCAATTGCATCGGTAGTGGTGGTTTTGGAGCTACATATAAGGCCGAGATTTCGCCAGGGGTATTGTTGGCGATAAAGAGGCTGGCGGTGGGCCGTTTTCAGGGGGTCCAACAATTTCATGCAGAGATTAAAACCCTGGCACGACATCACCATCGGAATCTGGTTACTTTGATTGGTTATCATGCCAGCGAGACTGAGATGTTCCTTATCTACAAGTATTTGCCTGGTGGTAATCTGGAGAAATTCATTAAAGAAAGGTCAACAAGGCCTGTGGATTGGAGGGTACTTCACAAGATTGCTTTCGACGTAGCTCGTGCACTGGCTTACCTGCATAACCAATGTGTACCCCGAATCCTGCACCGTGACGTCAAGCCTAGCAACATCTTGCTAGATGATGATTACAATGCGTACTTGTCTGATTTTGGGTTGGCTCGGCTACTAGGGACTTCAGAAACCCATGCCACTACCGGTGTGGCAGGGACCTTTGGCTATGTGGCCCCCGAGTATGCGATGACATGCCGTGTCTCTGATAAGGCAGATGTGTACAGTTACGGTGTAGTACTTCTTGAGTTGCTCTCGGACAAGAAGGCTTTAGACCCCTCTTTCTCTTCATATGGGAATGGCTTCAACATTGTCCAATGGGCATGCATGCTTCTGAGACAGGGTCGTGCCAAGGAATTCTTCACTGCAGGCTTGTGGGACGTGGCCCCCCACGACGATCTGGTGGAGGTTCTACACTTGGCCGTAGTTTGCACTGTCGATACTCTTTCTAATAGGCCCACGATGAAGCAAGTTGCACATCGGCTGAAACAGCTTCAGCCCCCTTCTTGTTAGAGTTCCCTCATGAAGTTTTTCTGGGAAATAGCAGATTATAGGAAGTGAGCCAAAGGGCCCGGTGTAATTTATCTGTAATTGTCGGTTTTCCACTCGGTCTGTCAGATGCCCCTTAGGTTGAGAATTGTTATACTATAGATGTTGTACCATAGATGTGATGCCCCCCTTACTCCACAGTAATTCATCGGTGTCGGGGCATTTTATGATGAAGCTGCAGAAGAGTGCAGATATTCTTTTCCGCATCTTACACGAGTACTTTTAGGTTTTGTTTTTCTAGGTTCGTCGGCTGTAATAAAACTGTAGAAATTATACTCCTGTCCCTTTGTATAAAATGATCATTCTTTATAATGGCTGCTTCAATTTTCATCACTGCAACCATCTGATGTCTTATGATGCATTTTGGTGCTTTCTGGTTTATGTTCTCCATCAGATTTTGCTGGTTTTCTGCTGCAAATACTGATTACAAAGCTGGAAATTTCGTTTTCCATTTTTACAAGTGTAGCAGTCCTCTGTGTTACCTTCAGCATTCAGCCCAGGAGTGTGACAGTGAAGGACCAAAAAGTATTGTAGTATTCATTTGTTGCTGCATTTTCTGTGAACGTGTACTCTGCAACGAAGATGGTGGTTTTCTTGGTGAGTTTAGCACCTTTGGTCTCATGCCACTACAAACATGGCTTGAATAGCCAGCAGTGAACAGTGTGCACTCCTCAAGATTCAAGAAGTCAACATGGGCCTTTGGGTTTTTGGCGGCCCAAAAAATTGCAAGCATCTAGGATCATAAAACTGAAGCCCAAAAAAACCACATTCTCACGAGATATGCATCGAGTCATCGCCGTTCTCGATCCTTTAATCGCCTTTCAGAAGCCGACACTTCATGGCAATAAGCCACTTGCTTCGCTTGGTCGTTTTCTTTTTCCCAGCCCACGAAGAAAAAACGAAAAAACTTTCCCGAGACTCCCGTCCGCTTAGCTCGCCTCGGATGTAATGCAGGTCAACATATCCTGGCGCGAACGTGTGGGCTACACATGATCTACGTAGCTCATACACAGAGTGCTTGGAGAACGATCCCGACATACCTTTCGAACGCTCCACAACCACAAGCAACAATTCTTGAAAAACCACCCTTCCTTTCCAAGTTCGGTGCGTCCACCGACTTTGACAATTCATGCGCGAGGCGAAGTGGATCCCGAGGCAGCGAACAAGGACGAAGACAGGAAAGGGCAAAAGGAACGCAATCATGAATCCCAACATCTCTTTCATGCGCGATCTTTGGTAAGTGTTTCACGAGACGTTTCTCTTGCCCCTCCAAAAACGAACCTCTGCAGGACCTTCTCTTTATCTGCGCATGCTCTTTCTGCGCTCTTTGTCGTGTCGTCTTCCTGCTCCTTTTTCCACTTTTTCAGTTGATCCATCGGCTGGATGGATTAGATTTGAGTGATCTACATCCTTTCAATGAAATAGAATAAATGTGGCTTGATTTGTCTCGCCACAGTAAAGGAACTGGACCGGGTTTGTCCGTTTGAAGAAATTGGAAAAGATTTCTGTGTCCATAAATTCCTAGAAGCGTTTATAACCTTCCACTAATGTTGGTTAAAATAACGGATCGGAATGTCCTTTATCCGATATCTTGGAAAGTTATCAACTCAATTGTGTTTTAAGCGTGCTGACACTTCCGATAGATTATCACCTTTTTTTTGGTTGGTCTAGCTTATAAACTTAATAAAGGTTTAAACCTGCCAACTCTCATGCAAGATTACCGACCTCAATTTGATAGAATTATAAACATTTATTCGATTTAGTTACCAACCGAGTTTAGGTTTACTAACTACTAATTGAATAACTTACTAATACTTGTTTGATCAATTCCGAATCACCATCTTTTCAAATAACTACTTACCGACTTTTATTGAAGTAATTGGCCCTTATATCAAATTAACAAGTTTAAAGGAGAAATTAACTGACCTTTTTAACCCATGCGACCTGCGTAATTAACACTGCCGATTAGGTCGGCCAACTTTCATTGAAGTTACCAACTCTTCTATAAAAATAGTAACTGTATTTGAGTTACTAATTTTTTTCCCGATAAAATTATCCACTAATTATAGGCTATCAAAACTTATTGGAATTTAATCTACTTTTTAACATGGATTAGGTAGCTTTCAAATAGTCAACTTTTCTAACAACATAACAGATCTATTGATATTGCAAACTCTTATTAGAAACTATAAATCTTTTTTCGTTTACTCTTCAATATTTTCTCCGATGATTATAGAACTTGTGTGTCACTTTCACTCGAGATGTTTCTCTTTCGGTTTTCTTTTCGGCATACTAGATTCCTAAAGTAGTTTAAATGGGCCATTCTGCTGCTCACTGATAATCCACTAATGAAACAGTTATAAAGGTGGAATTGAAATCATAAGCAGACAGGAATCTAATCAAATGACCCTGAAATTAAATGATTAGTTTGATGACTACTCAGATTAGGAGAGCCATGTAAGAAGAGAAAGCCCACATTAAAGATGGATTAGTGGCCCCATCCCAACTAACCATTAACGACAAAGTTAGGTGGCATTGGCCTTAGTCTCTTCCTTGGTTTTTTAAGTAATCAGCATACATTGTCATAGTAATAGCGAGCAAATAACTTGGCCTGAGATCATTTCACAGATACATAACAATTATGTAGATTTGGAAAAAAAATTGGAAGATAAATTGAAGCAATTGGCTGGCCATTAACTTGTGCCCATGATCAAATTGAGATTTACATGCTATATTCGTTAATGATAGCAAAAAAACAAGGAGTAATCCCAGCATTGATGATATTCAGTTTTTTTTTTTTTTTTTTTTTGTCAAACTAACATTTCATTCATTTACGAAAAAATGCATGAAAGAAACAAAGTAATATAACAACAAATCAAGACAAATCCCAAACAATTTCAAAGCAAATCCATATAATGGATGAATCATCAGAATAAGATTATGGGTTACACATTTAAAGAGCAGATATATGATTTCTTTAAACCAAAATTGACGATCAATCACCTTAATCTCCAACTATTTGTACGGCTTTGCTTTTCAACAATGCACCCCTAAGTTTGACGTCCACAACACTAGGCCGTTCAGAGTAACAAAGTTGAACAAACATAGATCTAACACCCGTGAGAGTGAAACCTTCATGAAACCCCTCAATCTCCTATAAAACTAGACTTGCACACCAATGAAACTCGAGTGAAGCGAAACTCCAAAATCATATAAAAAAACCAAATCTAGACTAGATTAGGATAAAAACCTCCTTGAAACAAGAGAGAGAAACTTTTAGATCTCGATTAGATCAAAAGAAAAAAGCTCCTCAAAACTTTAGGAAAGCATAAAAAGGAAAAGAGAGAACCAAATAAGTCAATGAAAAAGAAAAAAAAAAAGGAATGGTAGGGAGAGATCTAGCTCAAAACCTTTCCTCCATGGAAGTTAGAGAAGACAGCGGTGAGAGGGAGAGGAAAAAACCCTAGGGAGGGGAGAGGAGAAAACCCTAGGTGGAGAGAGAGAAAACATGCCACGATAATAGTAAGTGCTTTTTTTTTTTTTTTTTTTGAGCAAAACAATAATAGTAAGTTTAAAGAGCATTTTTTTGTGCATTATAATCAAACTACCATATAAACAGTCGGTGGGAAGTGCTTTACCTAACTCATTCAAGGAGGGCATAAAAATAATTTCTAGCCAAACCATATATCAGTACAAACAATTTTTAGATAGCCTAATTCGGATGCCGTTTTTCTTTTCATATTCTTTTTAAATTTTTGACTCGAGTTCGTTGAGTTCAAAAGTCATAAGAATCAATAATGTGGCGAATAACATATCAAATCGAATCAGATTTGGTGATTTGATATAAATTCATCGGCATGTGGCGGCGCCTCGGCTTGATTGAGTGGAGGAATATGAGTCCAAATCAAGACAACCTAATTATAATGCTGGGAAAAAAATATTATGGACCGCTTCGAAGTAGATAAAAGCAAGACACCAAAAATTGGATACAGATTAAGACAATTAGTACAAGGAACGAGATTTCCTGCGATTCTTTCAAGATTCGCTCCTCAGATGCGGTTGGGGTCCAAACAAAGAAACGAAAGAAGATCTCACACGCCTCGCAAAGGCTGGCCATGTCGATGGACGGTGCAGGAAAAGAATCAGTGGGCGTCTGGCGTTCGAGGGTTTACTAGAGAGAGAGAAAGCTCGGGCTTCGTTTCAGGTGGAAACTCTCGAGAGTTTCTTGGGAAAAAGTGAGAAGCGCGTGTGACAAATCATTTTAGAATGAAAGGCGGGGCTAGGGGTGTGTGTCTCGGATCAGGGGGACCATACATTGAGTGACAATAATGATATCTCTCTTCTCTGCTGTTGCTGTGAAATCTGCATCAACTGCACTTCACAGTTCACGCTCTCTTCACTTACTCGCTGAACCTTCTACTGTGCTCTCCCTCTCTCTTGAGATTCCCGCTCAAAGCCCCAGTCAGTATCAGTAAACCCTAGAAGAAGAAGGAGAAGAAGGGACCCTTTTTCTCGTCAGACATCCTCTTCATCCTGCAAACTGTAAACACCCAACCCTAAACCTAAACCGAGGGGAAAAAAAAAAAGAAAAAAGAGAGAAATCTGTTCTTCTATATCATTGAAACGCTGGGTAGGAATAACTAGAAAAAAAAAAGTTCTAACTTTGATAATTTGCCAATATAGTTATTCCAGCAAAATTGGCAGAAACTCATTAACATGGATTGTTTTTACAATTTATATAAAAGAAAAAAAAAATTAATTCCTTTTCTTTTCATTCCTTTTTCTTTTTTTCTTTTTTGCTTTTTTCTCAATGTCCCTTTGCCGAACTCGAGGCCTTGGTGATGGCTGGCAGAGGTCACTGACCATAGACAAGGGCAACTAGGGAAGGTAAATAGGAAAAAAAGAGAAAAAAATTGCAAAAATTCATCCATTTCAATGATTGTTGTACAAAATTGGCCAAAATAATTATATTGACAAATCATTAAAAGATTTAAAATTAGATAGATCAAACTAAAAAGTTTAGAATTGAATAAATTTATGATTTTTGTTGGTAATTTGCCCTATTGACGTGTGTGCTGTTATTCCTTCAATTGATTTATCATTTTCAATGTGCATACTTCAAATGATATCAGGTGGCACGCTTAATTAGATCTTTGGCATCACATCAATATGTCACATGACATTTTAGTTTCATATAATGCTCTTTCTATAAGCATTAGATATAGAGATTAGGATACCGAATCCGATAATACGTGTAACCCACAATTAGGTTTAGCTTGACTTTTGAAACTTTACGTCTCTGTGCAATAAAAAAGTCACATTGGAAATGCAGCTTTCACATTGAAACTTTGCAAGATAGAAGTACATTAACTTCACATCATGTGATATACTAATATGTGGTCACCCATTCAAATAGGTCAGCGCTTGAAAATGCATATTAATTATAAACCATAATATTTAACAGTCGGTTGGATGTGTGGCATCTTGTTCGTAGAACGCTTTCTAAAGTGAAAGGCATCTCTCTCTCTCTCTCTCTCTCTCTCTCTCTCTCTCTCTCTCTCTCTCTCTCTCTCTGAGCTGCTCGGCTGGCTCTTCATGAGCAATTGGACGCCCTGAAATGCTTCTGTTTTCTTGCTCGTAACAATTGTATAGCAGTGGAATTGAATCTTCCCATTTTATGCGAAAATCTATTGCTAAACTTGAGAGACAGTACAAATAAAGAAAACAATCTATGTTTAAACAAGTGTGTGTGTGTGTGTGTGTGTGGGTGGGTGGGTGTGGGTGTGGGTGTGTGTGTGTGTGTGAGAGAGAGAGAGAGAGAGAGATTAATCCTTCCATAAGTTCAATGTTTTAGCTCATGACTGCTAATTCCACTCCTAGCAACAGGCCGACCTCCATCAAGATGCTCATTTTCTACATAATTAAAGCTTGCTTATCCACTAATCGAGCTTCATACTATGGAAATGCCCCTATTTTATTTCGAAAATTCAAGCCTTCCATTACAATGAGGTTTTAATCTGCAAGTAAAAAAAAGTAAGTAGTCCTCTTCTCTAACATCTAAATTTTGTACTTTAATCAGCCAAATAAGCTTTAAGATGATACTAAAATGATCTATGCTCTTATAGGTTGAAGATGATTAGACATTAACTTGGTTGAGCTCCCCTTACTTTCACTTACGAATTGCGAGATAGAGAAGCACATCATTTTCACTGACTTGGGTATATGTTAACTCTTCCAGCTGGGAAAATAAAGCCCTAAGAAAATCTGCTATGTTGCTGTATAATGGGTTCCTCATTTACTGCAAGTCTTGCCATTTTACCTCTGGACAGGAGCTAAACTGCTTAACAACTTAAAGTTAGGGTTTCTGCTAGTAGGGCTAGCAGGAACAATAATAACAAGCTAGGCTTTATTATTTAATTAGGACTCTTTAGGGTTTTGAAGTGTGGCTCAACAGCAACACCTAGAAAGAGAAAAGCGCATTACCTAGATCCTCTCAGTTATGGAAACCAAAATGCTGAATCTCTCTCTCTTCCATTTCTAATTTAATTGTATTTCAAGAGACTTTATGTTGTGAAAAAATAATCAACTTGATAATTGTACTTGTCTGTTGGCTGTGTTTGGCTCATTTACATCAAGTTGTGCATAATTCAAGATCTGTCTCTCTCTCCCCCCCCCTCGAGGGAAAAAGTTTCTCGTGTGGTCCTCTTTGTTCTGAGTGGATTTTATTAAAGAATCAGTGAGATTGGTCCCTCATCTATGAGGTTGGATAGTCTCTCTCTCTCTCTCTCTCTCTCTCTCTCTCTCTCTCTCTCTCTCTCTCTATCAGTAGCCATCATACACATCAAGATGACATTGCACAGTAACTATAAGCCACAACTTTTTGGAGCCCTTGAAATGGACTTATATATGTGAATTTCTGCTTTTATCTTCTGGCATCGTCCTCCTTGCCCATGTGATCTGGCTGCAAATTTGTTTATGGCATGATAGTTATTGTTGAAAGGGTTTGGTGGGTGTGCTCAACAAAATGCAAACATATTGAGTTTGCTAATAAAGAAGATATGTCTTCAAGCCCTATTTTCTCGTTTCACTTTTCATCACCAATAACATCCTCAGTACTAAGCATGCCTCACATATAACCATAAGGTAGGGATTCAGACCAAAGATCTTTTTGTAGTTGTCGATAAAGCTTTTTCATCGCTTTTTTCATAAATATTTGTAGATGGTCCCCTAGTTGCAATTATCATTCTTTGTTTGTTTATAAGTGATAGTCAAGTTCCGCTGGAATCTTTTTTGTGTTCTTGAAAACATCTCACTTAGAAAATGGCGATTATTAGCCTTCATCATTTATATATATATATTTCTTTTGTGCCCATGATTGCTCTATAAGGACGACTGAGAATGCGATATGTCATTGGCTAACGCGTTCCATTTGAAGGATGTCACGACACGCCACGTGGCAGAGGATGCCCCATTGCTTTTTCGTGTTTTCTTTTATGAGAGGGATTGCATTGTTGAATTCGGCATCTTTCTTTCCGCCATAAGACTTCAGCGCTAAACTTATTCTCCACGTTTTTCTGAGGCTGTCTTCGATTTGATAGAGCTGTGTCCACACAGAAATTAGTTGCACAGAAGGAAGACATGCCGGGTATCATTAATTTTCCCTTCACAGAAGTATAAGCTCTTGGAGCTGATTGGTGATACGCATAAGAGGAGCTTAGCACTGCAATCTCCGAGTTCATGTAAGTCATCTTATTTATTGCTCCATCATCGATAGATTCTAGATCTGGATTTCGTTTATCAGCAAAGTGAATCTCTTTGCTTAATGCAACAAGATGAATATAACTTGGTTTGCAATTGCATCACCCGCTGATGTTCATACTTTTTTGTTGATGTCCATTGAACCACAGTTCAGTTTCATAGACATGTGAGACGCAGAGTTTGGTGGTGTAATCTCATAATCCAAACGAATTCGAAAAACTTTCTTCAGAATATCTATAATTTCTCTACTCTCCTTTATCTCCATGCAAACAATAACGCCAAGAAAAAAGGCTTTCGATGTTTATACTGATCTCTCTTTGAATTCTATCTCAAGGATGGAGAAGATGGCTAAAAACTCAAATTGACAAACTGATTTTGTCTTTTTTGCTTCGCAGATTTCAAAAACACAGTCACAGGAAAGCTCAAGAATAGTTAATATGCAGCAGATTTGAAAACTGAAAGGAAATTGACGAATGACGAGACCAACAAATGCGCACCGCTTTCTTCCAAGTTGTTAATATAGATATCGCACTCATGGAAGACCAATGATGATGAATATAGAACCAAAGGAAGCGGATTCACCACCAGCACAGGAAAAAATCGCTAGCACCAACCACAAGATCCTCAAGGCTTCATCATCATCTGGTTCGGCTGCGCACTGGTTAAGGTCAAGAGACCCAAGGATCGTCCGTGTCTCGCGAGCCTTCGGAGGCAAGGACCGGCACAGCAAAGTGTGCACCATCAAAGGGTTGAGAGACAGGAGGGTCAGGCTCTCAGTCCCCACTGCAATTCAGCTGTATGATCTTCAAGATAGGTTAGGGCTCAGCCAACCAAGCAAGGTTGTGGACTGGTTGCTTGATGTTGCTAAGCACGAGATTGATGAACTCCCACCTCTCCCACTGATCCAACCAGGTCACAATTTAGGTCATCAAATCCATCAATCAATCCTTTCAAAATCACATGAAATTGTTGGAGATGACTCATCAAGCAAAGATGGGTTGGTCAAGTCATCAAGATCAAGGACTTGGTCATGTTTTGATCATCATCAGGAAGATGATCAAGAACCCAATGACTGTGGCGCCTCAAAAGTCCCAGCACAGAACTATTTCTTGTCAAGAACTAGCTCAAGCTTCCATTTGGAGCCTCCAAACATGTCACTATTGCCTAATTCAGCCGCAATCCATGGGTTCACCTCCCAAATTGGAGACCCTCACCATCAAAATGTCAACAATTTCATTCCATTTTCTCTTCACTCAGGGAGCTCTCAGATATTCCTGTGCCCTCCTGGAGTGACCACTGCACCATTACCATCTTATTTTCCTTCGCTTTTTGCGACTTCGACGGAGTCCAATAGTGATCCTCGAACTGCCAATCATCAATTTCAAGTTGTGAGCTCAGTTAACTCACACAACATTCTACCAAGTTCTCTTGCACCGCCTCTTCTGATCTCTGCTAGTTATCCGAGTTTCATGAGAGCCTCCCATCTTGACGGGAGTTGTACTGAGGAGGGTCTTCACTCACACGACAGTTTTGGAAGTGACCAGCCAAATAAAGACCCTTGACAGGTAAATTATTTTATTTGGCGCAGAAGCAATTATGTATAGGGTATACAAATATATAGTTGCCACCATGAAGAGGTGAAAGTAGTTCATGTAATAATTAAGCTCTTGTTTATGGTTTTCTTTACACGGATGTGTTGTTTGATCGAGTGATTGGCGATACGGTATTTAGATTAAAAAAAAAATAGTTATTTTCCCCTTAATGCTGGCCAATCTAAGTGGTCCTTAATTGCACAGAAGAAAAATAAGTATTGGACAGTACATGAAAATCAGTGATCTTGGAGCGTTCTTTCATATATGTACTTGATTTCTGCCATACCGATTAGATACTTTTAAATGTGAATGTCATTTTGTGGTGTATCATGTACATCACAATGTTATTTAGAGAATCATTTATGATTATAATGTACCGAATAACATAACCATTTAAATCAAATCAAAACGATACAATAAATTTACGAATGGCCGCAAGTTTGCAGCTTTGAGCACACTCTCTTTCCTTTGAAGGATTAAGGAGAGAGGTACGATGATAGGAATCAAACATTTGACCTCATGAAAGACAAATAGCTAACATGTATTTTGTTTAATTAGAGCAAATTAAACACTTACATAATAAGTGAAGTTCAATCAACCAACTTTTTTTTTTTTTTGAATGTTTGTTTTTTCTTAACAACACCTTAAACTTATCAACTCTTATATGAATTTGCCAATCTTATTTGAGTGATTTATCAATTTTTTTTATTGAATTTTAGGTTATCAACTCTTATAATTTAAGTTATTAACCAGCAATTATTTCATTCTTTTTATCAACTTTTGTGTTCCTTACGAAAGACTTAAATTTATTATCTCTTAATTGCATGACTACTATCTTTCTTCCCTTTAAATTACCCACCAATTTTGATTTACCCACTTTTTGTAGTTAATTAGCGATATATATTTGTCTTTTTTTATTTTAATTAACCAATTGTTTTATTGAGTTACTAGCATATTGACATCCATCATCTTTTATTTATATGACTTACTAGCTTTTCTCCGATTAAATTACTCTCTAATTTCCAACTTTTTTTAGTTGCTTAGCAACGTATATTTGACTTTTATTGAAATGTCACTTTTAATTACTTAGTTATTTTTTAGATTCTTCAACCATTTTTTAGAAAAATACCAACTTCAATAAAATGATTACCAGCCTCAGTAAACTGATCACCAACTTTTCTCCGAATAGAATACCATCACTTAATTGATTTAATTGCCAATGTTTATTTTTTTTAAACTATGAGTATCTCCTATCTCTAATAAGAAAAACGTGCTCTTATCATGTTTAAAATTTTATTTACCTTTTCGTATCAATAACTTAAGTTAACCAACTATGTATGGAATTATCAACTTTTATTCGTGTCACTTAACTTTTCTTCTATCAAGTTACCAATTAATTTGTGTACCAACTCTTATTTAAGTTGCATTTGTGTTTTTTTCTTCTAAAATTTGAAAAAATTTCAATTTAGTTGCCAAATTTTTTATAATTATTAATTTTTCTTTTTTATCTCTAATAAAAAAAATCCTCTGATGAAAACAAGGTTTTAACACATTGATCGATTTTTTTAACGGTTTAAGATTTGAGCACGTAGACAGTAAGATTAGTACTGTATTATCCGTATGCAAAATTTAATTTTTTTTTTCTGGTGCTTATAAACTTTATAAAGGAAATGCGGTTATTAAGGGTAAGCACATTAAGCAACCACAATGGAGGGTATTTTTAGCTTGTATTAGCCCTTCAAAATCAACAATGATCCTCTATTCCATTCAGAATCATCATCGATATCTAAACAAATATTAACGATTGATATGTTAGTCATAATTTTCATATGTTCCTTTTTCATATGGATTAATAGCGGGGCCCCCGATGGAAAACAAGGTGTAAGTACTTACATATATTTAATCAATTACATCGGCTTTTGTATAAATCAATGTGAGGCTTCCTAAAAATCACGAACGGAAAATGTCAACATGGACATTGACGCTGTTAAATAGGTACTAACCGTCCACATTTGTGTCCATTATGGCCACTTGAGATGATGCTACATCAGTAGAGATGTATTAGATGACTGAAACCATGCATGTTCTTTCTCATCGCCCACAATCTGAATGGAGACAACACAATTTTTTTTTTCCTAGGAAGCGAGCCATGTCACCGGTCATGCTAAACTTTTGCTGAGCAAGCGAGCCATGTCGGGCAAAACCATATGACACGGCAATTTGTTTAACAGAGGCCTTGCACTGAGTTAAATTGGAAAAGCCGATCGATCGAATTAACAAAAAAAAAAAAAGAAGTTTGCTTAGTAAAAAATTTAAGTATTTGTGCCCTCATTCTCCCCGCGCCGAAAATAGCATGGGATTTCATGTTGAAATTTTTGCTGGGCTAGCATTCTTGCGACCATAGAATCGAGCAACTAAATTTCTTATGAATATTCTTGACCCCACGCGGACGACTTGTCTTAGATTAGATCGAGTATATAAAACTGGATGAACTTGTCCGATTTCTGGTGTCGCGTAACCGTAATTACCGAAATGGCGGAAAGAAATTTTTGGAGAAGAGAGTCCAAAAGAGAGTGGTTGCTTAAAAGAATTTGGCACCATTGAAGTTCGTGGCTCAGCGCTTCTACAGATCAAGGCGCGGCCCAACACGGCCTCGGCACTGTCATGTCGATTTGAGTTTTCATTTAGCACGAGCAGGTAATGAGGTCGAATGGTGGAGGAGGAGTTGCTTAGAAGATTTTGGCACCATTGAAGTTCGTGGCTCAGCGCTTCTACAGATCAAGGCGCGGTAGAGTTATGTGAATCTCTCTGCTGAAACTTCACCGGACCGACATCTGCTAGTGATTCTTGGGAATCATAAGCCATTTGTTTGAAGCCAGAAGCTATGAATGGAATGCTGGTGGCCTCGTTGTGTTTGAACTTTTGGGGTCCCAGCGCTTCTCTCTCGTCAAGGAATTCAGGCGTGAACGTTTCAGTAACGAGGGGCGTGTCTCTATTGAATCTAGTACGAAATATGGGGATCAAATTGATCATGGGGTGTCGAGATGATTGCATTTGCCGTCGCAATTCACGTGGACTGCAGATGCGTCCTTGATACAGACCGCAGGAAAGCGGCAGCGTGTGCTCCCGCCATGGTAATACGCATGAGGAGAGCGCTAATGGGCAAAAGCAAAACATGCAGGAGGACCCAGCTATAGCGTGACTCCTGAAAGAGATGGATAGAAACTTGGCAGGGATGAAACGGTGTATGATGAGGACTTGAGGAGTGTTCACAAAGGGGTGGAGCTTGTATCAGGTGTTATTCACTGGCTAGAAAGAGCACAATCACACTGTCAGTACCGCGCTACTATTTCGTTAAAGAAAAGTTTGATCCCTCCGTCGTCACCGAGGGTCAGAAGAGATTTACAGAAACAGAGCGACTAGAAGAATCAGGAAAACACACTAAAAGGCGCTACTTGAAAATCAGCCGCCTGCAGTGGCCTGTCGGTTGGGCTCGTGGACCGGTGGCCAAACTGCTCACTACTTCGCTAACCAAGTCCTTAAAGATCAATCTCTCGATGTCCAAGACTACTCCTGAAACGTCGTCAGAACCTGCCCAGTTCAGCTCTTGATGGGTCAAATCTTTGGATGAGATAGTCCTCAAATCGTCGTCCTCATCATCAAACCTGCAATATGGGCGGTCAGTTTGAAGCTGATCTATCTCAGAGCACAACCCTTTCAGGAGATGCTGTTGTGCTGTCTTTCTCCCTGCCAGCTTATCTGATGAGAACCAGTTCCTGGAATAATTTGATAGTAGTCTATGCATTAAGATCTCACAAACGACATCAAATATCAGCTTTCTTCGCATTTTGTCGCCTTGTTTTGACTGGATGGTGCATTCTCTGGCCTGATCTCCACTTGAAATGTTGTTGCTTGCCTTGATCTGTTCTAGCATGTGGAACAGGTTTCCTGACAGCAGCCGGATGGTCATTAATCCAGAATCAAGATCACTCAGCAGACCAGAAGCTGACAATATCTCTGAAATGTATGCATGATCCGAGCTTGTGCTCTCACTTGGGACTGCCGTGCCAGGTCCTTGTTTAGTGGAGATTACTTTTATTTCATTCTGAACCAGGGGAAGATTGACTAAGCTATTCTGGTTGATAGCTGAGCCAAAGCTGCTTCTTTTGCTATCAGATAAATTGTTTAGCCCTCGCAAATTCCACTTTACCTCGCCAGAAACTTCATCATCTGCAATAAGGATACATAAGAAACTGGTTCAGCCTTGCATTCTTCCAAAAAATTGCAGAATCAATACGACCCTTCTTCCTCCTCTCCTTTATGAACAAAGAACATAAATGCATTCACATACGTGAGCAATGCAATTTCAGTTGTACTGTGAACTTCTGGTGTATTCTTACATGTATGATTATATTAGTAAATTAGAGCACTTTCAGCAAGTAAGTCATGTTCTCTGAGACAATATTATTATGGATCAGTGAAAACATTATTGGAGTTATGAATGCAAGTCACCTTTAAAGGGTTCTGAGGTCATTTTCACCGGTGATGGTACTTCGTCTTCAAGGTATGATGCATCAAGGACGGAGACTGGACTTGGTTGTTCTGTTGTAGGTATCCCATGTTTCCTGGTCAATTCCTGTTCTCTCGTGGGGAATGTTTTCTGTATGGTAGATAACGAAGTACATTTAGTACGCATTATTGATAATGCTTCTTTCTTAAATTAAAGGAGAGCAACTTACTTTTCTGGTTTGGTCTTCTTGAGGGAATGTGCCACGGATTTCAGCAAAGCTATATACACTGGAAACTTCTGTGTCATCCTGAGAGTCCGTACTAGCTGCCGATTGCTGATAAATGGTGTTATTTTGGTCGCTGAGATCTCTTGTATGGCTGCTCTTCTTGTTCCCTCGGTCAGAACTAAGAGGCACATGATTAGTTTTGGATTTGGGTGTTCTCCCAGGAGACCGTGGTTCTTTTGTTTGCTTCCCCTGGTTACTTGTCCGATGACCATCTGTTGCCCTCAATTGCTTCAGCGTAAGCCGTGGGCTTGAAGTTCCTGAAGTCCTGCATGAACTGGTGTTTTCGGAAACATGTTGATTCTCCACTGCTACTCGTGTCAATGTGTTTCTAGAACCAATTTTTCTGTCCAGGAAATGGGGTTGCCTACTGGAAACCTTTCTTGGAGTGAGATCCTCGTTTTGTTGCTGCTCAATAGATTTTCTCCTGCTACTTGGAGAAATCTGGAGCTTGGCGAGACCTGACGTGGAATTGACAGGGGATCCAGGGATGTTCAGTTTTTCTATACTTCTTTCTTGTTTCGCGGCAACAATAGTGGACTGCAATTTCTTTGGGGAACTGATTTTCTTGATTTTGGGAGAATCTGGGGCTTCAGATTTTATGTTTCCACAGGGAGCTACTCTTGATCTGCTGCCTGAGGTGCAACTGTTTGTTTGAAGCATAGACTCTGGAGCCTGGACATCTTCCTTGCCCTCCGATGTCTCTTTGGATCTTTGCATTGCTTCGAGCATCTGTTTCAGAAATCTCAGATCCTTTCCCGATTTCTTGAACTCAAGCTGTGGCAACCTTTTCTCAATTTCTCCATAAACTGAGAGGGTTGAATTTGATTCTTTTGGATGCGATGGAGTAGACTCAGGGACCAGCACTGCGGGACTTTGGCTTCCTTCTGGTCTCTTCCGTGCAGTTGCATGTAGTGGAAACTGTGAACTTGGGTTGAACTTCATGACTGAATCTGCAGCGGCCTCCTGCTGCGAGATGGCTGACCTTTGGCTCTTCCTTGGGGAGCCAGATAGCAGAGCAGGCTTGTTTCCGTCAGGTGTTCTCGATGAAACGGAGAAGGGATCCAATGCTTCAGGTGAGTTGGTTCTGCTATCGCCGACCTGAAGCTTGGTGCTTGACACTGAATCTGGGAGGGCTTCCAGTCCCATCAACTTCGCTACCACACTCGATTGCCTCGTGTGGCTCCCTTGTTCTTGGGGTAAATTCACAGTTTGACCCATACTGTGGCTCACCCTTTGATGATTCCCTTGCAAATAGCGCGACTGACTTTGAGAGGAAACTGACATAGAGCCTCTCTTGCTATCCAACGAATGCCTGGGTAGCTCTTTCAGCTTGAAGTTGGACTTCAAAGTGTCCCTTGATTCTCGTCCATCATAAGAGAAACGAGGAGCGTCCTTCTTAGACAGAGAACAAAAACTGTCAATTTCCATCTGTTCGGCCGAAGTCTGAGGTTGGCGAAGGTTAGGAAGATTTCTGAATGATTCAGACACATGAGAAGTTTTTGGTTTAACAGACTTTGACGGCTTTAGTGGCCTAGGCGAGTCTATATATGTCAAAGTAGCTGCTTTATCTTTGGTTTGGGGCCTCAATAAAACCCCATGGGCTCCTCTGTAGTTGGAGCCCTTGGCGATATCAGGGAGGTCAAGAGATTGTCCACTCAAATGCTCAGCGGCATTTAAATGGTGGAGTGGCGAGCCGTGACGCTGGTTAGTTTGGGTTGTGCTTAGCCTGAACAAAGATGGTTCTGACTTTGCTGCTCTAGTCTCCTCAAGCGAGGAGAAACTAGACGAATTGCATGAAGACGAGACAGAGCTTCTTGAGGAATCAGATGACAATCTGTGTCTCTCAAACTTTGTTGCCTTGGAGTTTTTCACCTGCATTGGTAATTTATCTAATCAACATCCTGGAAAATTTAGCGCTGATCATATGCTTCAGGTTTTCGCATGACTTACTGCAGATTTTGGTAAGATCCCATCTTCCTCTGCATCAACAGTGGCATTTTGACCTGAGGAAACTCCGGAAGTTAGACGTATTTTGCAGCACTGAAGAAGATTTACGTACTACGGAATGCAAGCTAACTGATGTATCATCCGTGCGTAAATGTTTTCATGAGTCACAGGGATAATATTCAGCTCTCATCAAACCATCCACACCATGTCATTTTCCTGTAGCGGGGTCTCTCGTTGGAAAAGGAAAAGAAGTTCTAAGAGAACCCTTTTCTCTCCAGCGAGTTCTGATTCACATTTGGCTTAATAACACATGGTTAATCTGCACGAATTCTAACTACTGATCATTGCAACTGTTCTGACATTTTCCTCCCGCTTCCGCAGAGCACGGGCTGCGGAGCGTTTATCAATGTTCTTCTATCAAGTGAGCAAATTTACACCATGATAATGGAAGCTAAAAATAGAAAACCCCCGTAACAAGTGAAGAGGCTAGGATCAATGTGCAGTGTGGTGGTCGTTCATGATTGCTACGCATCCATATTGACTGAGTTGCTTTTCAGCAGTACATAGACAAACCAGGAGATAAATTTAGATGAAAAGGCCAAGGAGTTCCGAGGAGATTCTTACCTGCAAGAAGCCTCTTGTGGTTGTGGCCATTTAAGCGTCTACCGGAGAGAAAATTCTGACGATCGAAGAGCTGAAAGATCCCATTCATACACCCGATTTGCTTCTGCATTCCTGCCTTGTCATCTGTCAATGAATACAGGATTCTCGTCGACATGTTTTGCACTCACAATGCCAAACCTACAAAGTTTGTGCAGGCATGTGCTTCTGGAGCTGCAGCGGAAACTCCGGGTAAAGTGGGAGAGCACTGAATTTCGCGTTTCAAAGCAGACAATCACGCATGCATTTCAACATGGATGCATTCTCCTTCTGCTTTGGCTTTTCTTATGTACAGGGCTCTAAGAGGCTCTGTGGCGGGTGAGAATGGAAGTACAATTGAAGATGAAAATGAGGATAACAGAAGAGACCAAATCCTGCGATGCTGCACAGGAACAAACGCATGGGACAACGGACTTTCAAGAACGAGGTGAGCAGATAAGTTTCCTGTGAAATTCAGGAGGTGGGATTATACGAAAGGGGGGGGGAGGGGGGGACCCAAAAGAAAAAATCGGATCAGCCAATGAGAAACTGAAGGAAGCTAGGATCCAGAGCCATGCTGGAGGACCATTTCAGCAGCGAGAGTCTCTTTCTGCAGACTCGAGAAGAGATGTTTTTCTGGGTTTCCTCGCAGAACGAAGCAAAGCTCTGTCTTTTTGGCTCTCTTTAGTATAAAAAGGCTGCTGAAAAAGCTAGCCTATATAGCTTGAGAGAGAGAAGGAGAGAGAGACAAAGGGGTGTGATGTAATGTGAAATGTTTGTTATGTAAGCAATGTTCACATCAGTTCTGGAGAGAATGAGAAGTGGTGACAGGCTTTTCTTATTCCCATTTCAAGAGAGAGAGAGATTAAAGAAAAGAAGGAAAAAGAGGAGAGGGGGAGAGGAAGAGAAGCTATCCAACAGCAATCTTAGTAATGAATTGGAGGTGGGAAATTGTGGGTCAGATCTGAGGAAGTTTTTTCTATTTTTTCTGGTCCCAATCTAATCCGTCCTCCTCCTCCTCCTCCTCCACTTTCATTTGGACAGAGTAATGTGGGTGGGTCTGAGCTCGGAAGGGTGGACCTCTTCACACGACCATGTGGCCTGTGTCAGGCCAGTGTCGACGCCACCATGGATTGAAATCGAGCAAAACAAAACCCAAAATTCAAAACGCGGGTTTATGCTCTGGAATCTCCTCTCCACCTCCTAAAGAAAACGCTCCTTTTCCATCTTTGGGACATGATAGAAAGAAGAGATCTGTATCGAATTCTGCTTCTTTATTCCATCAGATCCCATTGGGACACTTTGCCCCTGAAGTTTCCTTCCTTCTCCTCGACTTTTGAGGCTATTTTATGGGTCACATGGAGGAGATCCGATCCGCTCAGAGAGGTTAAAAGGAACATGCCACGGATGAAATTTACTTTTGGGTAAGAGCAACACCGCAGCTAGAGTGCTGCTCCTTGGTTTCTAATTTGAGCCTCGAATCTGACTGGGATTGATTGATTAGGGTCAATACCTTTTGTTTGTTTTCCTGATTAGTGCTGATGCCTAGGTTAGCAATCTTGATTGGACGTAAATAATCCCTTATTTATTGTATATTGATTCGGTAGGTGGCTTATTAATTAACTTTCATTCGCGATTTAGCGTCGAAAGGAACGGCTCTAATCAAACATGGGGCGGAGTCAACCAAATCTGAAGCAGCCTTGCCCAAAATTCTAGATGTAAAGTGATTTCCAGCTCATGTAGACTCATTGCGTTGGTAGCTTAGTTGGGTTTCGGGTGGCATTTTTGTTCTATCTCGAATCAGCTTCCACAAGCGCTCGACTGCAAAGTCACCGCTTTGATCTGGCCAAAGTTGGAGGTCGCATTCATAGTAGGACGTAAAGAATTTAACTTTTTTTGGTTGGCTACAGGACATACATTACGCTCAGTGGGCAGGTCACTCTCATCATTCTCTACGGGAAATGCCGTGATCTTTCCTCTGCGCAATGTAATTGATCTATATTGCCACGTCGTCGACGCAATATCCACTAGTGGACCACATAGTAATTAAGATCATTGGGAAGAAACCTAAATCCAATTCGACGATTCTCAAGAATTCGAATCCGTCTTTGTTCTTCCCCTTTTTTTCCGTGGCGGACGAAACTTCGTACACTTTGAAACCCCCAAAAGATCTCTAATTTTTTCCTTTTTATCTCCCCCTTTCCTCTTGGTTTTGGTTTCATTTGGGGGATTGAATGGTGGCAGCATTGATGAACCTAAAGCGAAGGACAGGAGAACATGGACAGTGATGGGCATTGCCACAGCCGACACACAGTACTTCAGACAGCGATCACACATAGTGCCTGGTACCCCAATTAACGTGAATCCGATGTAGTCGTCACTTATCTTTGAGATCATCTGCGATTAAGTACATGCAACCTAGGCCACATGTTCGCATGTTGTTCTCAATTTTATCCCCCATATATAAAAAGAAAGATAAGGTAGAGGCTCCTAATCCTAAATACCTCCGCCCTTTATTTATATTTTTTCAAAATTTTCCGTACGATTTATTCTCTTCTGGAAGAGATTATCGTCGTGCAGTGTGTAATACGCATTGTATCTCACGTACTGTTGTACCATCTTTTTTTAAATCCAACAAAAGCTTTTATTTTTTTTGGGGGGGGGGGGGGGGAATTATGTGCTGCTCTATGGATGATCTCTCGTATTATTCTTTTGCGCTAAACGATGCCTTGTGATCTAGTCTTGGTTATGGTCTTAAATTTTTTGTAGTGCCAACTACAATTACGTGCTGAATTATAAGCATTAAATGCATATTTAATTATGGTGCCTGTTTGCGCTGTATTTGCATTCGCCCCTTGATGGTGATCATAGAATTTCCAGAAAATCCCTTTCACTGTCAGAGGTAATGTGGAGATAATGGAACTAAAATAAGTGCAAGACATGGTGAACACATAAAGAAAGTATGCATAAAATGTAGAGCGATATCATGCGATATTTTTTCATCATTAGGGGCAAGCATGATTTTAAGATGGAGTCCGGAATTTGAAAATCGGATTGGTGGGAAGCTATACAGTTCCAGGTTCCAAAGTATGTATAATAAGTTTTGAGTTCCAAAAATTGAGGAACTTATTTTGATGGGTAGATTCCAAGTTTTAAGTTATAGAAATCCAAAGCCTGTAAGCTCAAACGTATAATAAGTTTTAATGTTTTTCTTAGCTTCTAACTTTACGTGATCTTACAGTATTTCATGTCGTTCGATAATGAGTGTATAATCTGGAAGCTCACGTCCAAACTTTCATTCTATAATCGAGACTTTTACTTCATTAATGTTCATATTTTTCGCATGTCTAAATATAAGTTATGGTCAATGAATTGTAATAACAAGTGGTAGTTATTAAAGATTATAATTCATTATAATTGTCCAATTAATAATATAGGTAGAACCTGAGTAGACTTTAAAATAGGGTAGGTTCCAAATTTTAGAGTATGCAGGGTAGATTTTATGTTCTAAATAATGAGGAAATCGTTCCAATGGGTAAGCATCAGGTAAATTTTAAGTTCTAAGTGGAACTTATATATAATCTAGAATCATTCACCCCTACTCATCGCCAATCCTAATGCAATATCTCTCTGTTTGCACGGTAGGCTGAGACGATTTTCAAGCCTAATTCTGTTTTAGACCGAACATGACATAACCTTGGTAGTCCCTTTAACATAACCTTGGTAGTCCCTCTGAATACATGTGAGAGTTGGTCCGAGGGATAATAATTGTATAGTACATTCGTATGAGTCCTTTGATGCTCACATCGAATTGCATCCATATGCGACATACATGTCGAGGACCTCGATTGGACTTGGAAGGTATGGAAAAGTATGACCCTACAATCACATTGAGTGTTGGTTTCTTTGTGGACATAGCTATCCGGATGACTTATAGGATTCACTCAAACCCTAGTGGATCCACCAAAGTCTAACCTCTTTGCCCCACTCCTTTTTTCTATCACGAAATTGGCCATTGAATTGATTGAGATGGACCGTGGATCATTTTCATTCTCACGCGATTATTGTCATTTACGTGCAATTCTGTTTTGTCCTAACGGGGTTATCATTTTCCGTTTCCTGTGTCGCTGGAGCGACGCAGCCTATAGAGTATTATCGTATGTGCATTTGTCACATCGCTGCTCTCACCTTTTACAGAGAATAATGCAACAAGCTTCAATGAAAAAAGTTATGTGTAGCACATTTGTTTCGCAAGCTACACATCTCCCCCTCCTTTTCAGGATCATGAAGCATATCAATCCCAAGATCGGCGTCCAACCCAAGATTACAAAAGGATAAATCTCGACAATATTATAAGTCGCGCATATCTAATTACAAGTGCAAATCGAGGTAGAGTCTGTTCACGTGAGAAGCTATCGTAGTCTTATTCATTAGTTAGATCCTATATATAGGAAGTGCTTTGAGGGGAAAGTGGAAGAAAACGCGAGCATCCTATCTTGATGAGGATGCTCTCGTTCATCCCGTTGTCATGTTGCATTGGATGATGCACATGATTCCATGAAGACCCCACCATCCCCAATAATCAGCCAGTTAGGGTTGGCGAGTCCAGGAGGCCTACTTGTTTCCACTTTTTCTTCACGAGGAAAATCATTTTCATGACTTATGTCTTTATCTTCGAATGGGAATGCCCCACATGTCAATTCGTACCCTTACAGTCATACTCATGCGTAGAATTACGTATTTGTAAGTCCTTTATATTTTTCGGGTTGTGTAGTTTGGTTATGTGTAGCATGAATCATTTCAAACGAATATATTTTGCTTGATTTCCTTGGATGCGACTTTTATAAATTAGTATATACCCATTATCAATGGAATTCTCTCAAACCAACCTTGCAGTTTGGCAATTACGCTATATGGATCTAAAGATTGTTGAAGGAAATGAAACGCTACATATACACACACAAAATTGGGCAATAAATTGGCAAGTTAGTATGACTTCGATAGTATTTTTCCCAAAAATAGATATTGGGGCTTTAAGCATCCGAGCTAACTCAAGTTTGGCCTCCGCCTATATGTTCTTGATCTCATGCATGTTGAACCATTGTGCTAGATTCTCTTTTTCCCCTTAAAATTTCAGGACTTGTGCTAGGCTAGAATTCATATCTACATGCTGGGTAAGAGTCAGAACTATACAACAGATAATGAATGAAGTAATGCATAGGGTAAACTAGGGATATCTAAAAATTTTAGTTAAACAAAGAAAGATCAATGAGTAATTCATCACATTTATCATGCGAAAAACTCATTGTCACTTTGCTTAATGGTTTAAATTTTTAGGTACGAGAGTGTACTTTGATACCTAGGATATGTACAGAAATTCCCTGAAAATGATGTGGCCTACAAACATCTACGCCTTCTTGAACTTGCATACAGGCATATCTTCATGCACAACCCAAGTATTCGTAACCGAAAAGATACAAACCCTAAATGTCGAAGGGAACATGCGATAGGATAAGAGGGAGTACGATAGTGATGGTTGAAGATGGAAGGAACAGAGAGAGAGAGAGAGAGAGAGAGAGAGAGAGAGAGAGGGAGGAGGGCACAAAACCACATGGATAAAGTAGGAGCATCACATGAAAGGTCGCCTTAGCTTCGTAAGACAGGGACCAAAGACCCACCCACAGCTTTCTCCATCGCATACACTATGCTAAACAAAAAGTAAAAAAAAAATAAAAAAATATCTGTGATGTATCTATGTATATTTTATTCGAAAGTTATTATATTCCAAGAGCATGTATTCGAGCATTCAATCAGTCACCATGATTGGATTGGCACGTGATATCCCACCTCATCCTCCCTCAACCCCCAATTTGCCATCTGATTTGAGCAATAAAATAACTTGGGGAGGGGTTTGTGGGTCAAACCCATCTAGGATTAATGCAATCCAATTGAAAGGCACCCAAAAAGAAATTTGAATCTCATCGCATAAAAAAATCTTGGTCAGAGATCGAGGGTAGGAGGGAAAGGGGAAAGTTTGAATGCTATAAACTTGTCTCTTAAGAAATAAATTTCAAAGTTGGTCATACCAGACATTATATAAAATACTTACTCGTGGTCACAATAATTAATTAGTTAATCTAAGGGTGAGTATGGTAAATTTCCTATGGGATAAAAGAGGCTTGATAACTTTTCGATTAAAAAGGAAGTACGTTAGATTAGAATTTAAGAATATGAAAATTAATTATATGTGTACGGCTTTGTTAAAAACAATCATAATCTCAAACTCTAAAAAGGTAAAAACATGAGAGAAAGGTGAAGTGTACACCGTAAGAAAAGTGAGACTATTTGCATGATACAAAAAAGTTAAGTCTACCCTATAAATAACGAAGAGGTCCTTTTGAAGATTTCTTATGGAAATAGGAAGGGCAAACGTAGAAGGAGGCAAACTGGGACAAAAGTTAAACAGCACAGAAGTCATGGAAAAGTCCCAATGAGGAGCACAATTGGGGGAAAACCCAGTTTTGTGGAAAACCCATTTATGGAAACCTTACTCGAGACAATAATATATAGATAAATTACCTGCATAATACATCTTAATTTACTTTTCAAGGTGATTATCATGATTTGTAAAGGATACAATAGGACAAATAATTATTCCATTATTAAGAGGATTTCAACCTAGAACTTTGAAGCTCTATTAGTAATGCACTGGACAAAAATTATATGGAATAGAATGCGGGCGGTATATATTGCCGTAAAAGTACATGCAAAAGTATCCGTTCCTTTTAGTAATTGAAATGAACAATAAACTTAATAAACATCTGTATTATGAGTGTATTTTACGGGGAAAAAAAGTATGTTTATTTTATTGACAAAACTGAAGCTTTCAAAAAAGCTTTCTCCAAATTTTGCGGTGGATAGCTATTATGTGTCGATTATGACTCTTTCACTTCAAATCTCTTTCAAAGTTCAGCCCACATCACGTAATCCATTCGCTTTATAGATCAATTTGGTCGGCCTAGCTAGCAATTATAAATACTTGTAAACACATAACATCTTGCTTGTATCAATTAGAGCTTTACAAGAAGTGGTTGTGTGGCCATCAAACAAGGAATGGTTCCACCCCCAAAGTACAACAAACCCATTTAATGAAGGGTTTAAAAAGTCAAAAGATTCCATCCTACCCCCTTTTTTTTCTACAAGTATAGAAAATGATCTTCAAGATCTCACGGATCACACAGCGTGAGGTTGAAGAAAACCATGCCATTCAATGAAACTTCAATGTTCTTTCCTCATTTCCCACGCTCTTATCCCCTCTCCCGCAAGCCTCGAGTACATCGAAGTTGAACAATCAAAACCCTAGTTTCGTTTTGTGTTTTTTCTTGGCTAATTCAAGTAAGGACATGGTAATTGCCGATGGGCGGAGGGCACCCTCGATCGAGCAGTTAGCCCTTCGAGGAAACAACCAAAAAGCCATTATACTAATCATTCGCGCAAAGTTGAAGTGCGCACGCAAAGCCCACAATCATTCATTGGCATGTCACTAAAATATAGCCCTCGTCACGTGAATCAAGAAGCATTTTGGCAGCAAAACATCAGTGGCCCTAATTAATTAAAATGAGCTGGACTAGATATTCCCCCCTCGACCCGATCGACACTTCCATGATCCTCAACGAACAAGCCATGCAGCGCAAGTTTGCCAGTTCAATGGGAGTTAAATAACCCCATCCGTCACATGCCGACCTGCAGAAATGTTTATGAAGTAGTTTCTATGCACTGTATGAGTTGTATCGGGCTAAACAATTGGGCAAATGTATCTCTTACGAACTTTAGAGATATGCAATCTCTCTACATTTTATATGCTTTCCATATGTTTTACATGCCCTCCTTTTGTTTTCACTACTAGCTGACCAAGAACGAACCCTAGCGAGTGGGTATGTTCTTGATGATCTTTTGCGCGGTGGGTCCAAATCATTTCTTTGAAATACGCCCTCGTGGTCATCATGTGTTGAGGTACTTTGAGATACCCTCGAATCGGATGAAAAAGAACCGATCAGCATCTCACCAAACTCGTTTTGAAAAAGATCTCACTTTCCTGAGACGACCTTTTTTGAAATCTGGCCACGATCATATACGCGGCAGTACAATCATACCCTGTACTTCGGACCTTGTTGCGTGCACGGGTCTGGATCGCAGTGGGAAAGGCGCATGGGGTTCAATGAGAATTGGGCATTAGGTCCCATCCTCGAAAGAAAGGAACTCTGAGCAAGCCGAGGAAAATGGTGAGGAAATCACATGATGGCTTTGAAAAAGCGAGTAGCTTACAGAAGAGCTTTTAAAAGATAAAACCCCTCCATCATTGCAATGTCAGAACTCAGAAGCCGTGTCAGGAAGTAGATAGGAATTTCTTGCGGCCAGGGTGGTGCACGCAATTATTAATAAAGACCTTTCGGGGGTCATCTTTCGTGTGCCGATGGTCCTATGACTTCGTACGTTTAACTTGATAGGAAAAGGAGGAGGAATCGATCGAGTGGGGGGCCTTGCGTGGACCAAGATGATGATGCCCGACATGCACATGGTCGCATTCCGAAGGAAGCGAAGGCGATAGGACGTACTCCGCGAGCAAACTATCGATTCAGTATCTTGCGAAAGTCATGTCAAAGAAGAAGCACAACTAAATGATGGATACCTTCAATCTTAGACATGGGAGATTGTGAATTAAGGAAGTGTAGGCATCCATGCTTCGTTTGCGTGTATGAGAATATAATATTCTTAAGGAGTCATAATAGTGGCAATTATCATGAAGTCTGGCCGGCAGAGTCAAGTTAACTCAAATCTATAGCAATGGATATCTTCCCAATACCAATGGATATCTTCTACGCTGGATTCACTTGACATCTTTTAGAGGAGCATTACAGATTTTTTGAGTAATAATAGACTAACGTAAGCAAATTAAGTTCAACAAAAGGACTTTAGACATAGTCATGGACAAATTTAATGGACAATAAGGCTATAGTCAAAAATACCAAAAAAAGTTAAAAACTTATTGCATTTATGTCAATTAATCATAAACATTTTCATATTTTAAGAATTGAGTCCATCTAATAAATTTATGTCAGAAACCACAGAAGTTGATGTCGTCAGTCATATATGACATAGTTAACGCTAACATCAATATTTTATACATATTTTTCTCTCTTTCCCTTCTCTTTTTACTAGTAGTTGATCGTCAGCCTTGTATGAGCATAGGCAAGCGCTAGCAAGGCTTGATGAGGCCCACCCTCACCCAGCCTTGAGCGGTCTTATCGAAAGTCACCTAGGCATGGTTTTGCCTCAATAAACGTCACTAGATCTAGTGGTGGTTGACTACTAGCCACTAGCAAAAAAAAAAAAAAAAGGAAAATTTTAAAAATTTTAAAAATTTTAAAAAATATCTACATCAATACCAGTCGTCTTTATATAGAACATTTGACATTCACGTCAGTAATTTTCTACCTAAATTGATCGAATGAATTCAATTGATAAAAAATGAAAATGTGTATAAGTGAATTGATATAATTAAAAGATTTATGACTAAATTAGTATAAGTATAATGGACTAACTTTATGACGTTTTTGATATTTTTTTTTTTCCTAATACTATGTGCAAAGAGGGAAAATGAAGCCCCAAAGAAAGAAGCTGAAATAAGGGTCATATTTACGCAATAATCGAACTAAAACAGAAAATTTACACGACTAATGCACTCACATCAAATGCTTGTGGGCTGCAAAAGTCAATTTTAGTGTGGCGTGTTAGATTATAATCAAGTGACCGTTGTGGGTGTGCGAGAATGGCTAAAGAATCCTCTACAAGATAAAGGCATAGCAATCCTTTTTTCTGATAACGTTACTCCAATGACATCGACAGAGGTTCGTGGAGAAACATCTTCTTCCTCGTCACTAAAGCACTAACTTTCCAGCACGATGATGATTCGATTCTAGGACCACGTGATTTTCTATGATTAACTTTCTAGCACGTGATTTTCGAGATTTTCGAAGGATTTTCGATGCAAAGTAACATGTGAAAATTGGTTATATAAAAAGTTCTAAATTTATTATATAACAATCAATTTAGTCCTAAAATTTTCAATTGTACCAATATAATTCTAAACATTTGGATAATCATAAGTCTATTATTTGGATATTTGGTTATAATTACATTGACAAATTATCAGAAAATTTATGATTAAATTGGCAAATCATCAAAATGTATAAAAATAAATTGTCAAATCGTCAAAGTGTTTAGATCTAAATTTGTACAATTGATTAGAACTAAATTAGCCTCCACACAATACATTTAGGAATTTTTAGACAATTTTCCCTACCACATGATGATACTTCAGTCAAACTTCTATTTGGTTAATAAAAGGTGATATTTCATTTTAGATCAGATGCACAATCCATTGTTTTTATAGGGATGTTTATAAATAACCAAAATCCAATAAAGCAAATTGAACCAAATTGATAAGTTCGGTTTATTAGTTATTAGTTTGGTTTAGGTTTTGTTCCTATTTTTGTTAGTGGTTTATTGGTTCGGTTTTGTTTTATAACTTCGTAAATTGGCAAACCCAAAGTGAACCAATGAACTCAATGGATGAATTTAATTTCCTTTCAACCAACGGAATCTGTAGTTTAGCCTAACAATGTAAGTTCTTCCTATCTAAGAATCCTCTATACCGGCAATAATTGATATTGCGATGAATAATATAAGCAAGAAAAATATACAATATGAACAAATATAAAGAGAATAGAGTAGAGATAGAGAAAGCTTGCTCAAGTCGATTATAGCGGCTCGCCACCACCAAGTGAGGGTTGCTGCTGCCATGAGCGAGGGCACAAGCAAGCCACTTGCTTGTGGCGAGGGGTGTGGCCTTTGCTGGTGGTCGGCTATGGCCATACATTGCTGGCCCTTTAAACAAGCATCTCTAACCCTATGGTGTTGTTCAAAAAAAAAAAAAAAAACCTATGGTGTCTTCTTCTTTTTGTTTTGTTTTGTTTTTTGTTTTTTTTTGTCAAACTAACCAACTTGGGAAGGATTAGACTGGACAGAAGCTGTAAGTTTTTAGAATTTAAATGCAGGGAATGAAATTTTTAGGACTAAAGCGCACGGAATTAATAAATTTTAAGACTCACGCTATGGTTATCTCAAAAGAAAATGACCCTCTCCATCACCGGAAAGTTTGGGCCCAAAATGGGCCATCAGTTTATTTGGCCCGTTAATTTATCTTTTGGGCGTCTTTGAATTCAGCCATAGGTTGGGCCAACAAGCATTGAGCCACAGGCCCAAGGTCGTCTTTTCAGAACGGAAGGAACTTATACACAAAAAAACAACCCAATCCAATGTCACAGCAATGGGTTATCGTCTACGGGTATTTTGGAGAAAGTCTTTAGGAAAATAATTAAATGGGTTTTTAAAAATACAAATTATATTTGTTAAATTGTAATTTGAAAGTCTATTG
Organism: Eucalyptus leucophloia subsp. euroa; assembly: GCA_017140325.1. NCBI lineage: Eukaryota > Viridiplantae > Streptophyta > Magnoliopsida > Myrtales > Myrtaceae > Eucalyptus > Eucalyptus leucophloia. The sequence goes on from CM029476.1 coordinate 32,067,569, forward strand.
TGAAATACTTTTTAGTAAAATAGTGTTTGGAGAAATTAAATTTACAAATGACTTTTGTGATTTAAAAAAGAAAAAAAATTGTCAAAAGAAAAATAAAAAAGTTGGCCGGCGAGGGTCGGCGGCCTCGGCAACCCACAAAGACGACCAACGAGGGCCGTTTGGGTTGAGCGACCTTCAGCTACCCCAACAACAACCGGTTGTGGTCGGGCAACGCCCGATGGCCCTTCACAAAAGTTGCATTACCTCACCGCGACCCAGATCTAGGTTTGCCGAAAGTGGCGCGACCCCGCCGCAACCCAAATCTAGGTTGTAGTGACGCAACTCACGGGCAGTCACCACGACTTGTCGAGATCACACAACTAGCCGATGACGATCGCTGGGGTAGCTGCGACTCGCCGACCTCAGTTGCAACCTCGCCAACCTCTCTCCAGCCCATCGTTGACCCACCACATGCAACCACGCCACTAGAGAAGAAGATGACTGGTAACCTGTAGGGGCTTCCGAAAATGCCGAAAGCCCAAGGCAGTCTACGACTTGCCTTGGGCTTTCCACCTTTCAAAGGCTAGCATTCTCTCAACATGGGTTTCAAAAATTTTACCAAACACCCAATATTTGCCCACATGGACTTTGGACACCCAAAGTCTCTTCCCAAATGTACCCTATGTCTATTCTCAAACCGTGTTTGGTGGGTCAGATATAATTTCAAACAAGACAACCTTTGTCTTGACCGACACTCAAAATCCAAAGGAAAAATGATATGAATGGTCCCACAACTTAGGCCTACTATGCAATGTGGTTTTTGAATTTTTAATTTATTTAATGTAATTCTTGAACTTTAGCTTAATATGTAATGTTTTCATTGAATTTTTAATTTGTCCAATATAGTACATAAACTTTTGGTGCATGTTCAATTTAATCCATGAACTATAAAAAAAAAAAATGTTCAATATTTTCCTTTCATTAATTCAAGTTCAACGACAACATTGAATATTTTCTTGTAGTCCAATAACTAAATTGAAAATGAACCGAAAGTCTAAGAACTACGTTAAATAAATTAAAAATTTAGATAAAACATTATGCATTGAGTTAAAATTAAAAGACTACATTGAATAAATTAATAGTTCATGGACCAAATTATAAGAAAATGTTTAGTGTTGTCTTTAAACTTGAATTAATGAAAGTACACTGTTGAATATTTTCTTATAGTTCATAGACTAAATCGAACATGCACGAAAAACCTAAGAACTATACTGAGCAAATTAAAAATTCAATGACAACGTTACATATTGAACCAAAATTTATGGACCATATTGAACAAATTAAAAACTTAGATACCAAATTGCACATTTGGCCAATGTTCAAAAATCATTTCCATAATTATCCTATATCCGAGCATGTCCGGATATCATCCAAATAAAAGAGGTCCATCTAGGGCGGTGACACAAACCCGATACGTCCGAACAACAAAAGGCGTAGTTTTTTATACGGCAAATCAAACTCAAGTTGTTTAATAGTGATGATGCTTAGGTATAATTGCCTGGTAATTTGTTCATTGATTAGAGGATTCGAGGGTGGACCACAAGCCCACCAAACCTCATACAATCGGGGGGAGATTATCTCTAAAATCATCACGGCAGTGAATCGGATCGATCCAGAGTCTTTCCATTGGCGCGCATGTGACTTTCCTCCTATCTTTTCAGTCCACGGAGCGCGCCAAAAGCCCAAAGGCCCGTCGCCACGTGTCCCTTTTGGGGACAATCAACTTTGGATCATGTGCGCATATCACGCATGCCATCATGGTAATCCCCACATGCTCGCAAGGATGGACACGCGTGTACGAGATAAAGAGCGCATCGGTTTTCTGTCAAACGTGATGATGCCACACTCATTCTTTTCCCTAGCAAAGAGCCAATCTGAATCATTTTCTTCTTGAAACAAAATTAAAGAGAGGAGTGGTACCGCGGTGCGTAAGTCCACAGTCATGTGCACTTGGAATTGAAAACATGTACAAGCTGGAGAATATAAGTAATTGCAAAAGAATAACATAAATAGTTTATGAATTTGGATTCAATGTGTACGTCTTTTCTAAAATTTTAATTTATGCAATGTAGTTATTGAACTATAACCCAATATTCTTCATATAGTTTAGGTACTCGATTGGATATTTATCAATAATTAGGGATCATATTGAATAAATTAAAATTATGGATAACATTGCATATTGAGCTAAAATTTAAGAAAAATAATGCACAAATCAAGAGTTTAAAAAATATATTGCATATTGGGTCAAAATTCATAAATCATTTGTGCTGTTATCCCTAATTAGTTTTAGTCGAGAAGGAATATCATGTAATGCCAAACAACTCTTCTTCGAAATATAAATTAGTATTTAAAGTTAAAATCAAATATGTCAACATAGGATTGGAGGTTATATCGACACTTGGTGTTGTCATTACATGTGAGACTAGCTTAACTAGGGAAGGCTAGAATATGATGGAAAGCATGATTTAGTTATGTCTCTAATTCTTCTTTTACCTTCATCTTGATGTGAAATTCATCTCCAATTAATTCCCAATTTTTGCTCTAACCCCTAACTTGCTTACAAGTTTAAAAATCTTTGCTAATCTCTTCAAAACTATCAACATGAGCCTATTTATACACTTTATATGGAATTGATGAAGACGCATATTCTCATAATAAACTTCTAATTAGCCACGATGTCAATAATTTTGAAGAAATTGATAACAATTTTTTGACGCATGATCATATTTGGGATCACTGTGAAAGTTGAGAATTCCATTTAGATAAAAAAAAAAAAGTTCGGGACAAAATTAGAATATAACCTAAAATTGAGTCTTTTTAATCCATCTCTTTCGTTCTCTTTACATCATTGTCCTCGTGTTGTGGGTGGAGAGAGAGAGAGAGAGAGAGAGAGGAGATAGTTGGGGAGGTGATAATATTGAACACGCTAGACTTTAAAAGCGTGGACAAGTTCTCGTCCATTGAATCTCGTGGAAGATCGACAACAGAGCTGCTTTTTCTCCACCATCCCTCAGGGCCGATCGCTTTAAGATGCAGGGAAGAACGGGTCCAGATGCATTTAAACAAGAGCAACACCACATTTAAAGAACACGTAAAGAAAGTCTGGAACCCGTACTTCCCGTTCAGATTGGATTTTAGCAGCGGACCATGACCGTCGCCCGGCAAAAACTATGGAAACTCATCAGACCAAACCCTACACGGAATTTATTAGCTTTTTCTACTCCTTTTCCCCTTGTCACGAGAATATGAGGATGGAGAAGAAGATGGTTCCGTCGAAAAGACGCCATGACCAAGACCGATTGGGAATGGGATTTCGTCAACGATCGCTTTGAGAGCACTTGTTAGGTGACCGACTGGGGAAGCTTCTGGGGTTTTGGGTATCGGATTGGATAGTTTCTCGTTTGGCATGCTTAATAAGTGTCACGGGGACCCTTGTCGATAGGACCCATTATGACTTTTAAGCCATTGATTTATCTTGACTTCCATGTAATTCGCATTTACAAAAGTAAAATAATAAATTTATAAGGGTACTCATTGATATAGACCAATCGCATACTGACTTAGAACGGGGGTTAGCGGCTTTTCTTGTGGTTTTGGGTTCAAGTCTTATTGAGAGTAATTTAGGAGTAAAATACTAAAGATGTCAGGCCGATGAGGGGTATGTGCCTTTGATATTACTCAGAAAATGGACCTGTCAAAGTGTCTATAAGCTAGGCTCGATGTCACCGAACCACCATACAATGTACACACACCCCTACCGACCTAGAGAAAATGTAGTGCGCATTCTTTGATTTTTTTTTTTTTTATGAAACTCTAACGATTGGAAATGCCCTACAAGGTTAAATCGCAAACCTAATTTAAAAGAGTGTTAAGTAGCTCCATGCTAAAAAATCTAGATATGGAATTCGATTATCTAGACATAGAAACCCGATTACATGCAAGGAAATACAAAAGTCTCATAATAAGAGATGTGTCTCGAATATCTTTTGTGTTATGATTGAGTATTCTCTTTTATGTCATCCATAGGATGTTTCCATGCATTTCTTCATACAATCATCGATGAATCGATTGGTGTTCAAATCAAACATCGCCATAGCCATCAAACCACAGACAATCCTTTTGTATGTAAGTTTGATTGCTTTGTGTAATCCATAGTTCCAACTAATTTAATTTTATAGTGACAATTCGAAATGATTTTTTTTTTTTTTTGTTTCGAAAGAGGAGATGACTTGGGATTACGTAAGGATTTCACAATTGAGCCTTGCTTTTTAGTCTCTCGTTTAGTGTGCTTGCCTTGTGTGGAATTCGTATTTACAAAAAGTAAATTATAAATATGCTAAGGTTACTCATTGATATATAACAATTGTGTGTTAATTTAGAATGGGGTTAGCTGTTTTTCTTGTGATTTTGGGTTCAAGTTTTATTGAGAGTACTTTAGAAGTAAAATCCTAAAGATGTCAGGCTGATGCGGAGGAATATGCCTTCAACATTACTCAAAAAGTGGCCCTGTCGAAGTGCACATAAGCTAGCCTCATTGTAACCTGGCCACCGTGCAATACACACACACCCACACCGACCCTAGAGAAAATGTAGAGCGCATTCTTTTACTTTTTTCGTGTTTATATGGCACTCTTACGGCAAGAAACGCCCTACAAGGTTAAATCGCAACCCCAACCCAAAACACTATAACTTGATTATCTAAATATAGAAAACTTGATCACACGCAAGGAAATACAAAAATCCCCTCCGTAAGAGATGTGAATCTCATATATCTTTTGTGCTATCATCAGCTATTCTCTTTTACGTCATCCACGCAATGTTTCCACGCGCTTCTTCATATGATCATTGATGAATCAATTGGTGTCTTAATCAAACATCGCCATAGCCATCAAACCACGTAATCTCTTTGCTAAACTATAGTTCGATTGCTCTAAGTAATCTATAGTTCCAACGAATTAAATTTTATGTTTGACAATGTGAAACGAATTCCTTTGTTTTAAAAGAAAAGATGACTTGGGATTATGTAAGGATTTCGCAAAGCCCTTGCTTTTTAGCTGGAAAAACCCCTCCTTTCTCTCCGCTAAACTAGCCTTTTCAGCAAGAATTTAATCACTTCTGAAGTTGCTTTAGGCAGCTCAAAGTCTTTCCCCTCCCATTATTTTATGCTGCAAAATGAACCTTTTGAAATAGTTAATAATCGCCCTTTAATTTTGCTTCCTTGATGGTGCTTGAAAAGGGAAAGACTTTATGCTTCGTGGTCCCCGATATTCTTCCACGTGAGGAGCAAGTTCTTCTGATCTGAAAAAGTTTTAGTAAAGGTCGTAAAATTGATGTGATGGTTTTCTGGTCAGTATCTCCTTTTGTTGTTAATTATTATGTTTTTTAATTGATTTAATTTAAATTCAGAAAAAGAAAAATGTCTATCACGGGTCTTACTGTTTTTGTGAACTAAGGGGTCCATGTGAATTGATTTGTTGATTGGTTTTCCGAGTGAATTGCTTAAGAAAACTCAAAAATCATAAAGATTGATCAACATTTCAAGTAATTACAACAATTAAATTCCACAAATGCAGCATGCTCTAATCCTAGTGTAAATAGATTTTTAGCCCGACACATAACTAGTCTTGGCATCTCATTTATAAATAACATTTTCATAGCACATCAATTTTTGTAAACATTATGAGCCCTTTTGTCCCCTTGAGACATAATGCATTCAATCACTTCACTTAGTGAAAATGACAATCCTGATTAAAATGATTTGTGAAATCATGAACTCTCAGGCTGAATTCGGAAAAAATATCAAAAAAATTCTCCAAATATGTATCACAAAAATTAAATACACCCATTGTCTTAAAGAGTTTCAAAAATAACCCAAACATAAAATAGAAAAAATTAAAAGAATAAAATAATAAATAAAAAAAGGGGCTAAAACAGTGCGAAATTTAGATCCATACATTTGTAACATATTCATATATTTTATCTGGTCGTGTCATGTAACGTGTGCGCGACGCGAATGACTCCCGAATGGCAAAACAGGAATTTCATGGGTTCAAAAGACGCCAAAAGGTTGACGGCCGATCGACGCAACCAGTGCTTTTTTACGCGTCAAAAGACGAAGTCGCCCCTCGCTTCATTTCCGCCGGCCCGCGAGAAGGGGCGCGTTCGTCCAATGTCCTAAACTGAAAATAATTTTAAAAAAAGTCTTAAAATTGGAAAAAAAAATGACATATTAAAAAGCCTAGTAGTAGGGCTACTGCATTCAACGCCGAATGTGCTAAGGTTCGGCCAACATCACTTATCACAATCAATCACAATAACCCCCCAAATATTATTGTCTCTAGTGTCAAGTCGGTCGTGACATAAATTATTAAAACCCATAGTCTCGTGCACAATGCCATGTTTGTTAGAATAGTTATATGGGCGAATAGGTTAAATCAATCAAATGAAGTTTGATTAGGACTAGGAAAAAATAACAAAAATTCAACGGAAAAATCGCCTTAAAAGTGGGATAGATCTCTAATTTTTGCCCTTTTTTAACAAGGAGTTGATTTGGATTTTTCCCTCACTAGTCTCTTGAGATTCATGAATCCCCTAGTCAGCACATACAACCTGATTAAATCGGTAGGTTTTGTCTAGATAGATGACTGATGAGAAATTGGCAACTCTTTTTATAAATAAAAATGATTATACTCATGATACAAAATCAGATGCTTAGATCCGTTTATTTGTTAAAGTGGAGCCGGCCCTTGGAGTTGATCGATTCCTCGATTAAGATTTGACGAATTTATTAAAATTATCTTCACTGAAAGATATGTAATAATTTATATAATCTAATTAAAAATTATCGATCTGATTTTATACAACATATTTTTCCCCGAAGCAGAAACTATAAAAACCGCTCCCGTCCCCTTCTCTCTCTGTCTCTGTCTCTCTCTCTCTCTCTCTCTCTCTCTCCACCTTCACCTTAAACTTGCCAACTTCCCACTTTTTCTCTCTCTAGCTCTCTCTCTCTCCCCGCTGCATACGCAGAGCACAGCCCAGCACAGCACAGCACGCACTCCCCTACCCGCATTCTCTCTCTACTCTCTCTCTCTACCTTCTACTCTCCACTCTCTACTTTCTCTCTCTCTCTCTATACATGCAACGAGGATGGGCAACCTCTGCACCTGCTTCTCGCGCAAACCGGTGAAGAAGAGGCGCCTCGCCGCCGCCAAGCGCCTCACCAACCACGGCCACCCGCCGCCGTCCCTCCCCGGCTCGACGGCCGCCCGGTGGAACCGCTCCCGCTCGTCGCGCGGGGACAAGGTCGAGGCCCTGTCGCAGGAGGAGGCCGCCGCCGCCGCCGCCGCGATCCTCCTCCGGCGGCGCCAGCAGAACGGCCAGGCCGAGCGGTCCGCGGCCTTCGACCGCTCCGCCTCGCACAGGTACCCGAGCTCGGGTCCCAAGAAGCAGGCCGCCCTGCCCAGGAGCTCGAGCTCCCGCGCGCGGTCGCTCACCGATCCTCTGCTGCAGCCTCAACAGCTCGTCAACCAGGTTCGGGTCGATGCCTTGGCAACCCTGTGGAAGTGTTCTCGGTGGTGCGATGACGTTGTTGCTTTCTGGGTTTCCTAATGTGCAGTGGAGGCGCCTGGGTTGCGTGCTGTCTGATTTGGACTTGTCTTGTATGTCGTGTAGTTGAGTTGTATTATGAAAATGCATGCTTTAATTGGCGGTGGAGATGTTCCCCACATCATTTCTCCTTTTTTTTTGATGATTTGGAAGAAGCCTGGTTAATGCATTTGTCTTACTTGGGTTTTGTTGAGAAGAAGAAGAAGAAGAAGAAGTACTTGAATCTGCCCATAATCAATTCTCATTAATGGTTGCTGTAATTGTGGGATTTCGTTGCGTCATTAATGAGTTCGGTGTCCAAGAAGCGTAATGGTGTCGAACTACTTTTTTTTTGTCTCTATCCAGCTTCAAGCTGCCTTCCATACTGAATGTGGTTGAATTTATGGTCAATCCATTTTGGGATGGTTGAGGTATTGAATTTTGAAGCTTCGGGTTTTGAGTCATGCGAGAGCAAATGTTCTGGCTTTAGACAGGTTGTTTGTGACTTCCATTCCGCAGTTGGATTCCAACAGTAGCCCTTGAGAGGACCGTCTTGAATATTAAGATCGAGTATTCCATTTTTTCTGCATCGGGTACCTGTTTGTGAGCTGTAGTCTTGTTGCATGAATTAATGAACTTGAAAGAGTGATTTTTCATTTATCTTGTGAATTTTTCTGTAAGAAGATCAGAGCAAAGGGCTATATTTTCTGTCATTTGTAATTTTTCTGACAAGTGCTTTGTTTAACAGGAAATAAAGATTGATGATCTAGAAACAGACCATTTGGTCCTTGTCCATGGAGGTGGTTTTGGCGCCTGGTGTTGGTACAAAACTATAGCATACCTTGAGGAAGGGGGTTTCAAGGTTACTGCCATAGACTTAACTGGTTCTGGGATTCACTCGTTCGATACAAATGGTGTCATGAGTCTATCACAGTATGTGAAGCCATTGACTGATTTCCTCGAAAAGCTTGCTGATGGGGAGAAGGTTTAGCTCTAATCTGATTCTCTGCTTTCCATGACAATGAATGATGACATTTACCATTACATATTCTTGGGATGTGCGGGGTGATTGTGGGGACATCCTTTTACATAGTTCCATTCTGTTCACTGCTAACATCTTCCTTTTATGTGGTTTAATTCTGTTCAATGCTATAACCCTTTTACATGGTGCCATTCTGTTCTATTCTGTTACATGCTCTTGAGATGTACGGGGTTGATTATGGGGAAATCCTTCACATAATTTCCTCAGGCAGGTTGCCCTTGTGATGATGCCTGCTAGTTTTCACTGCTACCATTGTCCTGGCGCAGAAATGATACTTGTTTTACTTGGACTTGCTTGTTGAGTACCAAATGAAGATATCGTTGAGCAAAATGGCAATAATACATTCTAGGCCAGTTCTCTGAGTTCTGACAGCTTAAGTTTTTGGAGGAAACATCGTGTTTTACCATCTTATCAGAAAACAAGTCAATAGTTCGAACCATAACACTCCCCCTTATTGTTATTCTGACTTGTTTAATGTTATCATCTTTTCGTCTTCTATTGTCTGTTTATGTTGGTCACACCTACTTACCCATCCTCAAACTATATGTTGCATGCGAGGTCTGACTTACATGAGAAGAGTGTTAAGAAATGTGTTACAAATATAATAGCAGACTCGTTTCTAATTGCTTAAACTTTTAGAAGTAAAAATGGTTGTTTCACTGATATGAAGTACCAATTATGATACCTTATGACCAAGGAGTTCACCTTTTTAGGACCATTTATTTGGGTTGAATTTGCGTAAGGTAAGGGAGAGAGTTAAGAAGACTACAAGGATCGTTACATGGGACAGCAACACTACATACATGTGGTCTTGTATCTGAATATAGGATAGGAGTTGGTGTGGAGGCCTTGTTTCAAGTACCTGATGCTTCAAGTCATAAATCGGGATTAGTAATTGTTTGTTCTTTTTGGGAAATTAAGAGGTGCTGCACAAACTTGACTAAAATCTGTAAAAATAGTGGATGCTTACTTTCTTATTTTGAATATCATGCAGGTAATCCTGGTAGGACATGATTTTGGGGGTGCATGCATTTCATACGCAATGGAACTGCTTCCCTCTAAAATTTCAAAAGCTATTTTTGTAGCAGCTGCCATGTTAACCAATGGTCAAAGTACTCTGGACATGTTTGCAAAGCAGGTGTGGTTTTAACAGGATCTTTACTTTGATGTATCTTTACATGTATGCCATGTTATTTGTTTTCCCTTTTCCTTTTCTCTAGGTAGTTAGGGGAGTGAGGAGTTAGGGGCTTGAAAACAGGGAAGTTCTGGTCTTGGTAAGGTTGCCCACCACTGGACTCCTCATCCCATTGAACCTTGCTCGGTTTTGGGAAGAAAATGCTGCGCATAGATAGACTTCAGTAACCTTGGTCCTAGATGTAGACTTGAATCTGCATCTTTTATGGTTAATTGTGATGTGAAGTTAAAGAAGCTTGGACATTCTGTTCAATTAACCTGAATTATGCTTAAATACATGCAGGCGGGCACAAATGATCTAATGCAGCAAACTCAGATATTTTTGTACGCCAATGGGAATGACAGCCCTCCAACTGCAATTGACCTGGACAAGTCACTGTTGAAAGACTTGCTGTTTAACAGGAGCCCTTCCAAGGTTTTTCTTCCTTCCTAATACATGAAACTTTGGCATCCTGACATCATTCTGCTTTGGAAAATGGCAACAGAATTTGGTTTCTAAAGCTAAATTACAAAATTGCATTTTAGTTCATCTGCAGACATTTGTCTTATGCATCTACGAGTGCGCTAGTCTGATTCCACACTGATTCTGATGATTGCTTTTTTGCTTTTGCTCATTCCAGGATGTCGCATTAGCATCTGTTTCAATGAGACCAATTCCTTTTGCTCCGGTGCTTGAGAAGCTATCCCTTTCAAAGAAGTACGGTATTGTGAGGCGGTTTTACATAGAGACTTCTGAAGATAATGCAATTTCCCTTGAACTCCAGGAGAGCATGGTTAATGCGGACCCCCCAGAACGCGTATTTCTTCTAAGAGGTTCTGATCACTCGCCTTTCTTCTCGAAGCCTCAAGGCCTGCACAAGATTTTGGTAGAGATTTCGAGAACTCCCTGAACTCAGATAGACTCGTGAGCATGACTTAGATTAAGCCGGTCCACGGAGACGCCCCCCATGGCGTACCTGCTCGAGCCGAATGCAGAACTTGCAAATAAAGGAGGAGATCATGCCCACATGCATGCATGCTCCGGAGTTTTCCCAGAATCCTCCTGAACAAAGCTTGGGCATGGTGTCAGGGGCGGACACTCCTCCACTTCGTGACAACCGAGCGTCGGCGTAATGGCACAGTTCTGCTTTCCGAGGTGTAAGAGATGTTTATATGAATGTTACAGTTCGAAGGTTCACAGAAATAATTCATGGGAAGTTTTGATCTAGAATAGCAGAGAATGCATGGTTTTTGCTCCATTTTCTGGCGACATTGCCGGTCGATGAAAGCATACACGGCCATGATTCAACAATCTATGATCTCACTGAAGCAGAAACATGATTGTGAAAGTGAACTGAGTCACGATCGCTTATAATTTTTCGAAGGAGCCTGAATAGGCTTAGCTGGAGAATTCATGTCAACTTCCTCCTCTGCTTCTACGGCATCAAATTTAATGTTCGTTAAAAATGTCATACATTAATTGTCGTGACAAACATTTCAAATGTTTTCACGACTTTTTCGAATTGATTTTAGACAATGCTAATCACGCCAATTGTTATGAGTCTATTAAAAAGTTACACGCCGTAGAGGTTGAATTTTCTTTAAATAACTCGTTGAAAAGAAATTTACGCCTAAGGAAAAAGAGAAGCGAAATATTTTAGAGGAAGTGAAAATAAAGATGGAGATAAGAAGTATGAAGTTTAACTTTGAAATGTTATATATAAAAATAAAGCTAAAATAATGGTTATGTGAGTTGCTTCAGTATAAATTGAAAAAAAAAAAAGAGAGGAGGGCTTGAGGAAGTGACACATGTCCTCCAGAAACTTAAAAGAATTATGCTTAAGTAATAGAGAAGCTAAATATTAATTAAAAATAAAGGTAGAAGATAAATGCCAATTTTAAATTAAAAAGGTAAAAAAACAATTATAAGAGCTATTTGAATTTAAACTATAAAAATTGTTAGAAGTTTGATAGCCTCACCTAAATAGATCTCTTGTCAATGTATTTCATTGAAAGACTTTGGAAAAAATTCAACTAAGGATCTAAAGTGTCATCATTTTTTTAAATAAGAGTTTGAAATAGACATTATTTCAAATAAGGGTTCAAAGTGCCTTCATTTTCTCAAATAAAGATCTAAAGTAAACATTATTTCAAATAAAAGACTTGAATAGTCTCAAAGAATGGCTTGAACTCACTAGCTTTGAAGGGTAATTTCATCTTTTAGAATGTTTAATTTTTTCTCTATTTTTTCTTTTCATAAAAAAACAAAAAAAATAAGAAAAGGAAAACAATGGGTAGGAGGGGTATTTATCCTTTTATTACGTTTTTTTTTTTAATTTTTAATCTAATCTAATTTAAATTTAATTTGTGTTTTGATGAAAATATTCATTATCAATCAGAATATTCTGTTGGTTAGTGAGCCGACGAGGTTAATCCTTTATTTGAAATAACCATAACCACTTCAAACCTCTTTTTTAGGATTGATATGACCATTTAATGTTCTTATTTGAAAGAATATTTATTTTAGACCCTTATTTGAGAAATAATAGTATTTCAGATTCTTATTTGAAATTTTTCTAAAAACTTAAGTCAATGACTTGTAACACAAGTCAATTGCTTCACATCTCATTATTTTTCTTTTGTGGGATTTTTTTTTTTATCGTAATTCACACAAACGACTTAACAAAAGAAGTTAAAGGGGGGCTTAAAAGAGTGATACATGTCCTCCCAAAGCCCTACCTTAGTATATTTTTATAGATTATAATTGTGACATGACACCTGATCTTCGATAAAAAAAAAAAAATAGAGACTATTAGTGAGGTTATTCAAATAAAAAATGAAAAAAACAACTCGATGCGAGGAAGAACTATTTTGCAATGGCTACACCTGGCTTGATAATTTGTGAGAATATCACTAAAATTTGTAGAATTTATATAAAATTACTATAAAAGTTTCATTTTTTGCGTTTAGTAAAGGTGGAAAAAAAGAGCTTTTATTTCTGTATTTCAATAGCAGAATTTCTTTTTTTTTTCTTTTTTGTTAAAAAAACACCATCATCCGATAAAAAACACGCCGTACCATCACATGCAACGCCCCGCCGGGATCCAAGTCATCCTTTGCTAGGGTTTATCGCGCGCTCTCTCCCCGCTCCGCTCGCTCCACCGCGCGAACGCTCGGAGATCGCAGATTGGCAGCGGCGGCGGCGACCGAGGAAAATGACGACGGTGGTGCCGACTTCCGAGGACGACCTCTCCCTCTCCGTCGTCCGCTTCACCTCCGAGCTCGCCTGGGCCGACGCCGGTCCCGAGGTACGATTCGCGGCGACTCGCCTCGGCCCGCTGCCTCTTCTCTGCTCTCGATTTCTTTTCTCGCGCGGGCCCCCCTTCATTTTCTCTGGTTCAGCTCCGATTGGCCGAATCCGAGCGCATTCGTAAACCGTAGGAGTAGGTAGCATTCGTCTCTTGATTGGGCTTTGGGCTGCGCGAATCGAGCGGTTGATGAAGCTTGAAAGGAGCTTCCGATCGGTGTTGCGATGGTGCTGCGTTAGCTGTCTGATTTTTCCGAGAGGAAGGGTGGGGATGGAGGAGTTTGGGGTTTTCGTTAGGTTTAAGTTGTTTATCAGGAAGCAAATCTTAGAGGAGGGACGAGAGTTTATTTTGCTGAATCTGAATGCATTTGTAAACCATAGGAGTAGGTAGCATTCGTCAATTGATTGGGCTTGGGCTGCGTGAATCGAGCGGTTGATGAAGCTGAAAGGAGCTTCCGATCGGTGTTGCGATGGTGCTGCATTAGCTGTCTGATTTTTCGAGAGGAAGGGTGGAGATGGAGGAGTTTGGGGTTTTCGTTAAGTTTAAATTGTTTATTAGGAAGCAAATCTGAGAGGAGGGCAGAGAGTTCATGTTGGCGGTTATGTTATTTGTGCACAGGCTTCTGCTTTTGATGCGTTCTGGTATTTCAGCTGATTGAATGGGGTGATGGGGGAATTGGTTTTATCCTAGGTTGAATTTTTTCTTGTTATGTTCAGATCGCGGAGCCTCAGGTTGAGAGATTATGTGTGGAAGCACAGGAATGCATGGTGACGGGCAAATGGTTGGACTTGGTCTCCCTGATGCTCACATCTGCAGACTTGATATTCTCAAAGGTCTCAGAGAAGGGTAAATCTTTTTCATGTTTGTATTCTCACCCTTTCTTCTCCTTAAACACATGGAAGATACTCCATAGTCTTCTCATCAACATCTTGCTTGTTTAATTAACTTGGACATGTATGTTGTTCCTGTGCTTGGAGTTTCTTCCTGTCTACTGATTTGCAGAATACCCTTTTCAACCCTTTTGGCTAAGACCTAGTAAAAGACTGCTTGTCTTGGATAGATAACTTGAAACTAGAAGACTGGACAGTGGTGTGGGCAACATATTATGTTTTATTTTTATGAAGTTCATCCTTTCCCATGGGCACCGTTCCAATGGCTGTCAATTTTTTGATATCAACCATGGACAGTGGTGTAGATGGATGGCAGATACCAGAAATCACTCCTGACTATTTTCTGTGTGCTTATTGCAGCTCGTTTTGGTCATGATTGCTATAAAATTCACGGCAGTAGTTGAGAGACTGAATACTTGGGCCTTGGTCTTCTCGAAGAACCCGACATAACATGAGATGCCTTTCTTTGCTGTATAATATAGATAGCACTGATCTACAAGCATATTGCACATATTTTTCAGCACGTGAGAATTTGCCAAAGGTGGTATGAAGAGTTGGGAACATTAAAAGGACCAGAAATGCATACTGTAATCCAAGGATATTGTGCAGTGGGAAATCCAGTTGAACTAATAGATTATACTTTTCTTATATGTTCATGGTTGAGTCGAAACTAAATTTATATTTTTATGATCCTCTTCTGGGCTTCATTGTCGTATTGTGGTGTTTGATGTTGTGTGCACCTATGCTACGTAAATGATAATGGCTAATCCATACAGCATCTTTATGTTGACCTTTGTGTCTTGTATTCTAGATCTTGAGTGTGTCTTCACCGTCATCTGCAATGCTGTGACAAAATCTGAAGATCCGGATCAAATACTTGAGATGGCAAAACTTATATCTGCAAAGATTGTTCAGCAACCGAATGACAGGCCTGCATTGCGTTTGAAGATGTAATTGAATGTGATGGTCAGTTAAGATTATTCTTAACTTTATTGCTGTCTCATTCTTGTGCCTTTTGTTTCCAGCCTGTTCAATCTCTACAACCTCCTGAACATTCCGTATGGCCGATTTCAAGTATATATGAAATCCCTGAATTTGGCTATCGATGGGAAAGTTGCTGAGCACATTGTACCTTCTTTCAAGAAGATCGATAGTTTTTTAAAAGAGTGGAATATTGGCATCAAGGATCAGAGAGAACTCTTTCTTACAATATCCAATGTGTCGAGAGAAAGTAAAAGGCATGAGTCATCTTCTTGTAGCTCTTTTATCTGTTTGCCTTGTCTTCTTTCCAGTTTGTATGCTTAAGTTTTTCCATATATCAAAATCCAGTTCAGCGAAGGATTCTTTCAAGTTCCTGACGAAATACTTGGCCACCTTTTCCGGCGAAGATGCACATGCAATGATTGAGGCCAAGGAGGAAGCAGTGCGAGCAGTTGTGGAATTTGTAAAGGCACCTGACATGTTCCAGGTATTTTCTGCTCACTGTTGGAAATTGTCTTTAATTGTGTCTGTGACCACTCCTCCAGGCATCTCAAGTTGTGTTTGGTTGCGACTTGTGAGCTTTACTTTCAGACTCCTTTATTTCACTTGGTTTTACATGCTGCTACTTCCGTTTGCATCACGGGTGCGCAGCTGTCTTTAGTTTTTTCTATTCCATGTATCTAGGTGACTGTGTACCTCAACATTCTCCCTCGCCCCTATTGATGCTTTATCTATGGTACATTTAAATTATTACTTGAATAAGAAATGGTAATTAGCCATTGATTATTTTGTTGCCATCCAACTGAATCCTAGTCATTTTCTTTACTTTTTCCATTCGTCATTTTTGGAGCAAATTCCTCAAGGTTGACAAACCCTTTTCAAAGTACCAGGTGGATCAATAAAAATCTTGACCTTGAGAAAATTATTAATTTGCTTTGCCTATTGTTTGAAAAAATAACTTCCATATTGTCTATGGAATTCAAACATAACTCTATCTACAGCTCATTATTTTTATACTCATTCTGCCTTGTATTAGCAATGAATGAGTTGTTTCTGAGAATTTCTAAACTAAGTGTAAACTGCTCTGGATGGTGGATCCTTAGTGAATGCCTATTGAGGTCAGATAGGGTTGTTTTGTGTGTTATTAATGTGGTGAGAAGTTGACTGTCACTATGGCTATACTTTGTTCATTGACACAATAATAGTTTTCAATCTGTTTTGCCTTACCGTAGGAACAGGTTATATTGTTGAACTATGTGGTGATACTGAGAGCCACTACTGAACATTTAGTGGCATCTAGCTAAGCTGTTCTGTAAAACCGTTTCTTCGGGTGATAAGTCTTGTGGAAAATCTTTGCTCTGGTACTTCCCATGCATGGATATATGATTTTTTGACAACTTTCATATTGCTAATTTGCATGTGGGTATTGGTTTATTTTCTTTCTTTTTCTCCCATATTTAAAATGATAGTTTCTGTATTGCAGTGTGATCTGCTGGAGATGCCTGCCGTAGGGCAACTCGAGAGGGATGCTAAGTATGCTTTAGTTTATCAGCTTCTGATGATATTTATGACCCAGAGGCTGGATGCCTACTTGGAATTTCAGGCTGCAAACTCCACATCACTGAAAAGCTATGGTACAACATTTGCTTTGCTTTTTTGTTCCTCGAGTTTATCTTTAAACTAGCATTGGATATGTAATGTTGAATATCAATCATAAACTGTCTAGGTCTTGTACATGAGGACTGCATTACGAAGATGCGACTAATGTCATTGGTAGATCTTGGTTCCAGTGATTCTGGACAGATTCCATATGCTCTTATCAAAGATACCCTCCAGGTAGATTTGCTGTTCCATAATGTTTGTTCATCTTTTCCTTTGGAAAAATTGTTTATCCTTTATGTTTCCATGGCAGATTAATGATGATGACGTTGAATCGTGGGTAGTCAAGGCAATATCTGCGAAGTTACTGGATTGTAAAATGGACCAGCTGAATGAAGTTGTTGTAGTGAGGTGAGCCCTGCTTTCTATTGTTTTAATGATATGATCGCCATAGTACGATGACTTCTAGTTAAAATGTATCATTTAATATGCAGCCGTTGTACTGAGAGGGTGTTTGGAGAGCAACAGTGGGTAGTTCTTCGAGGGAAACTAGCGACGTGGAAGGTATGTAATCATTGAACCTTCTGGGTTTTCCAAATATTTTAGAGAAGAATTTTTATTGAAGTTCTTTGGTTTCTTGTTACACGGCATTTAATTGATATAACCACAGAAGATGATGTCCCCTTTGTCATTTTTATTTGGAAAGATACTAAGTAATCAATTCAGTGCCTCCAGACTTAGCTCTTGGGAAGCAGGGAACTCCTGTCATTCACCTGATATTTGCTTATTTACACCTACTTCATGAAGAAAAGTCAATTAGCGAACCATTTAACTCGTGTTAATGAGGCAAAGTTCATATTTCTGCAATGTCGTTCTCCAGGAAAACATAGCAAACGTGATCAGCACTATTCAAGCAAACAAAGTTCCTGAAGATGCATCTCAGGCAATGCAAGGGGTGATGATCCGTTGAAGATATTTTTTGGGACTAGGGTTAGCGTTTTGGTCTTGAGCAATACTTTTATGTCGAGACAAGTAAACATCATATGGAGAGGAATCATAGTAACTGTAATACCGATCAGATTTTGGTGGGGATGGTTGGCTCATGTGTTGGGACTTTTTGGCCAAGCAAGTCAACTTGGAGAGTGCATGTTTTCTTTTTCCCCTTTTCTTCCTCCAGCTAGTTTTCTGCTGAATTTATGGGGGGCTGCGTTGCTTATGCCCCAATATTCACACGAGCCGGTTACTTAAAACTAGGTGGCGGAGCTGAATCAGAACATCTGACGGGCTCTCTACTAAAATTTGGAGTTCAAATTAGAATTAAGGGTAATCGGATTCAGGGTGGGTTGGTACCCATCCTGAAATCTGGAATTGGGCTGGACAGACTCGGTTCCCCTTTTGTAGAATTTGGAACAAACCTTGTTGACCGGGAACCGACTGGAGACGGACTGATTTTGGTCTAGTTCCAGGGTCAACTAGGGGACTAGTGGTTTTTTTTTCAATAATATCTTCTATATAATACCTGCCGTAATATGCTGTATTGAACTCATAATACTTTTATTCAGAGAGAGAGAGAGAGAGAGGAGAGAGGAGAGAGGAGAGAGAGCAGCTTGGGCTCATTTAATTCAGGGTTTGCCCTTTGCTGAATAAGAAAACAGAAAATGAATATATTTACTAGGTAGTTTGGTCTTCTTGATTCGATCAGTCTGGTTGCTACTCAGCAATCCGGAACTGGACCGATTATTTCCAGATCTAAATTTTTGAAATCAAGACTGGACTGACTCTCACGAGAACCACTCAGGACTGAACCGGTTCTAGTTCAATCCCAAACCATTGCTCGCCCCTGATTAGAATCTGTTGGTTCAACAACAAATCCCGTCATTACTGTAAAACGAACGTTCCTGATTGGATTATGCAGCGCATGAAGCATTTATGTGATGTCAAATAGGATCTGTGTATCATTTCCTTGAGGTACTTTTAAGATTTATGATTATGCTTTACAAGCTCAAGTTGTTCTCGCTGAAAGTGGGTAACCTTCATGAAATGATTTTTCGAGCTTTCCAAGTGTTTCAATGGGCATTTCAACTATTTTTACTGTCCTTTGACACATTGGTTATTATCAAAGATCCGTCTCTATTGCAAGATTAAAAACAAAGAAGTGCTCTCAATAAGTCATGATAAATTTCTAGCTATAACTTGCTGTTGAACCCTCCTAATCACATCAAGAAGTCATTTCAACACAAGTAGTTTGTTGCCCAACGGGCCTTTTGACAGCAGGAATTAGGATCCTGTGCTTCCCAGTTTAAAGCACAGTTGGTCACATCAGATCAAGTAGCACAAGGGAACCCAGAACAGAGGGCAATTCATAAAGAAGAGGACCTACATGAATAATACGAGAGCACACTAAACTTCGGTTCTGGGACCTTCCTGTAGTTGTCGTCTTACGAGCGCAGTGTAGATACCGTCCTGACTAAGAAGCTCTTCATGAGTGCCGCTTTCGGCTATCTGCCCATCAGATACCACTGCCACAGTATCCGCACTCTTCACCGTCGAAAGCCTGTGAGCTATGACGAGTACCGTCCTTCCCCTCATTAGAGAATCCATGGCATCCTGAAGTTTTTTTGATGAAAAATGAGGCACAAAAGGAGAAATTTAGACAGCAGCACAGAACGCTCTCTGAGTAATGCACTTCTAAAAAATGCGAATGATCTGTAACCTGAACGAGGTACTCGCTCTCAGCATCCAGAGCGCTCGTGGCTTCGTCCAACAGCAAGACTCTCGGATCCATCAACAGTGCTCTTGCGATAGCTACCCTCTGCTTCTGGCCTCCTGACAACCTCAGTCCTCGTTCTCCTACCATGGTATTGTACTTATCGGGGAAACTTTCTATGAAATCATGGGCATTGGCCATTTTCTGCAATCATCATAAAACTCCGCATTAGAAACATCTTTTTGTGAGGATGAAAAAGCAAACGCATAGGAAAACCACCAGGATCCGCAGAGAGCTTACTGCTGCATTCTCGATGTCGGAAAAGCTAGCTCTCCCTTTTAACCCATAGGCGATGTTTTCTTCTATTGAACAATTGAAAAGAACAGGCTCCTGGCTTACTATACTGACCTGTTGTTTGTTCCAATGTTTCAGACTGTTATCTTTCAATGATTTGGACAAGAACACTGAAATAACAATTATCAGACATCACAAGCATTCATGGGTACGCCAGTGTGCTAACACAAGGTGGACTATGAAACTGCTAGCAATCTCTTCATGTCCACAATGGAGGCCACCTTCACAGGGACAACTGCACATCCTAAAAGCATAAGAGTAGGAAGTGGGTATGGGTGTGATATGATTACCTTGCTGTGGAGGTATTCATGTGATATTTCGACAAGGGGCATCCCATTAAGCATGACTTTTCCTTTCAGAGGATCATAGAATCGTTCTATCAGGTTTGCTATAGTAGTCTGCAAAAATGCGAAGACCGTCACTTTTCAAATGAACTTATGAGTGCATAGTCTGTTCAAGCATAACCATCTTTAGAAAGTAACCGGAAGAGAAAAGGACAAAGGCAAACTTAGACAGGAAAAGACGTCAAAATTACTTTTCCGCCACCACTTGGACCGACGAGTGCTATTTTGGAGCCTGGTCTCATTTTCAATGTTATTCCCTGCAGTACGAAGCAGTCGGGATGATGACACGAGAAAAGAAGCGTTAATAAACTCAGTAATTGGAGCACCATGAGAATATCCATTACCTTGAGTACCATATGACTTGGACGAGATGGGTAAGCAAACCAAACATCATCCAATTCCACATCTCCGTCCGGATTTCTGAATTAGAAGACCAAACCTCATTCAGATGTTTAAAATCAGATGTTTACTAAGAAAGCTTAAACTGACATATCTTTGCGCCTTATTACCAGTGCAGAGTTAACTCGCAATCATCAAGATTTTTAAGGTAAAACATAGAATTAGAATTTACAGAAGAGGACGTCATGCACTGATCCCTCAGATGACGGTTCATGCACCTAATGGTGGTGGTAAGGAGCATGTGCACGTCAAATGTGTGCGGAGAGAGAGAGAGAGAGAGAGAGAGACCCAATAGGGCATTTATCTCCTGATTTTGGCATGCTTGAAACACGATCCAGGAGCTGAAAAACTCTCCTACTTGCACCTGCAGCTTTCATGGCAGTCGTGTATAGTCCCGATAAAGAGGAGACTGAGGATCCAACTGCAGGCAAAGATATCAAACAAGTGAACACTCAGATTAGCGAGTGCAAATACTTTTCTACCTTCCAAAGCATTAAGGCAAATCCTCGATAGAGACTCCAACAAGAGTGTCAGTTCACACAATGGAAAAACATTTGAAGCCAATGAAAAGTCTGATGCTTTCAACCAGCCAGTAGTTTGCAGGAAATAACGGGTATTTACCTGTCAAGCTGTAAAGGATGAAGGATGTGAGCGAGCCCGCAGTCATAGTGCCTGTTATTGTCAAGTATGCTCCATATACGACCACAACGATGACAGATAAGGTTGATGCTGCATTTAGTCCTCCGAAAAATATACCAATTACTCTCTGCAAAGACAAAAATGTAACTCTACGGATGACGATCTACCTTAGGATTGGCAATAGTGCCATCTTATAACCCACAGACAGTGGAAGGGAGGGAGGGAGAGAGGACTTACAGCTTGTCTGAGCCCAAGTTTTAATGTTTCATCTACTTTTTCTGCATAATTTGAAGTCGCATAACTTTCCTGAGCAAAGGATCTCACTGTCCGAATGGCCCCAAATGATTCCTGAAGATAAAATTTTGTAAAGGCAAACTGTCAATCGTAGAAGCCGCAAAATCGACCAATAAAGCCTCTCTATCATACTTATGGTGATGTCTGCTTGTTAAAAATAATCGGTGTCCATGTTTGAATTGTCTGTCTACTAGAGCTGCAGATGTTCCTCTTTCATTATTCCAAATATGATCATGTAAATATTTGGCAGTTTAGGAGGTGAAGTATAGGTTGAAAGGGAAAGAAGCATCCCGAGGGGAAGGGCTAAAGTACATTGTATGTGCTAAAATTTGGCACGAGTGAATACTTAAGTGCCAAAAGTTCCAAAATATATACTTAAATGTCACTTTTTTTTGAAAATATACTCAGGTGCCAACTCTGGCGAGCTTGCTGGAAATCCGATGTGGCATTATTTTAATAATAAAACTAGTCTACATGGCTCGTCAGAATGTCCATTCAGCATTTCTTGTCTAAAACGATGTCGTATTCCATGTTCACTTAAGTTCCAAACGTGGTTAAAAAAAAATCACTTAAGTGTCAAGTGATGGTGTAAGTGATCACTTTAAGTGCTACTCGTAGTTAAAAGTGAATACCTAAGTGCCAAGTTTTGTAGAAAGTGATTATTTAAGTGCAAAAAATGTCGTTTAGTGTACTCTTTGTATGTACGTGGATATATATATATATTAAAAAGAATTGCGATGTCATACAAAAATCTTGTAGGAAAAAGCTATTTAGTAGTTTGGCCGGAATTTATTGCTGTTGGCAGGAATTTATTGCTGTTGGCACTTAAGTGTCCAATTTTTCCTCCAATTTTGGCACTTAAGTCTACCTTTCGAAAGTTTTGGCACTTTAAGTGTCCACCTGTGTCAATTTTTGGCACTTTGGGTGTCCGGCAATCAAGGGAAAAAACTTAATTTAAATCCTTTAAAATAAAAAATAAAAAGATAAAGAGAGAGAGAGAGAGAGAGAGAGAGAGAGAAGATTTCAGGGTGTTCATCACATTAACATCTATCTTGATGTTTGTTGATTCACATGCTTTGCAGTCTTCCTTACTGGCTAAGAGACGATTGGTGGCGTAAACATATAGGAAAAACGAAAGACTAATCCATGACCAAAAGCTTCTCAGACAGGGAAGCAAGTAATTATACTAGAGTAGGTAGAGAGAAACCTCAGCAATTGATGCAGCAACTGCAGCGGCAGCTTGAGTTGAATGTGAAAGTTCACGAAGATAGCGCCCAAATTTACGTACACAAACTGAGATGACTGGAACTACCGCTAGTGCCAGCACTGAACAAGCATGGTATACTTCAATGAGCCCATACACGACTCGGCCTCAGCAATTTAAACCACTGGTCAAAGAATTACTTACATGCCAATTTCCATGATGACGTAAACATGAAGGTAATACCAATTACTGCAGTTGTGAAGTTCCTGAGTGCCTCAGAAAGATTGTTGGTTGCAGCATTTTTTATGACTTGGGTATCTTCTGATAGCCTGCTTAAAAGTTCTCCTGTCCGGGTGACATCATAAAAGGCTATTTCCTGTTGGGTTGGCAAAGAACACAGAGGGTCAAAATGCGTTGTCAAGGATTCATGCTCCAAAAAAAAAAGAAAAAGAAAATCAGGCATAAAATATCATAAAGTCATGTTTGTCTCCAACACCACTGAACCAGCAGTCCAGGGTGCTTCAGTCTCGCACTTCGTGAGAAAACCAAAATACCAGAACAAGATTTAAATACAATATGATGCTAGTTTAACCATTCATTCCAGATGCTAGATAAAAAAGTCTCGAGGTGTTGGACAATAGCACTTCAGCATGTCAGCAAAGAAAGAAGCACGCCTTACCTGATGGATGAGGTGACTGAACAAATCTTTTCTTAAACGAGCCACCACCCTTTCACTAGCCGAAGCAAACAACCATGATCGAAGAGCAGTGCAGAGAGCTCTGAAAACAACTCAGTGGATTAATTCCTCTTAAATAACCTCACACATAAGGGGAACAACAGAGCACATATTTTGCATCTCAGAAGCCAATGTGAAGCAAAAGACAAGGCATCAGAAATATTCTTCCTATGCCTCAAGCCAAGCAAGATCAATGAGAGAAACGTTTCACACAGCATCAGAAATAACGGCCAAGAGCCAGAAACTAAGCAAATGCACATCGTGAAACAAAAAAAATACAAGTAAATGAAAATCAAAATTGACCTACCCGATTACAACTATGAGTACTATTTCTAATATAGTGTTCTTGACAGCATTTAAGGCCTCAAGTTGCTCTTCTGGGCTCTTTATCTCTCTGGATACAATGTCTATTATCGTGCCTCCAAATCTGGGCTGCATTGGAGTTAGTGTCTTTCATAAAATTTCAAAAAGATATATGATAATACGGAGGCCACAGTGCTGCCATAATTTCAGTATATATTACACAGCTACAGTCCCATTGCAATTATGTACAATACTCTATCTTTGCCAATGTTGGTTGAGAATATGGAACTTTCCATCCAAAGGAATCTTCAATGGCTAGTGAGCACAAAGAAGAGACATCAAGGTTGGAATCTAATCCTCCCCATTAACATCCTGCCTAAGTATAAAAAAATTCCTGCCATAGACTTGACTGCCACAATTTAACGCTCTTTGACAGGGCGCTATGAGTTCTGCCATGTATCCGCATCAAGATGTCAAAAAAATTTAAGATTTTCACCTCATTGACATTTAGAAGGAAACAGGTTTTATAGTATCATGTATATCATTAGAATTACCAATTTTATCACTATAGCATCATTCTCTTTTCATTGCCAATGACAGAGTTTGATGCACCATGAAGTCATGTCACTTGGCAATGATTGCAGAGCCAACCAAAGAAGATGAAAAATCCACAATCAAGTGATGCTCTGGAAGAACAGTCCTTTTTAGGCTCTTTGTAGCAGAATCATTCACAGATGAGATTTGAATGTAGAAAACAAACGATAAACAAGTCATTCCAGCAAAAGCAAGAGCTTAAAAGTAAAAAGGCTTGTGTAGAATGTCAGATCAAGATGTGCTTGTAGAGCCGCATATAAATGGAATACATACAATAAGAATGCTCGAAGTTGATGCTATCAGTAATGCAATGGTGCCAATAATCAGCTTTCCTGCCTCAGGTTTTGCCTGCAAGGTAAAGGTAGAGTCAAACAGTATCAAAATTGGAAAGTTTCTTTTGAACCTTGAATGACCATAAGTCTACTTACCAGTGAATATACACGAAAGAATCCGACGTTTGCTGCCTGATATTTCCAAAACAGAATAGATATATTGGAAGACTGTCTCAAGAGAAAGAAAAGTTCACCAAATGAAATTGCATGAGCATCCCTCACCTCTACTGCATCCCCGAACTCGAGGTCCGACACAGGACCCTCAGCTGACTGTTCTTCCTTTCCCTTCTTTTTAGCCTACATGAATAAGATTTTAGAAGTGTAGAACAATCCTCAGAATTTAAAAGTGCAACCTGCATTAGTATTTGCGAAAAAATTGACCTATGAATCCCTAAGTTACTAATCCGACCACGACTGAAGAAGATCAAACTAGCTCCCCAACCAACAGCAAGTATCAGAAAAAGCAACAATTTCAAGATTTTCAAAGAAAGAATGGCACAGACGGTTCCTGATCAAAGCGAATGCATGCGTGATGGGGCACTCAAGCACTCTCCTAGGAAATATTCATATTTCTGTCTCTTAGTAACTAGTCTCTTACTCATGCCTGGTCAGATCACGTCAATGGCCCACGCCCAAAGTTCCACTTCCGACCATAACAGGAAGAAGGGCAAAAAGAAGAAAAGAAAGAAAGGAAGGCAATCACACAGCACAACACATCCAGGCAGAATAAGTATGAGATCAACGCAATTTCCTCCTTCACAACCAGCATACACACAAAGAGCTCAACAGCTGGATTTCCTGACTAGTCTGAGCAGAATCGACGGAAGAAAGAAGGCTGAGACGGGCGGAAGTGACCATGAAGAACCGGAAGGAGCAACAACCAGAACCTAAAACTCAATCTTGCAAGAAAAGAAACAACAGGGTATCTCTAAAAACGCCTGGAACTGCTAAAACCATTCACTGGACTCAAATCAAGAAACCACAGAGAGAGAGATTGGCGTAGCGTACGCCTTTGTTGAGGAGGGAGACTCTCTCGCTGCCGGCGCTCATGATGGAGCCGGACGTCCAATCCAGGTGCTGCTTCTTCCCCATATCGGACCAACGCTGGAAGGATCAGACAAAAAGAACAAGAAATGAAGCACTTTCGCGGGAAATGAATGCAGAACGAGCGAGGGATTAGTTGGAGATTATAAGGTAAAACGAACCGAACTGCCCGGTTGATGTTTTGCCGGTCGTGCCTTCTTCGAGTCAATTCTCACCACGTGGCTACTGGCCATGTCCCTCGTGCCTTTCCACTCTTTTCAATCACTCCGTACCATCGTGTTGTTAACTGGTACTGGATGCACACGGTCCCAACGCGCCTTACGAATTTACCGTCCGATTAGATGGACCGCACCTCATCCAACGATATGTGCAACCTTATCCTCGGATTAATATTGATCCTCGTACATAACCGGTTTGATGATCTTGATGTGCTCCGCCATATTTAATAGATTGTAATCTTTCTCTTGTAGGGCTGTGTTTTTCTCGATGGTTATCCTAATCGGAGAATTACAGACACAGATTTCGCATTGGCCAATTATAAGTAAAATAAGTATACTGAAAATTTTAAAAATTATCATAAAAGTGTAATTAAATTTTAAAACTTGTTAAGGTGATGCGATCAAATCCTCCATTAATTCTATCCAACTTGACAAACTCTAACAAGTTTTGAAGATTGATTGTACTTTTTGAATTTTTTAGAATCAAATTGTATTTTTGCAATAAGTTTTAGAACTTCATTATACTTTTTGAAGCAAGTTTTAAGATTTTTAGTGTACTTATTGATCCTACTAGCTAAGATTGCATGTGGCTAATGTCCATGTCTTACAAACCCAATTGGAGGTATGACTAAAGGAAACTTTTTTTCGATTCTATTTAGGATGGAGCAAAACATAGCCCTCTTCAATAATCGAGATGCCAATGCACTGTTACTTGGAATGTCTAGACTCTCTTCACCGGTACATGTGACTCTGACTTGGAATAATTTGTGCACAATAAGTGGAATGTCAATGGCATAACTTTAGACAGGAAAATTAACAAAAAAGGCTCGAGCTTATTGTAATTGTGCCAATTTAATCATAAACCTTTAACATTTGTGTCAATTTAGTATATTCGACTAATATTGGCTAACTAGTACTAACGTAGATGCCAGCTAGCATCGACTGTCCAACTGAAGCTAACGTGGCATTTTAATAATTTTTTTGAATTTTTGAATTTTTATCTTTTTCCTTTTCCTTTTATTTTCCCCATAGTGGCTAGCAAGGCTCTAGCAAGAGTCACGATGCTTGCTTAGATTTGGGCGAGCCCACAGCGGTGCCTTGAGATGGAAGGTAGAGCCATGTCTGAACTCGGTATCTCCTTGATCCTTTTAGTTTCTTGATGAAATGATCCTTTCAATTGCTCAATAAATTCTTGACTCATTCCACTCACTTTGGCGATTCTCTACACGAAGGGAGGGAGGAAGGGAGGGAGAGGGGGTTGAACAAGAGATTTGTAAGCCTAGGTTCACAATTGGTCGCTACCTCGCTGGCCACAGCCCTTGCCAAAGGCTGGCAAGCCTCATCAGCTGGGAAAAAGAAAAGGAAAAGGAAAAGTAAAAATATTAAAAAATTATCGCGTCAACATTGGCTAAATGACTAGCTAATATTAGTCGGATGGACTAAAGCAGCACAAATACAAAATGCTTATGACTAAATTAGCATAAAAAAAGGTTTAAGACTGAATTAATATAATTACAATAGATTTAGGACTTTTTTGATTATTTTCCCAACTTTAGATCGAGAATCTCCCGACCCTCTAATTAATTGAGGCCGAGGATGCATCTATAGCTACCTAAAAGTCACTCCCCCACAAAGTACCCACCCAAGAAAAGATAAATTATTCAAATAATGAATAGAAACATCAAAATAATTTTTCTTCTCTTATGATTCATCTGTCGCCGCTACATGACCAGGTGAGACCTCCACTAGACAGACCACGACCAAATTTGGGGATCTGAAAGAGACTTCGAATCCCGCCTTCCTGGCTATCAAACACGAACAGTCTATCCTCTCCATGTACCTTCGAATAAAACAAACATTCTTATAATAATAATAATAATAATAATAATAATAATAATAATAATAATAATAATAAACATGTCGTCGTGGGATGCACTTCACATCAGATCAGCAGATTACATTCAGTAGACGCCAAGTATAAAGGACATTTTAAGCTAATTCCAATGCCAGGTATGCCATGGCTACTATTAAAAAAAAAAAACTTATATTCAGCGTAACCTAAGCCTGATGTAATAAGAAAACGACGCCGTTTAATTAAATAGGAAAAATATTTGGTATTTTTAAATGGCAACCGCGCCCTCAATCAAAGTATTGCTTACGACGACCTACTATGTTTAAGGAGTAAGTAAGCATGTTGACCCTGGATGGGATGATGCTTAACCCATTCTACACGAACTGGAGCAGTAACCTCCACACGAGATGTTGACGTCGATAGAAAAGGGACAATTTGAATATTTAGGAATTGTGGGTGTTGACAACACATGGAAAATATTTTCGCCCAAGTTCAAGCTTCTGCAATAGCAAATCGACCTAACATTATTTTTTTCCATACTTGACCTATGCAAGAAAAAGACATGATTGGGTTTAAATGGACAAAGGAATTTCTTGTGCATTTGCTTATAGTGTTGCACAACAAGGGAGGCAATCTTGCTCATGACGACCCAGAATGTTATAAGAGCAACTAATATCTATGCAGCATGTTGGACCCAGGCGGAATGATGCTTAACTTAATTTGCATGAACTGGCATAGTAACTTCCATACAAAACGTCTGCATCGATAGAAAAGGGATAATCCGAATAATTAGGAATCATGGGTGTTGACAAAGCATTAAAAAGGTTTTCGCCCAAGTTCGAGCTTGTGCCGTAGCAAATCGACTCAACATTATCTTTTCTAAACCCGACCTATGCAAGAAAAAGACATGATTGGGTTTAAATGGACGAAGCAATTTCTTGTGCATTTGCTTATATTGTTGCACAACATGAGAGGCAATATCGCTTATGACGACCCAATATGTTTTAAGAGCAACTAATAGCTATTCGGCATGTTGGACTGGGGTGGGATGGTTCTTAACTTAATCTACACGAATTGGCGTAGTAACCTCCATACTAAATGTCAACATTGATAGAAAAGGGACGATCCGAATATTTAGGAATTGTGGTGTTTACGAAGCATTCAATTTTTTTTCGCCCAAGTTCAAGCTTGTGCAAAAGCGAATTGACTTAACATTATCTTTTCCAAACCTGACCTATGCAAGAAAAAGACATGATTGGGTTTAAATGGACGAAGCAATTTCCTGTGCATTTGCTCATAGTACTGCACCACATGAGAGACAATATCGCTTATGACGAACTAGTATGTTTTAAGAGCAACTACTAGCTATCATGTTGAACCCAGGTGGGATGATGCTTAACTTAATTTGCACGAACTACCGTTGTAATCTCCATACGAAATGCCGGCATCAATAGAAAATGGATGATTCGAATATTTAGGAATCGTGGTTGTTGACAAAGCATGGAAAAGTTTTTCACCTAAGTTCGAGCTTGTGCAATAGCAAATTGACTTGACATTAACTTTTCTAAATCTGACCTATACAAGAAAGATACATGATTGGGTTTATATGGATGAAGCAATTTCTTATGCGTTTGCTTATAATGCTGCACAACTAGAGAGGCAATATCGCTTATGACGACCCGTATGTTTTAAGCATTGACGTTGTCTTGAATTCCATTAAGTTTATTTCCTATTCTTGGACCTATCTACATAGGATTTTATGGGAAATAGTCCTAATTCAATGTAAATAGGATATGTGATGATATTCCTAATATTTGGAGGATAATCACTAAAATTTATGAGTTAGTTTCCTAAATTGATAAGATCTTTACGGTGGAATTTCTTCCCTATTGGAATTAGGGATGTGGGGATCTAAGGATCTATTTATTTGGCATTGTACCTTCTATTTAAAATACTCTCTAATAAGAAATCGTCTCTCCCCCCTCCAATGGATGTAGGCGGATTTTTTTGCCAAACCACAGATATCTTTGTGTTCTTGATTATTCTTGTTTTTATTTTTCATCTCATCTGGTTTGGGTACTCTTCTACACAACATTAAGAGCAACTAATAGCTATTTGGCATGTTGAATCTGCGTGGGATGATGTTTAACTTAATGTTTAGCTTAATATGCACTAATTGACATAGTAATCTCCATACGAAATGCCGACCTTGATAAAAAAGGGATGATCCAAATATTTAGGAATCATGCGTGTTGACAAAACATGGAAAAGGTTTTCACGCAAGTTCAAGCTTGTGTGGTAGCAAATTGACCTAATATTATCTTTTCCAAACCGGACCTATGCGAGAAAAAGAGATGATTGCGTTTAAATAGACGATGCAATTTCTTGTGCATTTGCTTACAGTGCTGCACAACAAGAGAGGCAATATCGCTTATGACAAACCAATATGTTTTAGGAACAACTAATAGTTATTCGGCATGTCGAACCTGGACAAGATTTTTAACTTAATTTGCACGAACTGGCGTAGTGATCTCCCGAAATACCTCCATCGGGACAATTCGAATATTCAGGAATGGTGGATGTTGACTACGCATGGAAAAGATTTTCCTCCAAGTTCGAGCTTGTGCGATAGCAAATCAATTTAACAGAATATTCAGGAATGGTGGATGTTGACTATGCATCGAAAAGATTTTCCTCCAAGTTCGAGCTTGTGCGGTAGCAAATCAATTTAACATTATCTTTTTCCGAAGCTGACCTAATGCAAGGAAAGGACATGATGGCGTTTAAATGGATGAAGCAATCAATTTGTTGTGCGTTTACTTCTAGTGCTGGACAACGAGAGAGGCAATTCATCGAAATTGCCGCCGGTGTTATCAACATCAACGTTTTGCTGACAACCTTTTAGCAAAATACTGGAGTGCATTCAAAATTTCCACGGGAACAGTACACCTAAAAATTATAAATTTATTATTTTTATGTCAATTCATTCATAAATATTTTAATTACATTAATTGAGTTCAAAATTTTTTAAAAATTTACCAGTATAATCTATTCAGCCATTTAATAAGAGATCACTGATATAAACGTCAAGCACCTCATATGACATAATCAATATTGAAGTAAACAAACTTTAAGATTTAGAATTTTTTTCTAAATTTATATTAGTATTATAATTTTTTTTTATTTTGTCTAGCAATGACATGTGGGCCAGCCACAAAGGTCAAACCCTCGCTAGATCCGTCGAGGGTAATCCTCACCTAGGTGAGGGCTTGACCCTAGTGCCTTGAGTGAGGGTCGCCTTCATTGGATTTGGGGAGGGGTCAACCCCCACAGCTTGGCGAGGGCTGCCCTCGCTAGACAAACATGCTTGTTGAAAGTTAACTCTTTTATCCAATCTAATGATTGCTTTGTTCATGGGATATGTTACCATTATTCCTATATGAATATTTTCCTTCATTTTGGAATAACTATTCCAATTTTCGCATGCTTACATTGGGAGAAATTGAGAAATAAATTGTATTTCGATGACATTATTGCCTTAAGAAAGTGATCCAACATGCCTCTAGCCAAACAAATCTGTTATCCAGCATCATTTTTGGGTCATAGAGCAGTTTACACACAACCTGTCTATAAACAAGTGATCTACAGTTCTAGAGTTATAAATTCCTGCACTCCAACCGACTGTGCTGACCTCGCGGGTATAGATCTGTCTTTTATCATTGCTTTTGATCAATTCAGTCGTCCGTATCATCGTAATTACGGTGCATATGCATATCATCCTCCAGTCTGATTTTTTTTTTTTATGAGTTTAGAATATAATATAGTACAATACAAACAATTAAACAATAATGGCAGATTCCCATGTGCCCAGTTATCTAGTCATGTTTACTCATCCTCTGGATTTAAGGCATGAGGAATTGTCCATGGTCGTTGGCTTCAATAGTCTAGATTCCCCACCAATCAGACAGAGGCAGAGACAAAAACTTGGCAGGTCACGCTCCTCTTCTCCGTAGCATAATCCTAATTGCAACAATTATATACATAACAACATTCAAATGAAGCCCAAAATCCCAGATGACAAGTAGCCTTTAATATTACAATTCTCTTCTTTCATGACAATAGGTAATGAATGATTTGGTGTGATCTGTACTGTACTTATGTTAATTAATCACTCATGTGGGCACGAATATATCTTAGTCGGAAACATACTAAACATTGCATGTATCTATTAATTATTGTCACGACAACACAAGGGCTTGAACTTTTATCAATTATATTAATGTTGTAACTCGAGTTTATTTATTTTTTTATTTTTTCTGTTTTTTCTTATTCGGTTACTTTATAATCATTGCGTTGCCCATGAGATTACCGCGTATTTTCTTCAAATAATATGAAAAGCGCATATTTTCTTCAGCAACTAAATTTGTTTGAGTGTGGTCCGAGGATTCTCCTGCAAATGTTTGTAAGTGAAAGGATAAGTATTCATTCAAGTTAGAAGAGAACCACAAAATAATGAAAATTGACATATTGTGATCATTAATATATTGGTATTCACAAAAAGAAAAATAACAATTAGATTACGTATCCATCCGATCATTCATGAAACGATTTTGGCCTTTTTTAGGGTCCGATGAGAACTAAAAGAAGAAAAAAACAATCATAAACAAATTAAGGCATTATCTATTTCACGGAAATTTTCCTAATCAATAAAAAACATATTCTTAAATTTAGGAAGAAAATTTCCCTTATAAAAAGTTTGAGATCATTTTGTAAAATATGATTAGATATCGACATTTGGATAAAATATTTTGTGCTTGGCCAATGAAACCCTAACGCTCCTTTCTAGGTCTTGACCTTCTAGGATATGTCTTTGATACTCCGGCCTGGGACCTTGGTGTTGGTGGCCGGGTCCATCAAGGCCAAGCCCCAAGCCTTAGTGCCCTAGTACCCGAGCCTAGGTCCGTAGCACTTGGGGTAAGTCCACTGCACCTACACCCGCATTCACAAAGGTTGTGCTTGGGACCTAGATGCTTAAGCTCAAGTTCTTGGTGCTCAGCTTGGGTACCCAATGCTTGAATCTCTTACTCTTGAGCCTTGGTCCATCAAGGCTAAGGCTCGAGAGGCTAGTGCCCATGCTTGGGTCTATCAAGGTCAAGTGTGGGAACTCGGTGGCCTAGCTTGAGTCCTTGGCACTCAGGCCTAGATCCATAGAGATTGGGCTTGGGTCCATCAAGGCCGAACTTGGGACTTTAGTGCCCATGCTAACACTCAGATCGCCCACACCTAAGCCTAGGTCCTTATCCATGTTTGAAACCTCGATGCTTTTGTTCGAGTCCCCGACGGCCTAGCCTAAGTCCACCGAGGTCAAGCTAGGACCCTAATGCCGATGCCTAGATCCCTCGCGCTCAAGTGCATGTCCATCGAGGCCGTGGCTTGGGACCTATCACCTGTGAGTTAGTCCATCAAAGCTTGAGCCCAAGATTAGAGTGTGAGCATTAGTGTCTCAAGCTTAGGCACTAGGACCCAAGCATGGGCACTGAGATTGGGCATGGGTCCATCAAGGCCGAACTTGGGACTTCAGTGCCCATGCTAACACTCGGATCGCCCACACCTAAGCCCAGGTCCTTATCCATGTTTGAAACCTCGATGCTTTTGTTCGAGTCCCCGACGGCCTAGCCTAAGTCCACCGAGGTCGAGCTAGGACCCTAGTGCCGATGCCTAGATCCCTCGCGCTCAAGTGCATGTCCATCGAGGCCATGGCTTGGGACCTATCACTTGTGACTTAGTCCATCAAAGCTTGAGCCCAAGATTAGAGTGTGAGCATTAGTGTCTCAAGCTTAGGCACTAGGGACCCAAGCATGGGCACTAGGGTCCTAGGCCTCCCGTTCATGGGGGGCTTGGGCACGAGCACTAGCGTCTTGAGGCTGAGCATCGGGTGGTGAGCTTGGTCTCTATGGACTCGAGAATAGGCTTGAGCACTAGGGTCCCCCATTCAATTTTTGTGAATTAGGGCTGGGTGCTAAGGACTCAGGCGTGGATATTAGGGCCTTGAGCTCAGCATCTATGGACTTGGGATTGGTGCCAGTGCTGTTGCACGGGACCCAAGTGCTTGTGCCCGGGTTCTCGATGCTCAAGTTGAGGTCCATCGAGATTGAACTTGGGATTCTGATGTCTGTGTCTAATTTCCTAACTACCTATGTGTAAGATATTGGTGCCCGAATGGTGCACGTACATTTAGGAAAATCAAATTAAATTTTCTGTTCGAAATGACAATAAATATTTTCCAGTTCTTTTTTAGGTTTAAGCTAAATATTGGAAAATATTGTTATTTTTCTCATTTTCCAAAAATGTAACATTTTATGTGAAACAAACGGAGCTTAAAGACAGTAAAGAAACAAGATAAGTTGCAAAAACACTAGACCTCATCACATTTGTGTCAAGTGGCTTTAATGCTTTGTAAAATTTTGCCAAATGTGTGCCTTAGTGCATTGATCAAGCGAGAATCGCATAGATTTGTAGGAGATTGGGATGTGGATGATTCGAAAATAGTTCAAATTATCAAATTGAACCAAACTAACCCAATCTAGTCTAATTTAATCTGATTTATCCGAAACACTATATAAAACACGAGCTCCTTGAACTTTTCTAGATTTCCACGTTACCTTTACTCATCAAAATTGCAGAGCGTTCTCCCTCATAGCTTTTATATTTGGGCCACTCTAAATGGTGACATGGTGGCTCAAATTCTCTAAAAGGCTACAGCCTGTTGCCAGATGCAATGTACCGATTGCAATTTACAAGCACTCCACGTGTGGTCATGTAAAAATCAGATGAGATTAAGAGCAAAAACGTTGCTACTCAATCGACCCGCAGCATCAAGATTCACTCCCTTGCATCACATCCAATACAAACTCACTAAGACTGTACTTCTACACAGCAACACTCTTCGATGGACATGAATCACTCTCGATTTAAAAACGGTGAATCAACCCTACGTACCACTACACATATTACAAAACGCAAGTGGGATATCACCCAAATTTTAATTTGAGCTAAAATTGCATGTGACTGGTGTCCATATCTAACAACCCCAGTCAAAGTTACAGCTGAAGGAAATTTCTTTCGATCCAGTCAAGGTTGGAGCTAAATAAAACCCTTTTTTTTTTCCAATAATCCAGATGCACAGAGGTAGATTCTCGACTATCTAGAATCCCATGAAACATCTTGTAAGTCGAGGATTTTTGGCCTGTGCATGCTGACTTTGATCTGAAATAATTCGTGCACAAGTGGAATGTGAATACATAACCATTAGTATTTAGATTGGAAATCTCTCAACGCCCTAACTGCCTGCAGCGAGGATGCATTCTTTGGCTCATGCTTCTATAATCACATAAAAATCACTCCCCCACAAAGCAGATTTTATTAAATTATTAAAAAAAAATATTTCTTCACTTCATCTGTCTTTGCCAGACCAGGTGAGACCTCTGCGGTCCTCAGCCACCACCAACTTTGGGGATCCGAAGGAGACTCGGAAACTCCCCACCTTCCTGGCAATTTAACTCCTGTAGCTGCCATTCGCTACCCAACAATTTATCCTCTCCATGTACTTTCGAATAAAACAAACATTCAGAGACAATAATAATTATAATAATAATAAAACATGTCGTAGTTTTGTCTTTTTCCAATTTTCATTTTATTTTGGGATGCACTCCATATTAAATCAACAGATTAAATTCAGTAGGCATCCGATATAAGGACTTTTAAACTAATTTCAATGCCATAAGTGTCGTCAAAAACTTATTCAACATAATTTGAACATGATATATCATAATATTGAAAGGACATAAAAAAATAAAATAAATGACAACCACATGCTTATTTAAATATCTTTTTATAACAATCTAGTATGTTTTAGTAGCAGTTGACGTTGGAGTGAGATGATGTTTTACTTGACCTCCATGACAATACACCTATTGCTGGTGTAATAACCTCCATACAATATGCCGACATGAATAGAAAAGGGACAATAGGAATATTCGTGAATCGCTGATACTAAGTAAATGCTTTTCTTGGGTTTAAGTGGGTGCAAATAGCAAATCGATCTAATATAGAAAGGACATAATTTAAATTAAATGGCAACCACATGCTTATTTATATATCTTTTTTATAACAACTTAATATGTTTTAAGAATAGGGGCACCGGAGCGAGACGGTGTTTTACTTGACCTCCACGACAATACAATTATTGCTGGCATAATAATCTCCATATGAGATGTCAACATCAATAGAAAAGGGGTGGTCGGAATATTCGCAAATTGTTGATGCTAAATAAATGGTTTCCCTCAATTTAAGGGAGTGCGGATGGCAAATCGATCTATCTTTATCTTTTCTAAAGCCGACCCAGTCGAAGAAAAAGATATGATTACTTTTAAA
This sequence comes from Eucalyptus leucophloia subsp. euroa, assembly GCA_017140325.1. Lineage (NCBI taxonomy): Eukaryota > Viridiplantae > Streptophyta > Magnoliopsida > Myrtales > Myrtaceae > Eucalyptus > Eucalyptus leucophloia. The sequence continues at coordinate 32,103,644 of CM029476.1, forward strand.
TGGCGTGCGCGTTTGCTTCTAGTACTGGACCACAAGAGATGGCAATTCGTAGAAATCGCCCCCGTCGTCATCAATCAACGTCCCGTTCGTAAACAACAGCTTTCTGCAGGCAAACTTCGGCGAAATGCAGGGAAGGGTTCCCGAGTTTCCACTGCGATGCTTTGCTGATGTAGACGAGAGAGGGTTTTTTACTTTCTCGATAACGACGTTCGAGCGATCGAACACTTGAGGGTCTCGCGCCCAATAGGGACGAAACAGCTAAACGGACCCGTGACGCAAAAGTACGGATTCTGCAGAAAGAAAACACGGAAGGGACCACTAGGAAATTTCAAGATTCTTTCCCCTAAAATATGGCGATAAGGGAACTGCTGAGAACTTTTGTGTGTTTCATTTTTTTATTTTTTTTATCCTTTGATGTAGCGGGTGAAGTGATATCTTGTGTCGGTTTTGACGCATTACGCCATCTAAAATATTAACCAAAGTTCACATGGGGAGATGTCCACATGATTGTGCTCTTTTGAAAATGACCGTGACATATTTAAATCTATCAAAATAGAACATAAATCAATTTCTTAACTCATATCTAATAAATTAAGTTAATATATGAGTTAGATATGTTTGGTAAAGGGATTATAAATAAGTTTAAATTGGTAAAGTGCAAAATAATGTAAATATTAAATGAGTTTAGAACTTAGTTAGACCAAACCTACTTGAATTACTTTATCTTCACTCTGTCTTGCCTTCACTTGATCTCACATTCGTTTACTACGTCCTTTTATTTCATTTTGAGTATGAATTTTCCTAAATTTGGTTAAATATAAAGTATTTTAGTAATATGAGTTGGATTGAAAATGTGTCTAATATGTGTTAGAAAGGGTATGAATCGCTAGATTTGTATTGTATGGAAATGGGTCAAGAATGGTTAAATTGATCAATTTGAGTTGGATCATTTTCGATTCGATTCAAGCTTCTCGTTGATGAGTCTAAGCATGTTACAATCCAATGATTGTGTCTTTTCTCACAAGATACTTAATTGTTCTTGTATGAACATTTTGCTTCGTTTGGAACAAATATTCCAATTTTCATGTGTTTATGTTGAGAGAGATAGAGAATTTAATTTGTATTTTGATGACATTATCACCTTGATAAAGTGATTCAACATGCCTCTAGTTGAACAATTATGTTGTCCAGCATCATTTTTCCATGACAAATTAGTTTACAAGCAACTTGTATATTTGAACAAGCAATCTCCAATTCTAGAGCTGGCAATCCCCGCACTCTAATTGAATGCGCAGACCTCATGGGTATAGATCTGTCTTTGTTTTCTTTTTTTAATGAGTATGGTATATGATCTAATGCACAATAAACAATTAGACAATAATTGGTAGATTCCTATATGCTCAATTATCTAGTCATATCTACTCATCTTTTTGGTTTTAAAGCATGAGGAATAATCCAAGATTGTGGGTTTCAATAGTTTAGATTCCCCACCAGTCAGACAAAGGCAGGGACAAATCTCGGTAGGTAACGCTCCCTTTTTCATGGCATAATACCATTTGCAACAGTATCAAAACAAAGCCTCACATGCAGCCCAAAAGCCCAGAGATAGGTAGCCTTTAACATAGAATTCTCTTCTTTCCATGACAACAAGTACTGTTTGCACATACTGTTAAACCTAGGAAAGCAATGGATCATCTGGGGGGGATCATTACTAAGCTTGTTAAATAATCACTCATCTGAGTACTCATATATATTTTAGAAAAAAAGGATATTGAAAATGCCACATGTTTAATATCATGCTCAATAAGTCCCTGAACTTTTTGCTAATTATGCCGATGTCATGACCTAAATTTTCTTTTTATTTAAAAGCATCACTAAAAGATATGTCTTTTTTGTCCAACTTTATAGATAATCACATGCTTTTTAGGGAATAACGCGATGTATTTTCTTCGAAGCAAATAAGAACCATGTGCTTTAAGCGACTAAATTTGTTTAAGTGTGGTATGAGGATTCTACTATAACATGTTATTAGGTAAAAAAGATAATATTCATTGAAGTTTAGAAGAGAGATGTGAAAAGGACTAAACTTTACATCTTATAATTATTAATATATTGATGATCACACAAAAAGTGACGACGATTAGGTTAGGTATCTATCAAATCATTGATGGAATGATTTTGGCTTTTTCTCGGGTCATATAAGAAATGCTAAGATAAAAAAAGAAAAAAAGAAAACACCAAACATCACATTTATGTCAAGTGGCTTTGATGTTTTGTTCTTTTTTTTTGGACAAGGCTTTGATGTTTTGTTCAGTCGAGTGAGATTTGCATAGATTTTTCGGTAGATCCGGATGAGGACAAGTCAAAAATAGTTCTAATTATCGAATTGAACCAAACTAACCCCATCTAGTCTAATCTAATCTGATCTCTCTGAAACACTATATAAAACACAAGGTCCTTGAACTTTTCTAGATTTTAACACTGCCTTTAATCATCAAAATTGCAGGGGTTCTCTCTTCCAGCCTTTATATTTGGGCCACACTACATGGTGACATGGCGGCTCAAAACCGATAAGAGATGTTACAGCCCATTGCCAAATATTATGTACCGATTGCAGTTTACAGGCACTGCACGTGTGGTCATGTACTAATCAGATGAGATTAAGAGCAAAAATGGCTGCTCCTCGATCGAGCAGCAGCATCAAAGATTCAGTCCCTCGCATCAAGAAGCCAGCTTAATTCGACTCAGTCCATCCAAAACAAACTAAGACTACTTCAACATGATAACACCCTTCGATGGATACTCGACTTACCACCACCGCATGTTACAAAATGCAAGCGGGATGGTTGTGTGTCCCGACTCATGATCTTAAACGGAGTCGACAAATTGAGTCGATTATGGGATTATAACAATCCTTGCAACGAATTAGACGCCAAAAAGCAAACACAAATCATCAAACCCCAACTCCTATCAGCATGGGCAGATGCCCTCCACTTGTTTTCGTTGTCGACACCCAGCCTTGTGCCACTGAATTGTTGCCCTTCGACTCTGGCAGCGACGCCCGTGATGGATTCACTGAGTCTTGGCCCTTTTGCCTCCGCCTCGCCGACATGATCTCTTTGACAATTGGCTTCAAAGTCTCGGTCGTCTTCAGGACGCCAAAGAAAATGAGCCGGTAAACCAGCGCCATCTCGAACAACATGGCGAGGTCAGTCCACTTGGTGTAACGCGTTTCCACTTGCCATATATCCTTCAGCACATCTTCACCGCTAATTGAGCCGTTTTGTGCCGAACAGGCCAGATCCTTGGGAAACGTTAGGCCCTCGAACTCGTTCTTGAACAAACCGTTAAACGCGTACTTGTTGAAGGACAAGTAGTAGACTGGATATCTCCAGAATACCTTGGGAAGGTCATGCGGCAGGCGAAAGAAACCGCCCCCAAGGATCATTAGTCCCCGGATTCCTGAACCGGCCGTCAGCCCCATGAGGAAGCTTGGGACGACGCTCGCCAGGATCATCATCAGGCTCTCCACCAGCATCATACAGGCAAAAAGAGTCGTGGTGAAGTATAGGAAGTGCTCAAGTTCTCCCCGGAGGCCTACGAGATAGTATGTGATGGCTCCGGGAATTAGGGATATCATAAGCAAGAAGGGCACGGAAGAAAGCGTATTGGCTAGAACGAATGCGCCCGATCCGTAGTGTCCGTTTAATCTTTCCCTTTCGAATACCTGATGGACAATGATCAAAAGTGATAAAAGTCAGATTTGTATCAAAGAAATCCTTTTGCCAAATTACTGAGGAATCCTGGTTGCCGCACCTTCAAATCCTCAACAAACGAAGGGAAGCCACCGATTGCCATTATAGTCAAGAATGAAGCGACAAATGTTATCAGTGAACCTCTAGCCTGGAGTTAAGTAAATAAATGGCAATGGTTCGTTTCTTAGTGCTCTGGAAAATTGATGGAGAATCAACAGAAAGACTAAAAAAAAAAAATTAAGGAATTGATTGGGTGTGAGCAGAGCTTGCCTGAATAGAATGATAATCAGAGCCGATGCGGTAGAAAACAGTTCCCAAACTCAAAGCTATGACAATGTACATGAGGAGGCGCATCCAATAGTATCCGAGGTCACGGTACATGTTCATGAATGACCTTGTTGTGAGGACGAGGAGCTGGGTAAAGAAGCAAGCTCGGCTCTCTTTCTCGTGTACTTCCTTGTTGTCCTAGGACAATGGTGCCATCATAATAAACATGGTCATTCATTCGCTAATGCCGATATTGCTCCTTTCAGATCTCGGAGTATACCGCTTTAGTATAGGTCAACTTACCATTTCATGAATGTCTTCTATCTGTTGTTGGATGTGCCTATAGCAACTGGATGATTTGTAAGATTCCGCGAGCACTTTAATCACTTCCTGTGTCCTTGGCTTTCCTCCTAAACCTGGGTCAATGTCCTGGTCATTACAAGGACAAGTTGTAGTCATTGAGGCTAAGCAAGATTGTTTTAACGATGATTGAAAATGGAAGACTTCTTGCATACCTCGTCAAAGTCTGTGTTGATGGTTCTGAGGTAGTGATCCGATGGATTTTGCAAACTTGGACATAGGAAACCGTTCAGAGAAAAGAACTACAAAATTTCAAATTAATAGCTTCATTCCTCTCGTTACCTTTGTATAGAAATATGGAGAGTTTTACGTTTTATGCAAGGTTTTTTTTTTTAATTTTTTTTTTCCAAATGACAATACCTCAGGTGCATTACTAGAGGGTCCGAAATAGACGGTTCGTCCCTGAGAGAGGAGGCACAACTTGTGGAAAAGCCCAAACACCTCGCTGCTTGGCTGGTGGACCGACGCGAGGACGGTCATGTCGTGCTGCTTCGCGAGGCCGACGATGCGCCGCATGACGTAGTAGGAAGCGGCGCTGTCGAGGCCGCTCGTGGGCTCGTCGAGGAAGAGGAGCTTGGGGCGGGTCAGGATCTCCATGCAGATGCTGACCCTCCTCCGCTGGCCGTTGCTCAGGCCCTTGTTCCCCCAGCCACCGATCCTCGTGCCCGCCGCATCATGGAGGCCCATCTCCTTGATGGTGGCCTCTGCTCTTTGCTTCTTCTCTGACGGCGCCATCGTGTCGGGCAGCTGGAGTTGAGCCGAGAAGTAGACCGCCTCTTTCACGGTGAGGGTCGATGTCAGCACGTCGTCTTGTGTCACGTAAGCCTGCGTCTTGGAAAACTAATTTATCTACAAAAATTCTCCATGAATTTGGTGCAAAGCATGAGAATAATTTGCTCACCGACGTCCCATAAGCCAGGGGCTCTTTCCTGCCATTAACAAGGATTTGTCCACTCAGCCTCCTCTTGGAATCCAGCCTCCCTACAATGGTCATTTTTTTGTTTAGAGATCATAAAATCCATCTTCTCCTTATTATAAACCTTGGCAAGATTTAACTAGAAATTCCGTTAATATCCACATCTACTACTGTTAATTAAGATGAATGATAAAAACGTAGAACTTAAACAATAGATGAAATGATCCTACGGGGGCAACATCAACTTAAATTCATTTTATGAATTTTTGGAAGATTTCAATCCTTTTTTTTGGTGTCCATCCTAAATTGAATCTCCTATGTTCTGAGCCTCCAATTCCACCCTTGAGAAGAACTCGAATTTGCACCTACCATGACCAAAAATTTGGTTGTTTCATTTATCAAATCGCCTTTCTTTCTGAAAAAGTGTTATCTAACTTCGCCGGTCATGAAAAAATATAAGTCACAAGATGATTGAAGTCATCGTCCTTAAATTCGAGGTTGATCACTTTAGGGGAGAGGCGCGGCGCCCCGCCCGGGGGGGGGGGGTGGGCGAGGCCAGTTGTCGCACACATATATTTCGGCTTCTATTATAATCTATATTATCTTATAAAGTAAAGAAGATCTCAAATTTGTTGAGATCTCAATCATCCTAAACTGCTTCTTTTACAAATAATTAATCCATGGGGAACTGCTTCTTATATAATCGTGTTTAAGCTTGAGACATGTTACGATGTTAGAATTTGAAATTTTTTAATTCTACAACAACATTAAAAAAAATTCAAATATTAAAATATTTTATCTTTCCCTATGTGCTTGTACAGTTTCTTCATATTGTGAATTTTATCAAGAATTTCTTTTCGTTGTTGATTCAAACATTTCGCATTGTTTTTCATTTTTTTTTTTCATATTCTCCGAAGGCTAGTAGAGAAGAAATCTTCTCCTTTTAAGCTCGACGTGCTCTTGACACCATGTAGTCCATAATGCTATAGACCTCAAACGACATCAGCACATCACAAATCATAAAGTAAAAATCCAAATTGAAGATGATGCTATACGCTTAATGACGAATTGACACTTTTTGTTCATGAACCGATTGCATAGGGATAACAATGTATCTGTATAATATATTACCGGCCAATGCATCGAGGAGAATGGACTTGCCACACCCGGATGGCCCCATGATGGCCAACACCTCGCCGGGTTGGGCGAAACCCGTGAGCCCCTGGAGGATGGGTACGCACCCATCTTCGTGGTCTCCCACGGTCACCCACACGTCAAGCCACGTTAGCCAGATCGCTCTCCTGTTCGACTTTGGCCCGACATGCATTGAATCCCGCATGTGAGGACCAAGAACAGCTCCATGACAGTCGCATTCCGCGTCGACGAGTGTCTCGCCTTCCGCGAACCAAGACCCGACGATGCATCCATGCAACGTACGTTTGTTCAAAAGAGAGTGGGATTTGGACGGATTAATGCCAATTTTGGCCGACCTCCGTGGACATGTATATATGGCAGATCTGCCAACACCGGAGTTCTAAATATGTTGCGAACGAGGAGGACGGTGACGTATTGTGTCGTTTCGTTTTGGCGAACGTAGGAAGGTGGCGGAGAAGAGAAAGGCATAGTCCAAAAATCAGTGATTATTACTAAAAATACAAGTTGGACGAGCATTGATCCACAAGAAAATTAGCATCTTCTCAGCCTAAGGTCAAGGACGGCAAGTTGTCTTGCTCAGCGGTGACAAGATAGATCGACCAACCACAGTAAAAAAACAGATACCATTAGCGTTGATTTTAAGGTTTTACTAATGAATTCAAGTCTAATCTCTCTCTCTCTCAAGTCGAGCGATTCCGAGAGAGAATCATGTCAAGAAGAGCTTAGCTCAGCCCTTACGTTGTTGTCTGCCACTGATAAGATGTACTAACGACATAATGTTAAAGATATCGAAGGTAACTTTTTAGTGGAAATTAAAAAAAAAGAAGAAAGAATTGACTAAATTAACCTCCAAACTATATTTGGTGGGGATTATTAGAAAGGAAAAGAAAGGGATTTGAAATTTTACGAGAGACAAGAATTTGAAAGAATTTGACAGGATTAAATTATTATAGTGTTGTTTTGGATGTTAACGAGAGAAAAAGAAAAGAAAAGAACGCATCATAACATAAATATCTTTTTGTGTACTTACAAATAAGATATAAAACAAAGGTGTAAGTTAGAGAGGATGAAAGAATTTGTTTATTAATATACAGATCCCTCCTGAGATTAAACATGCACGTAAAAATGACTTCAGCAATCCATCGTTCTCCTTCTCTTTCCATTCCATGCGAACAAGTCCATTTTTTTTTTTTCAAGTTCATTTTTTTTTCAAATTCATTTTTTTCCTCGTAATCCTCCAATAAAATCACGTACCGGACATTGCAAACTAGAATAGGATAACTAGGATTTTATTTATAGTAAGTTGCATCTCGAGCCCCGACTGCCACCTCAAAATGTATCCTCTTCTTTGGAGAATCAATTAATAAGTTGAATTAATCTAGGTGACCTAAGTCAAAAATACCAGCATATCCCAATTCAAAAACGCTCGGACTAGGGACGGAAGTCGCACCATCTTTAAGGCATTAATCCACGTTGGCTATTTCATTCTAAGTTTATGCACACTATGTTGGACCTTAGATTTGCCAATATAATAATGCATTATCCACCACGTCAATACAGCAAATCGGCACTTGCTAAGAGCTGCGTGGCGGCGAGCGCATTGGAGAATGTTCTCTGATCAATTTGAATGTGCAACATGTGAGAACGAACCTATCATATCCATCCCATGTTTCGATTACATCGAGGGAATCGAAATCAAAGTGTTCTATGCCTGGCTGTTATTGTCACTTGTGGATGCGGGTGCTAGTGAAATGACAGGGAAAATTTTGCCATTTTCTGTTCGACGTATAGTCACTAATTGGAGATGAAACGGTGTTTCTGTGTTATACAATCGAGTCCTAACATGTCCGGTTGTTGGATTTGGCCAATCTCATTAAATTTGAGAAGTCTAAATCAAGATCAAATTGGAAGATGGCTTTTGCTTGTCCGTCACTTCTCACATCAAAATAAAATTGACGGATATCCAATGATTCATTGATGTCAAATGGGATCGAAGCATGTGGTTAGGTCCATTAATCGCTAGATTCAATTTTTACGCAGAAAAATGGAATTAATAAGTTGCATGGTCATTTTCTGCTATAGGCTCAAACAAACAGCCTGTGTTAAAAAGGGGAAGATATGGAAGGAAGGAGAGAAGGAAAGCAAAGAACGCACGAAGTAAGAATAATGATGTCATGTTTGATCTCGCCAAGTTTAAGTCCATAGATGAAAATATGATTTAATAATTGAATATTCCTATCGGCTCCTCAAGTGTATTTGAGACTTTGATTCGAAACTAAAGCGTGAAAACATATAATAAGAGTTAGGAGCAAGTGTGGTTCCAAGGTAAAACCACAAACTTGAGAATCGAAATTGGTTTGATTGAAGTTCTAGGCTATGCATGGATTCGGATTCCAAATATTAGGAAATTTGTTTCAACTTTTAGATGGAATCTGAATGGAACCTTTAAATGAAATTTTAAACTACTCACCTCTAATAAGAATAACCAATGAAGGGCCCAAAAAAATTTGAACTCGAGATCTTTGTTTCTAGTATCATGTGAAATTTTATGAGTTCATGGCTAATTTTTAAAGAATAAATTGATAAATCAAGGCTTAATTTCATATTCAAACATGTTAGTAGTACGTTTAATTTAGGAAAAAAAGAAGAAGCTCATTTTACCATGAACAATGAGAAAATATCATCACTCCAGTCATTTACCTCCAATTATTTTCTCTCTTTGCAAGCATAAAGAGTGGGAACTGGCTGTTTATTCTCCACCCCGCTTCTTTTCCTCCAACTTTCTCTCCCTCTAGTACCTTTTCCTCTCAAATGCCTAACTTCTGATTCAAACGAAAGATTTGAGGCCAACCTCTAACAAAAATTCTTCAACATCTCTAAGAATTTTCCCAATGGCCATCTATAGATCATAGTAGCAACATGTTAGAAAATGATCAAAGATAGTAACGTGCATATTGCTTTTGAAGAATATAAGAACATGGGTCGATGCTCTGTAGTGTTATAGTATCTCTGTTTTTCATTTGAAATTATTCAACTCTTAAGTACTGTACAAAACACGAGAATAATCAACACGTTCGGAATTACGAAACTTTTATAGCTAATTCCTTAACAAAACTCCTCTCCAGACGCTTGCTAACATATTTGGTTTTTTCTATTAGTACATCGCGGGGGCGCAATGAAGAGAGCTTGTCAGGTTGCTCAACCGCACCTTGTCCGATAGATGAGCACGTGGCCCTCTTTCTGTGCAAATTCAATAATTGGGGTGGAAGATGAGCAGTACGCACCATTAAGAAAAGAGGAAGGACTAGACGGGGGGATAAAGTTGTCTCCTCTGCTGTCTTTTAAAGACGGGAACATGAGCTTTTAGATACGATTTGGACTGCTCGAGGTTCGGCCGGGAGCGTCGGCGATGCTTTGCGCATCTACAATGTGGACCTCGTCGCTGTAGAAAATCTGAGAAGGAGAATGCTCGTGAATTTTGCACTGGACCTACCGTAAATAACGCGACGGAATTTCGTTAAATGCGACCTTGTTCAAAACCCAATTGTGATTTATCATGATATGTTAGCAATATTAGAAGATTTACATGATTATGAATATTTCTCAGGATAATGCATGTCCTTGATTGATATAGTACATTCAATAATCATCTCATAAAATCGATAAATAGACTAATATAATCCTTATTATGAATATATTGAATTATATAGAAATTTCTCAAATATGTTTCTGCATTATTATTATTTTTTAACTTACAAATTAATTTGATGGGCTAATCTCAATGCGTTTACACAGCAATACTCTCTTGAGAAACTATAATATTAAATGTTGATATCAAGAGATTCCTCACGATATGATTATCTAACTTTACAGAGAGGTCCTTCATCAAAAGTTTTGAGACCCTAAGTGGCCGACCTCACTATCAATAAGACCCCATGGCCAACGTCGATGGCAACTGTCATGCCAAACATAGCTACCATCGACACTTCCTCTCTAGTAAATGGAGCTTGATGATGTGTTGCAAAGAGAGAGAGAGAGAGAGAGAGAGAGAGAGAGAGAGAGAGTTAGTTTAAGTAACATTTCCACAGTCCATGGTCTTATCGTTTACCACGATTGAAAGGGCTGTACTGAGTGCCAAAATTTTTCCTAGGATCGAATAACATGTAGCATCCTGACCCTAAATGGTCACAATTAGCAGGCTGGCGCTGAATCCCAGATTGTTGGGAGATGTCTTTGGGTCTGAGGATGAGCATGCTGTTGCCTAAGGCATGCTCTGGGTCTAGCACTGCCATCAGCTCCACCTCCGGTTGTCGATAAGCGATGAGGCACTCGATGCCATGGCACTGCTGCGAAAATGGTGGCATTGTTGGCTTTCGGAGCGGCTTCCGCTCCATGGCAGCCAGTCGGAGCTATCACCATGGTTGCGATCAGGCACCGCGCGAGGAAGAATCGAACCATCGCGACATTGTTGACTTCCATATTCTCTCTCTCCTTCTCCTAAGAGTTATGGAGGATTGGCTCTTTGGTTGGAAAATGGATGAGACATGGCTATAGCAATAGGAGGAAAGACGTACAGACAAAGGTCACGGGGTGACATTACATCACATGATGCTACAACGGGCGTGCGATGATGTCGCGCAAAAATTTGAATTTCCATTGCAACAAATTTTTTATCTTTAGAATTTAATCATGCACCATATAAAAATCATGACTCATTGTATCATCTGTCGGCCAAATGAACTCACAAATGGTCCACTAATCGATTAATTTGGAAAAGTATAATTTAAAGTACACATCTATGCTTAAAAATGCTTAAAACGTAAGTTGATTAATTTTTTTTTCAGTAATCAACAAGTAGTAAAACACATAAAGAAAAGGAAAGAGTTTAAGGGTCGGATTCGTTTCGCGGAAAATATCATGTTTTCGGAAAACATTTTCCTGGAATTTATTTTCCAGGAAAATGACTCTATTTTTCGATATTCGGTAAACCTAAACTTTGAGTGTAAAATATTTTCCACCGTTCGTTAGCTAATTTAATTATTTGAGAAAAATTATCAAAAATTAAATTTTAATATTTTTAATTGGTAAAAAATTAATTTTATTTTTTTTATAGTTTTTAAAAAAATGAATTTTTAATTATTTGTATTTTTAAAACATCGAAATTTTTATTATTTTTATATTTTCTTTCTTTTTCTTTTCCTTCCTCCTTCCTCCGCCGCCGCCTCCTTCCTCCTCTTTTCACCCTCGCCGCCTTCTTCCCGCCTAACGATGGTGGCTTCTCGATGGCGACCAAGACCCGGTGGCGGATCCGGCAAGCTCGAGGCTCGCCCGATTTCGCCGAGCTCGTCGCGAGCTTCCCGGGCTCCGGCGAGCCACGAGCTTTACGGATCCGCGGCGGCGGAGCTCGGGCTCGCCTGGATCGGGAGCCCGAGCTCGCCACTAGATCCAACAAGCTCGCGGCTTGCTAGAGCTCGCGAACCTTTGGTGAGCTCGAGCGAGGCCCGAGTCTTGCTTGGCTCGCCAGATTTGGCAAGCCGCGAGCTTTGCCCGGCCGCCGGATCGGCGAGCCGCAAGCTCCGTCCCAAGCCGACAAGAGCTCCGCCTCACTCGATTTGGTGAGGCCGATCTCGGCTTTGCCAAATCGGGCTAGGCGAGCCTCGCCGGCCTGGGGCGAGGCTCGAGTTGGCTTGCGGCCGGTTCTTGCGGGCGTGGCCGGTCGTTGGACGCAACCGCGGCTGGTCGCCGGCTGCCACCAAAGAAGAAGATGAAAAGGAAAGAAAGAAAAGAAAAAAGAAAAGGAAAAAAAAATTAAAAACTCGATTTAAAAAAAAAAAAAAGAAAGAGAAAGTATAAAAATAAAATGAAAATGTATTGGTGAAAAGAAGCAAGATGTAAGAAGTTATGCAAAACCTTTTTCACTTCTTAAAAGTGAAAAATGTTTCCTCACTGTTAAAGGTGTTTTTTTTCCAATGATGAAAAACATTTTCTTTAACTAGTTTATTTTCCGTGAAACGAACACCGAAAAATCCGAAAAACTTTTTCCCGGAAGTTATTTTTCGTGAAACGAACGGACCTAACCAACACAAAATTTAGCGTTTGTTTGGACCAAAAGGAGAGAGAATCTTTTATAATTTTCATAAACATGACAATGGAAAATTAGTGTAGCTGGAAGTTCGCAATCCGGATTCAAATTTGATCTCCTTCCATACTTCACAAGCAGCAGCTAGTTTAAGACTCCATTTGCTAGCCTCACGAATACATAGCCATCGGACTACCAATGCCTCCCATCGTATCATCGGCGACGACAAAGACACCCTGACTCATTCCTACCTTCTCTCCCTCCCTCCGCCTCTCTCAGTTCCATTATCTCTTACTCTTTCTGTCCTTCGCGCCCCGCTCGGCTATGACCAATGTTGAGCTCGAGCGCAATAGAGGCTCATTTGTCATAACAAGATATTCATATTTTCAATCTAGCTAATCATTGTCGATTCACGCAAAGCGTCTGATCCATGTACATCAGATAAGACTCCATTCGTGGGATGACATTCCTGAGCCCTAAAGTCATTTTGAGTTGATGTGATTTGAAACACGAGACGTTACTACATTCAAATCAAAGGGCTGCTTCAGCCAATGGATGCCTCGGGGGTTAGGACTTGGCTTTCATGCTGATGAATCGTGTCTGCTTCAGCCAATTGCAAAAAGTTGTTTCGTCTTTGCATGAGCCGAAAATGAGAGGCACTCAAAATCGTGTCTGCTTGCGGACGGTGCGGAGCCTCACGCATTAGAGGAGATGGTCTGAAGCCATGTGCGTGGGGGGGACTGTTATTTTGGACTTAAGCAGACTAGCCACGAATCGAACAGGTTATTGGGGGACTAGCTTGGAAATGGAAACTCTATGTTTTCAAATTAAGTATGGAAAAGTGTATGGGAAGTTTTAAACCTTATACATAAGCAATTCAAGTCTAATCTTTCAATTGATCTAGTTAAGTCCCGAATCTTTTTAAAAAGTGCAATTATAATCCTTTTGACGAATAACACCTAAAAATTGCTTACGTTGCATCCTTAAATTATAATTTTGATACAAGGTCTGTGGCTTAATTGATTTTTTTTAGATAAAGGTTTAAGACTTAATCTAATCAATTGAAAATTGTAGTAGAACTCAATTACATTATTTGATAAAGTTTTAGGATTCGATTGAACTGATTTATGACTAGATTTCATGTCTTATATAGGGTTTAGGATTTAAGGTGCAATCTTCCCAAATGAATACATAGGAAATGTGCATTACTGCCCCTTCGTCACGACAAATACTCTTGTCTTTATTATACGTCAATTCAATTATCTTATTGTTTTATCTTGAACGAGAGTTAGCCATTGATCTCATTTCTCCTCACGTCCTCTATTTATATCCCACGCATGCACAAACAAAAGCACAAACAGCATCGTCTTTGAGAGTTCTTAGTCCTCAGTGGACACTGAAAAGCAACAGGCCAAAGTCACCATGCAACTTAATTTGAACAAGGCCGTCTTCCTTTCCTATCTGTTGACAGTCGCCCTCTCCTGCGAAGCTGAACCTGGAGAGCTCAATGCCACCACCACTCCATCCCTGTGCAGTGGTCTCGGCGGCACAGCCGAGTGCCGCATTGCTTACCAGCAACCGGAGTTGGAGCTTGTGGCAGCCTCGAATGGCTTCGATATCCACAAAACTCAACAGCCAGGCCCTGCCGGCTGTGACAGAGGAACCCCAACTGGAGGTCGGTACACAAGCTGCCTTTCATCGCCGAACCCGAAACCAAATTGTGACATTCATAACAGGAACTACCCTCACTGTTGATGAACCTTCCTAATTGGCGTCTGCTAGTAGCGCTTCCTTGTGCTCCAACCTGGTGTCCCCAAACTATCAACCGTAAGAATTTGTACCTAGATCTGCATGTGTCGAGGATGTTAGTAACTCCAAACTGCAATTATAATTGGACTTATCGGTTCAATATATGTATTCTGCGTACATTTTATACTTGTGAATGTCAATATATCTATATTTTAGGGTTAACGCATTTGATTGGAGTGTCCTATAGGGACAATAACATTTTCAAGCGTTGTGATTTCTTAAGATAAGTCAAACGTTTTTTCTTCTGGGGTAGGCCCAAATATCAAACTCAACCAATCCCAGACAAACTCGAGCCGATAGGCTCAACCTAAAATCTGATGCAACTAACCAGAACCCAACTTAGAGATGGGACTCATGAAATTATACAGCAGCCTCACAGCTGCAGATTCATCCTCATCCTATCAACTGCGTTCCATTTCTCAAAGTTCAGCTACATCTAATCCTCCAGTCGTTACATACTGCTTCTGCTAACTGTAGACTGTTAAGAATTTGCATGTAGATTTATAAGGATGTTAGGAACTGCAAAATTGCAACTATGGTTGGGTTAGACTACAACCTTGCAATTGGAGATTCTCATCCTCAAGTACTTTTTGTATTCTCATGTACATTTCGGTAACCACTCCTTATGTAAGGATATTTGTGCATTAGGATTAGATGAGAAACTTGAACACTATTTATAGAATTTTAAGCCATAGGTCAACTCATCACAAGCCAAGCTTTACTTAGCCCACATTAACCACCTCATATTAGACTAATTAAGAATCTTCATATATCTTATTATTAGATCAATCCTATAAAATGATAGGTATCAATTTAAATTATTATATTCCCCATTAGAGAAAACTTTTTCATGTCGAACTACGACCACGGCAAGAGAAAGAGACCCACGTGATAACCATCAAATTTGATGGTCCAAATTTATTTTGGCATATATATTGCGTTCACTAGATGATTTTTGGAGAGAGAGAGTGTGTGTTTATGAGTTTGTTTAGCCTAGAAAGCGAAAAATCTTTCACCAGAAATATAGACACTGATTTTCTTTTTCTCCTGTGCTGATCATGGAAAGGAAAATGTGTGGTTTTAATTAACTAAATGAAAGTAAAATGCGAATAGTAGAATGTGAAGTGCAGAACACGAATAATTGAAGGAAAAGTAAGAGGGGTTTTATTGATACTTGTGCGATCCCCTTTAACAAGATACTACGGGGATCCCACTAGAATTATTTGCGAATAAACAGTTGTACTCTACTAAACACGGTTGCTGCTGCCCATCATCCGAGATATTAGGCGAGTTTTAGGTGTAACATTCACTGCGCGTAATGCTCGATATGCTTCAGCTAAAGTCGGCAGTCTCCTAATCCTCCAACACCTGGTAAAATTTCTGAAATGATGACGCTCTTCCGTCGTCGACAGATCTCTTCCCCCGCCTGCAAGATAATTTTCGAGTCAACCATCTTAACAGTGCTTTCTGCACATGCATTTGACCCTAATTTCCAAAAGCAATCACATGATGACAATGTCTCTGAATAGAAAATCCACCGAATCGATATTGAGAATTGACGAGCTCTTCCACAATCCATGACCTTACGGTCTACCGCCGAGCACGGTTATAGACGCCCAATTTAGGTATGGGGTTTGGCCGGGGAGGGCAGGGCGTGTAGCGGTGTTTGAGACGGCCACAACCGGCGTTGTTCGGTTTCTTGGCCCCACTGACGGCGCCTCCAGTTCTGACGGCCAGCATGCTGGCCAGGGCATCATGCTCCAGGTCCAGCACCGCCATCAGCTTCACCTCCGTTTGCTGGTAGGTGATGAGGCACTCGCCTCCGTGGCACCCCCGCGGAATGGTGGCGTTGCTAGCTTCCCAAGCGGCTCCTGCTCCGTGATGGCCGGTCAAAGCAATCGCTGTGGTCACAAGCAGGCACCACGCGAGGAAGAAACAAGCCCTGGCGGCATTGTCGAATTCCATGTACTCTCTCTCTCTCTCTCTCTCTCAAGGTTGAGTTATGGATGACCGATTCTCTGGTTACTGTCGATCTTTATTTATAGGACGTAATAGGAGGGACGGACAGACAAAGGTCACGGGTGATAATACATTGCATGATACTGGGACGGACAAACAAAGGTCACGGGTGACAATACATTGCGTGATACTCCAACAGGCCGTCCGATGTTATGCAAAAATATAAATTTCCTATGTAACAACTTTTTTTCCTCTGGTTAACAATTTATTCAGTGTAATTATCTTCCTTTTAAACGATTTTGATTCATAATTTAATCATACATCATGAAAAATTATGATTCATCATACCATCCGCCAATAATATCGTCATATTCCAATTTCTCATCATAAATTTTTCGTAAAATAAGCTCATAACTTGTACATTAATGGATTAATTTGGGAAAAAAAGAATAAAATTTTTCTATAAATTCATATTCATTTTTTTCATATTTAAAATGAATTCTTCTATGCTTTAAAGTGCTTACAAGGTAAGTTGAAAATCAAAATGTTTTTTCAGTTTTAGACTTAGCAAGTAACGGAACAAAGTAGGGGGAAAAAAAAAGAGGGGAAAAACTAAGTGATACAAAATCTCAAGTCTGTTTGGGAACAAAAGGAAAGAGACTTTTTTTCCTTATAAACGATATTGGAAAATTAATGTGCTGGGAAGTTCTCACCACAACCATCGGACTACTAATGCCTCCAACCCCATCGTTGGCGACGATGGAGACGCCCCGACTCATTGCGGCAGGTTTGCTCCCTCTCCCTCCCCCTCCCCTCTCGGATCCATCGTCTCTTACCCTCTGTGTCCTCTACGCCTCGCCCAGCTATGACTAACCATTGTCAATCCAAGCAAAGCATCTCATCCGTGTACATTAAATAAGATTCCACCTACATGGTGACGTTCCTGTGTCCTAAGATCATTCCGATCCGACACGATTTGAAACACAATACGTGATCTACTAAATTCAAATCAAAAGCATTGCTCGAGCCAACCGACACTTTTGGGAGTTGGGAATTGGCTTTCATGATTGATGAATCGTGTACGCTCCAGCCAATTGCAAAAGGTTGTTTTTGCTATGCGTGAGCTGAAAACGAAAGCATTCAAAAGCTGTGTTTGTTCGCCCGAAGCCATGTGCGTGGTGGGGTACTATTGTTTTGGACTAAAGTAGACTGGCCACGAATCTTAAAAGGTTCTCGCGAGTTCTTTGAATATGTACGTGGAAGTGTACTAGAACTCCTAAAATTGAAGTACGAAATGTAATTAAATCATAAATTTTTTAATCAATCCAGTTAAGTCCCTAATCCTTTTTAAGATGTGTAAGTAAGTCCATTTGACTATGTCGCGACCTACCTTTTCTGTTTGGAAGGAAAAAGACATCCTAAATGATGAGCTTAAGAAACTTGATTAGGCACGTGCTCTACTAAGCCTTTGACCTACATGACGAAAGAGTATTCAATATTAAACCAAATTGATGCCGTGATGGTTTTCAAATGAGAGTTGCCACTAGTTATTGGGATTGGCTAGAGTATACCTCACTTTTTACGTAATCAAAGAATTTAGAGTCCATAACTTGATTACATTAATTAATCAACTAGTGCTTCTCCGGACCTAATTTTGCTCCACTACAATAAATGCTTAAGAAAGATGCTCCCCTAGAGACCACAACAAACTAAGCTTATCCACCAACATGTAAGGTTATCATGTTATTAAAATAACAATTAACAACCGAGATGTATTAGATAAAACGCAAAGAAATAAGAAAATGCCATTCCTATCTAGGCTAAAGAGAAACAATAGTTAATATATGAAAAGCACGCAATTAATTGATAATTGAAATAGAAATGTGTAAACTGTGACCTAGCATTTATCTCTAACAACAAACCCTATGATAAAGTTCTACAAGCTCGTTCGAATTTGAGCACACTTTTTTTAATCAAGGATTTTCGCACATTTTAAGGGAAAACTACTCAAGAACTAGTTTTTAAGCTTTTCCCTAATTTTTAGAAGAAATAAAGAAAATATTCCGAAATTTTCGTAATTTTTAAATTTTTAATACGAAAATAAGGACTAGGGCTGGGCCGTTGAGCCCAGTCCGAATATGGGCTGCGACTGGGCTCAAGATACTAGGCCGCGTATATAAAACACGAAGAGCCTAGAAAAAGAAATGGGCTTACAGACACGACCACAATCCGATTCTAAACTAAGTAAGCCCAAATCAGAAAACTCCCAAGTTAAGCCCGGAACCTCTAAGGCGGACACCCTAATCTATCAGAATTGGTTTAAACCCAAGCCCAACATACTCTAATTCAGCCCAGAGTCTTACTCGACAAATCTTAAACCCAAATTCAACTCATAGCCTAACTAAGCCCACTTCATTGCCATTCCCTCTTTCCTGCGGTTTTCACAACGACCCGGAAACTAATGCGAGATTAACCTTTAACCACCAAACGCCAAAACCTCAACAACGAATCATGTCCTCTCTTATCGTGAACCGAGAATGATCCAGTTCGACGCCTCCACTTCCAATCGCCGCGCTACCAAGAGGCCATTATCATCGGCCATTCATCGTCTCCGTCGGCTGCCGCTCGCCCCATCGCTCGCCGAAACACTATAGCAAGGATGATTTACCCAGACAAACGGCTACATTTGACCCACGCCCGAACCTACATCCATGGAAGCATTTTAACAAACACTTGGAAGGGCGTCGATTAAGGGGAGGATATTTGCTGGTTCAGGATCTATACGCACCCCAAAACACACGCAAAATCAGCAAAACGACAATTGAAAATCGACTAGGAGGGGCTCGTTATATCCCAACGAGTGGACGAACGGCAAACGATGTGTCTCGGTCTCCTGTTTGGTTGAAACAGCAAAACGGAGCAGAGAGGGTTTCTGGGGGGGGGGAGCGTTCAGCCGTGGAGGTCCCTACCCAGCTTAGCGGCGACGGCAAGAAGGCGGTCTCAAGGCGAACCGAGTTACGGCTGACCGCCTTGGTGTCCATTGGAGATATGTCTAAAGATTTTGATATCGATTATGTTCAGAGATCCTGATATTAATTATAGACAAATTGATTTAGTTAATCCGTTATTAATCTAGAGAATAGAAAATTGAAATTCTTGTATATTTTTTTTTTCCTAATCGTCCTTTCCTTTGCATTATAAAGGAACCTTATACACAATACAAAACGACATACTTAATAGAGTTTTTTCCCTATTTTTTCTCTCAATTTCTGTCATGATATTAGAGCATGCCTTCCTGGCCTATCTTCCACACCATAAGGATTGCTGTCGGTTTCTTATTTGAATGTCGTTGCATCTTGCAAAACGATTCAACAAATCAAATAGGAATTCAAATTAGTTTATGATATCATGGCCGAAAACTCATTAGCAGAAGAAATGCCCAATTCACTACGAACATAGATTCAACCGCGAGAGGAAGAGAGGATCCAAACTCTATCTTCTGATCAGAATCCTATGTTTCTGACCTTGGGTTGAATCTGTGGCTTCAATTCCAATGGTACCCACTACCCAGTTTAAGGCCAATGGGCCATTGGACTGGTGCCATGGGCCCAATACCCGTTTGAAGCTTTTGGTTTCGGGGCTCCGCCTAACAACGATGGGCAAGCCCACTTATCGTCAGATCCCAGCCCGGATAACAAATTGGGCTGGACAATTTTGGGTCAAACAACCGGATCCAGCTTTGTGCCGTTTCCCTTCCCATTCGCTGGCGGTGGCCATCCCGAGCCCAGTGACCCTCTCTACTATCGCCGGCAAACGAACCCGAATTAAAACTGACTAGGATGTTACTTATGGGATCGGAGAACTACAGTATGTGGTCTTGGGGTCTTTGATGGCCTCGTCACCAAGGACAAGGATGGCTTGCTCGATGGAGTGATCCCATTCCCATTTGAAGAGCAACTCCAGCGGTAGTGGCGGAAATGCAATCAGCTCGTCCGCACCTAAATCAACAACTGCCTTGCCCCTGATGTCGTGGTTGGGCTCCCACCAATTGAAAACGCACATAGTTTTTTGGGAGAATATTAGAGAGGTGTATGGTTGTCTAGATTGAGCAAAGCTTTTCACAATAAGACAAAAGATTTTAGAACTGAAACAAGGAAACCTCACCATCACAGCTGTCTTCAATTGTCTCTCCCCTTTTTGGAACAAGCTCGAGGCGGTGGAAGAGCAGTTGGAGGGTCCTAAAAATACCCTTAAGACAATACAAACAAATTTAGGAAAGGGAGAAAGCCATGAGATTCTTACTGATTTTCAACGATTCGTACTCCTCATTTAGGTCTCAAATCTTGGCCATAGATCCTCCGCCACCACTTGGCCAGATCTACCAATTGACTGTCCAAGAGGAAAGCCAACGAATCACCATGGCTGAGCACAGGTGAGTGGGTGATGGCATGTCTCTTGCGGCGTTTCCCTCAGGCACCACTTTGGGAGAAGGAGGGAGCCAAGGAGCTTCCAGAATTCTCAGATCCGTGGCTACAATGACGAACAACAAGATGCGTGCACCCTACCCTAGATCGGATGGCTGGCACACGCGGATAGGATTGGAGGGCTGGGAGTGGCGCGCTGGATCAGAGGGTTCCCAATCTCCCATCTCTTTAACTGAATGGAATGCTCCCTATCATGCCATGTTGTCAATAATGCTATATACACTATGACCTCAAATAACATTAGCGCATCACAAGTCATAAAGTAAAACCCCGAATTGAAGATGATGCTTTATGCTTGATCACGAATCGGCATGTTCATGAATCGATCAAATAGGGATAGCAGAGTATCAATATGATTTATTACTGGCCAATGCATGGAGGAGAGTGGACTTGCCACATCCAAATGGCCCCATGATGGCCAGCACCTCGCTGGGTCGGGCAAAACCCGTGAGCCCCTGGAGGATGGGTACGCACCCATCTTCGTGGTCTCCCACGGTCACCCACACGTTTAGCCACATCGGCAAGATTGTTCTCCTGTTTGACCTCGACTTCGGCTCGACATGCATCAAATCCCGCACATGAGGACCAAGAACAACTCCATGACGATCGCATTCTGGATCGACGAGTGTCTCCGCCATCTGCGAACCGAGACCCGATGATGAATCCATGCAACGTACGTTTGCTCAAAAGTGAGCTGGGAGTATGACGGGTTAATGCCAATTTTGGCCTAGCTCCCAGGGCATGTATGTATGACGGATCTACCGACGTAGGAATTCTAGATAGATTGGGAACGAGGAGGAAGGTCTGGACATTTTGTATCGTTTCGTTTGGGCGAACGTACAAAGGTAGCGAGAGAAGAGAAAGGCATAGTCCGAAATTCAGTGATTATTACGAAAAATACGAGTTCGACGAGCTTGCTCCACAAGACAATTGGCATCTTCTCAGCGTAAGATCAAGGACGGTGAGTTGCCTTGCTTAGCGGTGACACGATAGGCCGACCAACCCCAGCAAACAAACAGATGATATTTGTGTCGTTGATTTTAAGGTTTTACTAATGCATTCAAGTCTAATCTCTCTCTCTCTGTCCAGTCGAGCGATTCCGAGAGAGAATCATGTCAGGAAGAACAGCAAGCTATCCTAATAATGTAACACTAAGCATGTCGAAGATAATTCAATTTATTGGAAAACCTAAAAAGGAAGAGGAAAAAAGAAATGACTAAATTCACCTCTAACCTATATTTGGTGGGGATAATTAGAAGGAAAAGAAAGGATTTGAATTTTTACGGGAGAAAAGAAGAGAAAAAATTTGAAAGGATTGAATTATAATAGTGTCGTTTTCGATGTTAACAAGAGAAAAAGAAAGGAAAAGAATGTATCTTGACGTGATTTTTTTTTTTTGGGTTTATTTAGAAATAAGATATTAAACAAGGGTGCAAGTGAGAGAGAATGAAAGAATTTTTTTTATTAATATACAAATCCCTTCCGAGATTAAAAATGCATGTAAAAATGACTTTATTAATCCATCGCCTTCCTTCTCCTTCCTTTCCATCCGAAAAAGTTCATTTTTTTTTTAAATTCCCGTTTTCTTTCCTCCTAATCCCTCCAATAAAATCATGTACCAGCAATTGTGAACTAGAATAAAATAATGAAGGATTTTATTTAGTTGCATCTTGAGCCTCGACAACCACCTAAATATGTATCCTCATCTTTGGAGAATCTAATAATAAGTTGAATTAATCTACGTAACCTAAGTCGAAGATACCAGCATATCCCATTTCAAAAACGCTCGGACTAGGGACGGAAGTCGCACTATCTTTAAGACATTAATCCACGCTGGCTATTTCATTCTAAATTTATTCAAACTACGTTGGACCTTAGATTTGCCAAAATAGAAAAACTTTATCCACCATGTCGATACAGCAAATCGGCACTTGCTAAGAGCTGCGTGGCGGCAAGTGCATTGGAGAGTGTTCCCTCTTCAATTTGAAGGTGAAACATGTGAGAACGAAACCATCATATCCATCCCATGTTTTGATTATATAGAGGGAAGAGAAATCAAGCTGTTCTATGCCTGGCTGTTGTCGTAACTTGTGGATGCGGTGCTAGTGAAATGACAACGAAAATTTTGCCATTTTCCGTTCGACGTATAGTCATTAATTGTAGATGAAATGATGTTTCTGTGTTATATATTCAAGTCCCGACATGTCCGATTGACGGATTCCGCTGATCTCATCGGATTTGAGAAGTTTTGATCGAGATAAAATTGGAAGATTGCTTTCACTTGTCCATCACTTCTCATGTCAAAATAAAATTGATGGAGATCAAGATTCATTGACATAAAATGGGATTAAAGCATGTGGTTAACTCCATTAATCTAT
The DNA here is from genome assembly GCA_017140325.1 of Eucalyptus leucophloia subsp. euroa. Classification (NCBI taxonomy): domain Eukaryota; kingdom Viridiplantae; phylum Streptophyta; class Magnoliopsida; order Myrtales; family Myrtaceae; genus Eucalyptus; species Eucalyptus leucophloia. The sequence continues at coordinate 32,126,806 of CM029476.1, forward strand.
GGGGTCAATTTCTATGCAGAAAAATGGAACTAATAAGTTACATGGTCTATCTCAAAAAAAGTTACATGGTAATTTTCTTCTATAGGTGCGAACAAACAGCCTGTGTCGGAAAAGGAAAGACATGGAAGGAAGGAAAGAAGGAAAGTGAAGATCATGTGAAGTAAGAATAATGACGGCCACACTTGATCTCGCCAAGTTCAAGTTCATAAATGAAAACATGATTTCTGTTGACACCTAAATTTTGATTAGGTTTTTTAAATTAGGCCTTAGTCTCTTTCAATTTTTGTTTTTCCTTCGGACAATAATAAATAATAAAAACAACAAAAAATAGTAAAAACAAACAAAAACAAAAAGAAAAGCAAAAGCCCAGCCCCTCTCCTCTTTTCTTTTCCTTTGCGCAGGTCCGCGAGGCCCATCTGCGACCTAACCCGGCCCGGCCCCCACTTTCTCCTTTGTCTTCTTCCTCCTATCTTCTTCTTCCTTCCTCCTTCTTCCGCTTCTGCAAGACACGTGCGGCGACGAAGACGCACTCAAGCACAACCTACAACAGAGAGAGGAGCGTAGGCCGGTGGCTAAGAGGACGCAACATTGAAGGCGAGCATGCCTCCGTGGAAGGGGGAAGATTTGACACCGGTTCAGCTACACCTAGGGCCGGTCGGCGTGCGAGGGCCGACGGCCGAACCTCCGTCGATGAAAAATGACGGTGAACTCGGAGATCTTCCCTTGAGAGACTTCAGGGGAGAATCAAAGAGCGAGCACGCGAGAGATCGGGTCGCGAAGCTCGAACGACCTCCCTCCGAGAGACTTCGGGGGAGGCCGGCGGCAAGCGAGCCCGAGGGAGAGGGATCCGAGCGGGTGAAGGGGCTGAGCGAGAGAGGAATCGGAGGAGGGAAGGTCGGATTCGAGGAGAAAGGAGGTGCCGTCGACGCTGCTCGACGCCATCCTTGTACCAAGCCGAACGCTCCCGACCACCCCCGACGCCGTCACTACATCGGATCGCCATTGCTTTCGACACCCCACCGTCGCTGCCGTCCTCCCCGACGTTGTCGATCGCCCATGCCGAAACTCCGGTCGGCCGGCGTGTCGTCGTCACCCTTCGACGCTGTGCGCCGCTGCCATCCCTTACCCTCAAATCTAGAAAGCAGAAGACCAGATCTGAGGAGGATCCATGAGATCTGGCCACCGTGACACGCCGTCATTCACCGCCGCGCTGCCCCCTATCGATGAGCCTCGGTTGAAATCCTTGAAGCCAGTGAGCATCTCTGACCCCCCCTCTCATTTGTCACCTCGCTTCTGGGTTGGTAGCTAGAGCTCGCGGCTATCGAGCTCGCGGAAGCTCCGACTGTTGGTCGCGCTCTGTCCGTCGTGCCCCTCTGCATCTCCACTAGTCACCGCCACCGCCACCGTGCCGCCACGCCACAGTTGCTGTCCTCCATATCGCTGTCATCGTCGACGTCGATCTGCCGTCCCAGCTTCTCCACTAGCGTCGCGTCCAAGCGAAAGAGGAAGGAGGCATCGTGTTGGGCCAGAAGCGGGTCGCGGCGGGGTAGGGTTCCATGATCCGGGTCGCGACTGTGAACCGGGTCGAAGTTGGGCGGATCCGGTTGGCGTCCGGGTAGGGTTTCCCCGGGTCAGGCTTGCACGCGTGGGTTGGGTTGTGTTGGGCTAGAATTTTTGTGAAGTGGGCCAAAAAAATAGGATTTGGGCTTTTACGCTTAAAAAAAAAAGGAGTTGGGCTTGCAACTTCGGGGTGAACAGCCTGGTCGGACCCAACCCTGGATCCGACCCGGTTCGTTTTTATATTATTTTAATATAAAATAATATTTTAATTAAAAATAAAAAATAATTTATTTTCTAAAAAATCAAAAAATCAAAAAATAAAAAATATTCCATATCTTCCAAAAAGTGCCAAAAATCCAAAAAAAGGCCAAAAATTAATGAAAAAGCCAAAAAATTCAGAAAAATGCCAAAAAGACTTGTATTTTCTAAAAATACCAAAAATCCAAAAAAATCCCTTTTATGTCCAAAAAATTAGAAAAAGACTCAAAAATGTTTTTCCTCCCAAAAATGCATGAAAAATCTCCCCAACATCCAAAAACCTCAAGGTTTAAACAAGATTAGGTATCGAAAAGGCATTAGTGATTAACTAGTGTAATCAAGTCTCCGATTCTAATTTGTTTGGTTGCGCAGGAGTGAGTATTTCTCCCGATACTTCACTTGGGTTTCTAATCAACCCACCCAAAATCGATTAGTGGCAACTCCATTTTAAAAATTGATTTACAGGTTAAAAACTTAGACTATTAAAGTCGTGAATTAGTGGATTTGGGAGAGTCCGGGCATAACTAATTTCAGCCGAACAATTAGCCTCCTTAGGCGCTCGTACCCGATTGTAGGCACCGGAAAAAAGAGGTCGCGACAATTTCATAATTGAATATTCCTATTGGCTCTCTTGAGCGTAAGTTGGATTTTGATTTGAAATTTAAGCGTGAAAACATATAATAAGAGCTAGAGGTGAACATAGTTCCAGGGTAAAATCGGGAAAATGAGAATTTAAATTATTCCAGTTCTAAAATTTAAGATATGTATAATAAGTTTCAAATTTGAAAAATTAGCAAACTTGTTTCGACAAGTAGGTTACAAGTTCCAAATCAAACCTAAATGAATCTTGAAATCACTCACCCTAATAAGAGTGGCAAATGAATGGCCCAAATAGATTTGAACTTAAGATCTTCGCCTCTAATACCATGTGAAAAATTATGAGTTCCTAGTCGATCATTTTAAACGAATAAATTGATAAATCAACGCTTAATTTCATATTCTAACATTTTAGTACTGCATTTAATTTAGAAGGAAAAAAAATGATCTATTACACGTGGGTAATGAGGACAAATCATCACTTCAGGCATTTACCTCCAATTATTTTCTCTCTTTGCAAACATAAATAGTAGGGACTGGCTGTTTTTCCTCCTCCGCTTCTTTCCCTCCAAGTCTCTCTTTAATACCTTTTCCTCTCAAATCCCTAATTTCTGATTCAAAGGAAGATTTGAGGCCAATCTCTAATAAAAATTCTTTAACATCTCTGAGAAGTTTTCCAATGGCTATCTATAAATTATACTAGCAACCTATTTACAAACGATCGGCGATAATGACATGCATGTCGCTTTTAAAGAATATAAGAACATGGGTTGACGCCTTGCAATGTTATAATACCACAGTCTTTCATTTTAAATTATTCAACTTTTAAGTTAATGTACAAAACATGAGAACAATCAACATGTTCGAAATTGCAAAACTTCTTTAGGTAATTTCTTAACTCATCTCCAGACGCTTGCTGACATATGTGGTTTTTTCTGTTGGCACGTTGTGGCGGCGCAATGAATGAAGAGGCCTTGTCAGGTTGCTCAACGACCTCTTGTCAGATAGATAAGGACGTGGTCCTCCTTCAATGCAAGTTCAATAATTCAAATGGAGGATGAGCAGTGAAAGGGGAAAACACCAGTCGAGGACAATAAAGTTCGTCTCGTCTGCCGTCTTTTAAAGATGGGAACGTGAGCTTTTAGGTACGATGGGAAATGCTCGAGGTTCGAACGGAGTGTCGGTAATGCTTTGCGTATGTACAAGGCAGGACCTCGTTGGCGAATCCGTGACGCTGCAGATAATCCGTGATGCATTTTGCGCTGGACTTACTGTAAATGATGTGACAGGATTCTATTAAACGCGACCTTATTCAAAACTCAGTTGTGATTTGTTACTGTTTCTCACGGCATACTAACGATATTAGGAGATCTATTTGATCATGACTATGTCTCGTGATTATGTAAAAGTCTTATTTGATGGTGCATATCATTAATTGATATGTTATCTTTAATAGCCATATTATAAAACCTATAAATAAACATTATTATTATTATTATTATTATTAACTCTGTACAAGGCAGGACCTCGTCGGCGAATCCGTGATGCTACATATAATCCGTGACGCATTTTGCGCTGGACTTACTGTAAATGATGCGACGGGATTTTGTTAAATGCGACCTTATTCAAAACTCAGTTGTGATTTGTTACTGTTTCTCATGGCATACTAACGATATTAGGAGATCTACTTGATCATGACTATGTCTCGTGATTATGTAAAAATCTTATTTGATGGTGCATATCATTAATTGATACGTTATCTTTAATATTCATATTATAAAACCTATAAATAAACCGATGTAATTCTCGTTATGAATATATTGAATACCTTGAATTATGCAGAGAAATTCTTCAAATTTGTCTTCCGCATTATTATTATTATTATTATTATTATTATTATTATTATTATTATTATTATTATTAACTCTGTACATTAATTTGATGGGCCGGTCTTATTGCGTTCACGCACCAATCCTCTCTAGAGAAACTAAAATAACTAATATACTAAGCATCAATATTAGGGGACGCCTAGCGAGATGGCCATCTAACTTTACTGAGAGGTTATTCCTGAAAAGTTTTGAGACCTTAAAAGGCTGACGTCCCAACCAACAAGACCCCAAGCACATTGTCTGTGCCAACATTGACGACAACCATCATGCCAAACATAACTGCCAATGTGTTGAGAGAGAGAGAGAGAGAGAGAGAGAGACCCCAAGCACATTGTTTGTGCCAACGTTGACGGCAACCATCACGGCAAACATAGCTACCAATGTCTTCAACTAGAGAGAGAGAGAGAGAGAGAGAGAGAGAGAGAGAGAGAGAGAGTGACTCTCGCGAGTGATTTAGTATATATATTAGGTTCATTGAACAATTTCTCGAGAGAGTATCTCGTACAACACAACAAACAAACAATAACATTGAAAGGAAGAAGCTGTAAAGCCTCGAGTTACAGAACAATCTTATTTTTAGGACGTAAAACTACTTTCTTGGACATGCATTACTCCCTATTTTCGAAAAGCAATCACAGATGATAATATGATATCTCTGAAAAGAAGATCCACCGGATGATAGTAGAGTTTAACTAGCATTTCCACAGTCCATGGTCTTACTATCCACCGCGATTATAAGGGCTGTAGCGAGTGCCAGAATTTTTCCCGGGACCGCACGGCGTCGTACGTCCTGGCCCTGTACGGCCACAATTGGCAGGCTGACTTTGAATCAAGGATTGTCGGGAGACGTTTCCAGGTCTGAGGACCAGCATGCTGCTGCCCAAGGCATGCTCCAGGTCCAGCACCGCCATCATCTCCACCTCCGGTTGCCGATTAGCGATGAGACACTCGCCGCCATGGCACCTCCGCAAAACGGTGGTGTTGCTAGCTTCTGGAGTGGCTCTTGCTCCATGGTAGCCGGTTGGAGCTATTGCCATGGTTGTAAGCAGGCACCATGCGAGGATGAAACGAAGGCCGACTTCCATGTACTCTCTATCTCTCTTTCTCTCAACAAAGAGTTATGGATGATTGGCATCATTGTTATTGTAGATCTTTATCAAATGGATAAGAACTGCATAGTACGGACAAAGGTCACGGGTTGACATTACATCACATGATGCTACCACGGTTGTGCGATGATGTCGCGCAAAAATTTAAATTTCCATTGTAATGAATTTTTTATCATTAGGATTTAATTATATATCATAAAAATTATGATTTATTGTACCATTCGCCTATAATACCATAACATTCCGATTCCTCGTCATAAATTTGATTTCTGTGTAATGAACTCATAGATGGTCCCTTAGTGAATTAATTTCGGACAAAAAACAAAATTTAAAGTACACTTCTTTGCTTAAGGTAAGTTGATTAATTTTTTCGTTTCAGTAACTAGATTGAACAAGTAGTAAAACACAGAGAAAGAAAAGGAAAGAACTAAGCAATGCAAAATTTCGTGTTTGTTTGGAACAAAAGGAAAAAGAATCTTTTTTATTTTTCATGAACATGTGGAAAATTAGTCTACCTGGAAGTTTGCACCACAACCATTGGACTACTAATGCCTTCAAGCCGTCGTCAGCAACAACAAAGACACCCCAACTTGTTTCTACAGGTCCGCCCTCAGTTTCACCGTCTCTTACTCTGTCTGTCCTCTGTGCCTCACTCAACTATGACCAACGTTGAGCTCAAGCATAATAGCTCATTTTTCGTGATGAGACATTCACATTTTCATTCAAACTTATCATTGTTGATTCACGTAAAGCATCTCGTCCATGTACACCAGATAAGACTCCACTCGTAGGACGATATTCCTGAGCTCTAAAATCACTCCAAGACGGTGCAATCCGAAACATGACATGTTACTGCATCCAAATCAAAGGGCTGTTTCAGCTAACGGACACCTAGGGGATTAGGACTTGGCTTTCATGCTGATGAATCGTGTCTGCTTACGCCAATTGCAAGAAGTTGTTTCGCTTTGCATGAGCCGAAAATGAGAGGCACTCAAAACTCGTGTCCGCTTCCCCCGCCCCCGGGGAGGGGAGGGGCCTCGTGGGGGGGGGCGGGGGGGGTTGGCGTTGGCGTGGTTGGGGTTTGGTGTAGGGTTGGGGAACTGTTGTTTTGGGCTTAAAGCAGGCTAGGCATGAATCTAAGTTCTTGGGAGTTCTGCAAATAAGGTCCGAGAAGTGCAATGAAAGTCCCAAATTTTGTCTACGAAATATAATCAAGTCCTAAATTTTTTGAGATAAAAATAGGAAGAATATTATAATTTTTGTACGGTATTCACTTGATGGTTATAATTTTTTTTGCTTACTTAAGTGCAATATTGGAGTAAAATTGATCATTTGAGTGTCATTTCCAATAAATCTTCTTAGGTGGATTTTTTAAATTAATTTTCTATTTAGACGTGAATTTTTTATTTTTTTATTATTCTTTTCCTTATTTATTTATTTATTTATTTATTTATTTATTTTATTGTTTGTTTCAATGAGGGTCACTGGTAACCCTTGCCTATTGTGAAGGCTTCACCCTTGACTAATATGGCGGTCAAGGCCTTGGGCAACGCCATTCTTGACCACAAGTGAGGGCTTTCGCAACCATGAAGGCCTTGCCTAGGGCCTTTGCGATCACATTGGCTGAGGGTGAGGTGGCCTAGTCAGGTGAGGCCTTCAAGTCGGTGAAGGTCGCTAGTGACCCTCGCAGGCATTGAAAAAAAAAGCGAAAAGAAAAATAAAAGATACAAAAATCCAATTAAAAAAAGAGTCATATAGGACAATTGGTGTCCATGTCAAATTCTCTAGCGAGGCAAATCATTGATGACATTGAAGTGAGTGGGAAAAAAAGAAGTTGCGGCACGTAAGTAAGCATTGTAAGGAATTTATGGCATTCATGTTATTTTTATCCCTAAATTCTTTAGTTGGTCCAGGTAAGTCTTGAAATCATTTTTAAAAAGTGCAATCAAAGTCCATTCAAGGAGCAACATCTAAAATTACTTTTATGGCATCCTTAAATTACAATTCAAGAGTGTTTTTGGGTTTAATTACATTTTTCACTAAAGTTCTTAAACTAAGTCGAATCAATTGAAAAATTATAGAACTTGATTAGATTTTTCAGTGAAATTTTAGGACTTGGTTAAATTGGTTTAGGACTAGATTGCATGTCTTACGTAAGGTTTAGGATTTAGCCATAGTTTTCCCAAATGAATACATTGAAAACGTGCTTTTCGCGAGAAACATTTTGGTGATTATTATTTCATAAATTCATTGATCTTTTTGTTTTTCTTGAACGGTAGGATGATGGAGCGCTAGGGGCAATTAGCTATTGATCTCATTTCTACTCGCCGTTATCTGTTTATATCCTACGCATGCACGAACGCAGGCACAAGCAAGAGGCTCATCATCATCGCCGGGAGCTCCTCTTAACTAATCATTACCGATTCCGCCAAGCACTTCTTCATTCTTGTTCATCGGATAACACTCGTCATGAAGAAGACATTCTTGAGCCCTAAGATCACTTTGAGTCAATGCGATTTGAACACGATATACCATGTACTACATTCAGATTGACCGACGCCTTGGGGTTGGGACTTGGCTTTTATGTTGAAGAATCGTAAGAATGGGCAAATTGCCGAAGTTGTTTGCTTTGTGTGAACTGAAAATGAGAGCACTAACAATCGTGTCTGCTTGTGATTCTCCCGCATTAGCTAAGATGGTCTTGTTAGCTAGGTTAACTCCAATGTAGAAGAAGCCCAAAAAGGCTTAAGGCCATATAATAAGTCATATGGAGAAATAAGATTTCTCACTATTTTTTAAGTGGTAGCCGCAAAGAAGTTATCGGGAATGTAGTAACAAGAGAAAAAGAGAAAGCATAAAATCTAGAGTTTGTGGATCAGTCTAATTTACATTAAGCTTGTATTGTAAGTTGATTCGTGATCTGATTGAGTTGAAATTTTGTCAACTTGTTCATGGTGTACTCTTATTGAATTTGGACAGTTTGATTTTCGTTTGAAGTTCCCTATACCAGGTTTTTCGTGAGTTGATCAAAACTTGAGTTTTTGATTAAATTAATCCTTAATCTCTTGTGAAATTTATGCGTATTGCCAATAATGATATTCATGAGATCTTTGCTACTATGTACTTCTAGTATTTACTAGAGGAGAACTTTGTTCACCCAATTTTATTGATAATGAAAATTTTTTGGGTGAACTCTAGTCACATGATTTTTTATCTTCTCACATCGAGGAGGTTTTTCCATATAAAAAATTGCCTTGTGTTCACATACTTCATATTTATTTTGGTCTACTATATCAGTTCCTATTAGATTTACATAATAGGAGAAATTGTTCTATTTCACTACGTTAATACGATATTATTTGGTTGTTACTATTCTCCCATCACAGTGGCATCGGAACTTTGGTTATTGCTTAATAACAATGGAAACAAATACATGTAGAATGGTTATATTAGATGGTTCGAATTATTATATTTGCAAATGAAATATAGATAATCTTTTATATATGAAGGATTATTATTTGTTTGTATTTGCTGAAAAAAAAACTGGAGACTAAAACTGATGTTGAATGGTTAATATTTCATCGTTAAGTGTGTGGTTATATTAGGTAGCGAGTGAATGATAATGTTTTGAATCATATCATTGAAGAAACAGATGTGCATAGTTTGTGGGATAAATAAAACAATTATATGCTCAAAAAACTGAGAATAATAAGTGATTTATGATAAAATAGATTATGGCTTTGAGATATCAAGATAATGCTTGTTTAACTAATCATGTAAATTCTTTTCAAGGAAATATCAATCGGTTAGCTATGATCATGTTTGATGATGAGATATAAGTGCTATGGTTGCTTTTCGTTAGACTTGTGGGAGATGTTTTAAATGTCTTTGTCTAATTCTGCCATAAATGGTACAATTACCATGGATTTAACTAAGAGTAGTGTTTTTTGCTCAAAAAAAAAAAAACTAAGAGTAGCGTTTTGAATGAAGAGATGAGAATAAAGATACAAGGATCATTCTCTTCACATTCTAATACCTTGGTTGTTGAGAAAATGGGGAAGAAGTGAGTCTCGATACCCGAGAAATAAAGACAAAAGCAGAGATAAAAGTGGAGGCAAATATAATAGATTTGCTGATGTTGGGTGCTATTATTGCTATCAAAATGGACATATTCAGAGGTTTTGCCGTAAGTTCAAAAAGGAAAAATATAAAGAAAAAATGTAAAGAGAATAAAAGTGATAATAACAATGATAACAATCGTGTTGTTACACTTAAAGAAGATTTTCTCATTGTCTTTGATGGTGATGTGGTGAATCCTATTGTCATGAAATTGGTTGGGTAATTGATAGTAGTGCATTTGTTCATGCTACATCTTGTAAGAATTTCCGTACATCGTACATGTCAAGTGACTTTGGATTTGTGAAGATTGAAAACAATGGGATGATTGGAGTTGTAGGCATTGGTGATGTGTGCCTAGAAACTAGTAATGACATGAGGTTAGTATTAAATAATGTTAAGCATATGCATGATATTTGTTTGAATATGATTTCCATAGGCAAGTTGGGTGATGAAGAGTATTGCAGCACTTTCAGTGATGGTCGATGGAAGCTCACCAAAGGTTCTCTAGTTGTGACTAGAGGTGAAAAATATTTTTTGTTATACATTATGCGTGCAAAGTTGTTTACAGACAAAATTAATGCAGTAAACAATGAAGAGAAAAGTGAGTTATGGCACAAGAGACTCAGTCACATTAGTTAAAAGGATTTGTCAACATTGGCTAAGAAGAAACTTCTTTTAGATATGAAAAGTTTAGCGCTAAAGAAGTGTGCTCATTGTTTAGCAAGAAAACAAAATAGAGTTGCATTCAAAAGCTTCTCTCTTTCAAGAAAGTAAGATATACTTGATCTAGTGCATTTTGATGCTCATGGTCCTATGAAGATAAAATCACTTAGTGGTTCTATCTATTTTGTTACTTTTATAGATGATTATTCAAGAAAAATATGAGTTTATTCCTTGAAATCTAAAGAGTAAGTATTAGATACTTTTAAGCAGTTTCAGGCTTCAGTAGAGAGACAAGCTGAAAAGAAGTTGAAATACATAAGAACTGACAATAAGAGAGAGTATATTGGACATTTTGATGAATACTACAAATAATAAGGTATTTGACATCAAAAGACATATCCGAAGATACCTCAATTAAGTGGCTTAGTTGAGAAAATGAATAGGACATTGGTTGAAAGGGTTAGATGTTTACTTTCACAATCAAAGCTACCAAGATCCTTTTGGGGTGAGGCTTTAAGTACTTTTGCACATATATTAAATCTTACTCCATGCGTTCCTCTAGAGTTTGATGTTCCTAATAGGCTTGGATAGGCAAAGATGTTTCTTATGGTTATTTGCATGTCTTTGGACTTAAGAGATTTGTGCATATTCCCAAAGATGAGAGGATTAAACTTGATGTGAAAATATGACAATGCATATTTATTGGTTATGGATAGGATATGCTCAATGATCCAATTAAGAAGAAAATCGCAAGATGTAGGGATGTTGTGTTTGTGGGAGATGATACAATATAGGATATTGAGAAATCAAAAATGATTACAACACCACAAGTTAGTGATGATTTGGTTGACTTGGATCCAATTCCTCTTACACATATTCTTGCATAAGTTGATGAGGTGTAATAGGAAGTGAATGTTTTGGATAATGAACATGACCCTAAACATGTTGAAACCGATGATATTGCTCCGGAACTAGAAGTTCCATTAGATGTTCCACCAAATATTTGAGTCTAGAGTTCAATTAGACACCAATGACCTTTCACCAGATATTTTGAAGATGAATATGTATTATTAATTGATGCAGATGAACCAAAGTGATATGTAGAAGTAATAGAAGATCAGAGTAAAAGCAAATAGCTTGATGCTATGCATGATGAAATCCATTCACTTTATGATAATCAAACTTTTAAACTAGAGAAATTGCCGAAAGACAAAAGAGCTTTGAAGAATAAGTGGGTGTACAAGCTCAAACAAGATGAATAGACTTCACATTCACGATACAAAGCTAGATTAGTTGTTAAGGATTTGGTTAGAGAAAGGGTACTAATTGTGATGATATATTTTCTCTAGTGGTGAAAATGTCTTCTATCCGTATGGTACTAGGCTTGACAGCTAGCCTATATTTGGAGATTGAGCAAATAGATGTCAAGATAGCCTTCCTACATTGTGATATGGAGGAAGAGATATATATGGAATAACGAGAGGATTTCAAAATGAAAGGAAAATAGGCCTATGTGTGCAAACTGAATAAGTCTCTATGGCCTAAAACAAGTACCGAGATAGTGGTACAAAAATTTTATGTTAGTTATGATAGAATAGGGCTATAAGAAGACTTTATCAGATAACTATGTGTTTATCCAAAATTTTTCTAATGATGACTTTATCATTCTCTTGCTTTATGTTGATGTTATGGTGATTATTGGTAGGAATGCTTCACGAATTGAGTTGCTGAAGAAATAATTGAACAACTCTTTTGCCATGAAAGACTTAGGCACGGTGAAACAAATTCTTAGCATTAGAATTACCCGAGACAAAGATGCTAAGAAGTTGTTCTCATCCCAGGAGAAGTACATTGAAAAGATTCTTTAGAAATTTTACATGGACAAGGCTAAAGTGGTTAGTACTTCTCTTGCTACCTACTTTAAGTTAAATACAAATCAAAATCCTATGACTGATAAAAAGAAGAAAAACATGGAGAGCGTTCCATATGTTTTAGCTATAGGAAGCTTGATGTATGCAATGGTATGTATGTTGGAGAAATATTTCCAGAATATTTTGAAGCTGACAAAACATTTTTATCAGTCTAGTCTGGATATTTGCAGACCGACAGTTTAAAGTACGAAGACTTTCGATCACCAGACTCAGCACTTCAAGACTCAAGACTTAAGATTCAAGACTATTCTCATTGAGTCTTTCGATCCTAGTGACGAAGGAAATCCAGAGCCGAAGTATATGGTTGAGGATTTAATCTTATTCTCTGGAGAAGATCTCTTGGCTGGATAAATATAACGGATTCTTTTATTCGTATCTAGATCGATTGAAGATCCGATGATCGACGAAATATTCTTGGAATATTCTATTCTTGGAAACCAAGATCCTGATTGTATGGGCGAACATGATTGATGGGCTATCGTCAGGTTCCTTTTATAGCTCGAATTATCTTCTTAATTGATTCCGTCCAACGGGTAGATTGGAGGAATTCCTTTGGAAAGTGCCAATGGTTATGATGGCATAAAGGAGTATAAAAAGAAGACGTTCTAGTTATTTTTAGGAACGTGATCGATAGAGAAATTCCAGAGTCTGAAGCACCTTGATTATTAGTCGATACAGTTTGAGCGAAATTGTATACACAGAGAGTGTCTATACTTGGTGATACCTTGAGCGAGTGTGGTAGATCATCTACACCTAGAAATAAGGAAGATCAACGCTGTAACATCTCTTTGTTCATAGTGGAATCCAGCCAATTGGCTGTTAGTGCAGAAGAGTGGACGTAGGCTTGAATCAAGCCGAACCACTATAAACCGCGTGTTCAATTCTCTCTTTCCTTTACTCAGTCTCACGTTGATTATTATTTGTTGCAAAGCCTTCAATTGTCTAAGTACTGTGCAATTATCTAGAAAAATCTTTTATGTACCTATTCACCCCCCTCTAGGTACTCGTACTAGCTATATCAATGTACATGTCTAAACTTAGCACATTTAATTGGCATTGTTAGTTGTTATTTGTCAAATTCAAGTAGAGAGCACTAGAATGCAGTAAAGTGGATCATGAGGTATCTTTGGGGAACTTCCAGTTTGAGATTTAGTTTTAGAATTGGGAAACTTGAGTTAGTTGGATACACAAATTCCGACTTGGCAATGGATATTGATATTCGTAAATCTATTTCTGGTTATTTGAATTCTTTTGTTAGTGTGGAGTGTTATAGAATTCAAGATTGCAAAAGTGTGTTGCACTTTTTACAACAGAAGTTGAATTTATTGTGGCAACTGAAGCTAGTAAAGAAACGTTATGGCTGAAGAAGTTTTTGAAGAACTCGGGTTCAAGAAAAAGAAGTGTGTAGTATTTTATGACAATCAAAGCGTGATTCATCTTGGTAAGAATTCATCTTTTTATTCTAGATTGAAACACATTGATGGTAGATATTATTGGATAAGAGATGTTCTAAATAAGAAGTTGTTGAAACTTGAGAAAATTTTTATGGACCATAATGGTTCCAATATGATGATAAAGACTTTATCAAGGGAGAAGCTAGAACTTTGTCGATTGATAACAGGGATGATGATTCCCTCCACATCGTCATGAAAGGGAGAGTTATTAGCTGGATTCACTCCCATGTGGAGGAAGCTCAACGAATAGTAAGCTCAAAAGGGTTTGAGCTCATATAATAAGTCATATAGAGAAATATGATTTTTCATTATCTTTTAAATGGTAGCTGCAAAGAAGTTATCAGGATTGCAATAACAAGAGAAAAAGAGAAAACAGACAATCTAGTTTTTAAGGATCAATCTGATATACATTAAGCTAGCATCGTAGGTCAATTTGTGATCTGATTGAGCTGAAATTTTGTCTGTATGTTCATGGTGCACTCTTCTTGAATCAATGGTTTGATTTTCATTTGAAGCTCACTATACCAGGTTTTTTATGGGTTAATCAAAGCTTACGTTTTTTATCAGATTTATCCTTAATTTATTGTGAAATTTATGCATATTGCCAAGAATGATGTGCATGAGATTTTTTCTGCTATGTACCTCTAGTATTAATTAAAGAAGAACTTTGTTCACCCAATTTTATTGATAGTGAAGATTTTTTGGGTGGACTTTGGTCACTTGAATTTTTATTTTCTCATATCGATGAGGTTTTTCATGTAAAAAATTGCCTTATGTTTGCGTACTTTATATTTATTTTGGTCTACTGTATCGCTTCCTATTAGGTTTACATAAGAGAGGGAATTTTCTATTCCATTGCATTAATCCGATATTATATCCGATATTATTCTGGTTATTTTTGTTCTCCCATCAGGTCTGAAGCCATGTAGGTGGGGGATTGTTGTTTTGGACTTAAGTAGACTAGGCACAAATCTAATGAGATCTTGTGAGTTCTTCACATGGAAATAGAGTTCAAGTCTTCAAAATAAGTACGGAAAAACACATCGGAAGCTCTAAACCTTATATACAAAAAAAAAAATCGAATCTTAAAATCTTTCAACCGATTCAATTAAATCTTGAATCTTTATAAATAAGCTTAATCAAAGTCATTTCAATGAATAATACCTAAAATTGCCTACATAGCATCCTTTATGACAATTCGGATGTAGGGTTTAAGGCTTATTTGCACTTTGCATCGGTTTGGGACTGGATTGCATCTTACGTAAGGTTTAGGGTTTAAGTTTTAGGACTAGAGGGGTAATGTTTATCTATTGATCACATTTCTCCTCACCGTCCTCTGTATATATCCACACAGGCACGAACACAGGCACAAAGAGAGGCTCATAATCTTTGGGAACTCTTTTTAGTCCTTAGGGAACGCTGAAAAGCAACGGGCCAAAGTCACCATGCACCCCAATTTGACGAAGCCTCTCTTCCTTTCCTATTTGTTGACGGTCGCCCTCTTCCGCGAAGCCGCACCTGGAGAGCTCAACGCCACAGCCACTCCACCGCCATGCGATGGTCTCGGCGGGGCAACCGACTGCTGCATTGCTTACCAGCAACCGGAGTTGGAGCTTGTGGCGGGCTGGAATGATGTCGTCAACCAAGTTCTAGACGATCAGCACCTTGCCGACTGTAATAGATGCTCCGGACGGTACACACTCTGCGTTCCACCGCCGAACCAGAGACCAAATTGTGACCCACATCGCAGGGACTGCCCTCACCATTGATGAATCTTCCAAATTGCGTCTGCTGGTACTCGCTTCTTTCTTGCTCCAACTTGGTCTCTCCAAACTGTCAATTGTAAGAATTTGTACGTAGATTTTTATATGTTGAGGATGTTAGTAACTGCGAACTGTGATTATAGTTGAACTTATTGGTTCAACATATGTATCCTGCATAGGCTTTACAGTTGTGCATATCAATGTACCTATCTTCAAGGGTTGACACATTCAATTGGAGCGCATGTACAAGTACGATAACATTTTCAAGCGTCGCGATTTCTTAAGCTAGGTCGACTGTTTTTCTTCCGGGGCAGGCCCAGATATCAACTCAACCCATCCCAGACAAACCCAAGAGCCAATAGGCTCAACCTAAACCCGATGTAACTAAACCCAGCAGACCCAAAACCCAGCATAAAGATGGAACTCATGAAATTAGACACGACCTTTCAACTGGCTTTCCATTTCTCACTGCAAGATCTCCACCACACGGGCAACCGCCCGTTCTTCTTCGCGCATCACCGACAAAAGCCAGAAGGCTGAGAGACAAAGTCCAGCTAGATCAAGCACAAACTTCTAACATCTAATGCTCCAATCGCTACACGTATTGTCCTTGATATCTGATTCCTTCTATCACGGATCATGCTTTCAGAAACAATTCGAACATAGAAGGATATCCTGCTGATGTGGGGGAGCACGAGGACAAAAGTTGTTCGTAGCAATTCACCACTCGCACGAGAAGGAATGGCATACCGAGCCCATCCAAGTTCGGGCTCAAAGGATGAAACGAGCGAGCCTGGGCAAGCAATTATGTTCTTGGACACTGCACGCTTCACCCAAATTCTATCGACTTTATATGTAATTATCAAATATCTTTTCAATCTTGGTGGGCCTAAGTAATGAATAATTTCGATTGATCTAATTTTAGGTCACTTTCATTAGGGCCTAGGTAGGCATGACCAGCGAGCCCTTTTTAAAGTCCAATCCCATTGTTTCCAGCACCCTGTCGGTGACATACGTTTCGTACCTCCCCCTATGAACACGCGACAACTTATTTGATATCCTCTAAGTATGGAGCTCAACTCTAAAAAAGCTCTCCTCGATTCTTCTCCGTCGGTACTCACCCTCTTCTTCCCATGCCAAGCTACTACGTAGGACGGTCAACCTTCATGTCAACAACTTCTAATCAAAATCCATCAAATTAAGTACGTTGTCAAATCGTAAAAAATTTAGGACTAAATTAGTTACAAAGTTTAGGATTGAATTAACATAAATACAATAAGTTTAATACACTTTTCGTAATTTTCCTTTTTTCTCATTTAGTTAAACAATCCATTTCAAATGTATTATTAATACTGCGCGAAGAGGTTCCTGTTTTCCTCAATTTACTTATGACATTTTTTTTTTGTAACATTGAAAAAGTGTATTAAATAGAAGTAAGTAGACTTCACACATGTTAACTCTTAGTAATACCAACTATAAAGTATACAATATGAGATTGTCCCGTGATTCGTTTAGACATATTAGCTTTTAGTTGTTAATATTAGATAAGATTAAGGTGTAGATACAAAATACAACTTTTAATCCAGAAAATTTTCCTGGCCTCGGTCCAACCTTTCAGGACTTAAAATCTATGATAGATTCAATTGAGTCCTGAATTTGTTTGAAAAGTGCAATCATAATCCTTTCGAAGAACAACATATAAAATTGCTTAAGCGACATCCTTAAATTAAAATGGCAATACGAGATTTAGGTTTGATTGTATTTTTTTAATAAACTTCTAAGATTTAATTGAATCAATTGAAAATTTGACAGGACTCGATTGAACTAGTTTAGGACTAGATTGCAAGTCTTACATAGGACTTATGATTTAAGGAGCAATCTTCCCGAATAAATACATTGGAAATATGCATTATTGTTGGCTTTGTCATGCCGAATCATGGTCTTTATTATAACATAAATTCAATTATCTTTTTGTTTTATCTCGAAAGAGAGTTAGCAATTGATCTTATTTCTACTCACCGTCCTCTATTTATGTCCAACACAAGCACAAGCATAGGCACAAACAAGAGGCTCGGCATTGTTGAGAGCTCTTCTTAGGGTGCGATTGGTTTAATATTTTGAAAGCTCATTAGAAAAATGTAAAGCAGTTTAGCCTAAAGAATTTTGCGTAAATGTGAAGGTCACTTGATAAACTATGCTTTGATAAGCAATTTTAAGAGAAATGTCATTTGGTAAAAAAACACATTTGAAAAGTAGTTTTGATGAGCAATATTAGTTTTTTAAAATTGAAATATATATATATATATATATATATATATATATATGCAACTATTTAAATATAAATTTTGATAATAACACTAAAAAAATCAAATATATATAAATGCTGAAAAAATCAAAATTATATTATTTTTTAAAAAAAAAGACCAAATCATTTGTTGGTCCAACTAAGGGCGATCGGTCGCCGGCAAGCCAATCTCGGCACCAACGAATCGAAGTGCAGAGGTCGCGCGACCCTAGTGGGGGTCGTCGGAGGTCCCCCAAGGGGCAACCTAGGTGGCGTGCGATCCTCACTAAAGGTCACTTGACCTCAGGCGACCTCAGTCCGATGACCAATTGCACTAGATTTGGCTTGCGTGCCATAGCCCTTTGCCAAACTAGCAAAGGGTTTGGTCTTTAATTTATATATATATATATATATATATATATATATATATATATATATATATATATATATTTAGCATTTTTAGCATTTAAAAAATAACAACGTGGGCAAAATCAAAAATTTGAAGAATGAGTAAGGGTAGTTTTAAGAAAAAAAAAATGAGTTTATGTATTTGACTAAATATTGAAGGCTCAAAATTACTCCTTACTAGCATTGAGCTTTCAGTTTTTCAATACTGATTTTTACTTAAAAGTTACTTCAAAATGATTGTCTTATGATCAAGCATTTTCTTAAGGGATTTTGAAGGTCGAAAACCTTTTGTTGCTAAAAAGCAATGGGCCAATGTCACCATGCAAATCCATTTGAGCACGGCCCTTTTCCTTTCCTATTTATTGACGGTCGCCCTCTCCTACAGCTGGACGCCACCGCTGCTCCACTGCCGTGGATGGCGTTGGCACTCTCCTCATCCTTCAAACACTTGGCAAATCCTGAAATGATTTCCTCCACCAATTGATGACGCTCTTCATCGGCAGCTCTCTTCCCGGCCTGCAGAAGACAATTTTCAAGCCAACCAACTTAGTAGTACCTGCAATCGACCGAATTTATCATTTTTAAAAATCAGTCATTTTTCAGTATAAACAGAGTGCTATTGTCTAATTATTCGAGAACAAAAAGAGAACAAGTCGTGCAGCACAATGAGTAAACGACTCCTGTCGATCGACCAACATGGAAACTTTCGAGTTGTGGGCCTCGAATTGCCAAAAAATTTGGATTTTAGGACGTATAATTACTTTAGCAAAAGGCAGTGCTTTATGCACTTGCGTTAGACCCTATTTTACCAAAAGTACTCGCATAATGACAATATCTTTGAACAGAAAATCCACCGGATCGATATTGAGAATCAACAAACTTTTCCACAATCCATGGCCTTACGGTTTACAACGGACAATGGGGATGAGGGTTGAGGGTTGACGCGAGTCTTGGAATTCTTCACAGGAAGGTGGGGCGTGTAGCGTTTGTGTGGTGTGTGATGGCCACAACCGGGCGAGGTTTGGTATCTAGGCCCGTCTCACGACTCCGGGTTTGACAAAGGCCAGCGTGCTGCCCAGGGCATGCTCCAGGTCCAGCACTGCCATCAGCTCCACCTCCAGTTGCTAGTAGGCGATAAGGCACAATGGTGGCATTGCCAGCTTCTAGAGCAGCTCTCACTTCGTGACAGCCAGTCAGAGTTATCGCCGTGGTTGCGAGCAGGCACCACGTGAGGAAGAAACAAACCGTCACGACATTATCGGCTTCCATATACTCGCAATGAGGCACCACGCGAGGAAGAAATAAATCGTCACGATGTTATGGACTTCCAAATGCTCTCTCTCTCTCTCTCTCTCTCTCTCTCAATGAAGACTTATTGTGGATTGGCTCTCTGATTATTGTAGATCTTTATCAAATGGATGGGACGTGTACAGTTATAGGAGGAGATATGTACGGACAAAGGTCATGGGGTGACATTACATCACATGATACGACAATAGGCCGTGCCATGTTGCGCAAAAATTTAAATTTCCTATGTTTTTTTTTTTCAGTTAACAAATTATTTCAATGGAATTATCTTTCCTTTAAGCAAAAATTTTAGTCATAATTTAATCATATAACATGAAAATTATTAGGGGTGATCAGTTCCGTTCCGATCCGATTCCACTTAGGATCCAAGAACCGAACCGGGAGGACTGGTTCTCATTTTTTGGGATTGGGGATTGGACCGGATGGTCCTGGATGGGAATTGGACCAATCAACCAATGGTGTATTGTTATTTTTAAGAAATTAAAAAATATATTTGAAAAAAAAAAAAAAAGTCCATTTGGTTTAATGCCCCTAAATTTTGGACTAAAAGTCAATTTAGGAAAACTTAAATTGTGTTTGGTAAAATTTTTAATTTTACCAATTGAGTCACAAATTTTTTCACTTTTTGTTGAACAAATTTTGGGAAAATGCTGATGTGAGAATAAAACAAAAAATGTGATTCTCCATCCGAGACAATTTTTAAAAAAATTTTGAAATTTTGAAATTTTTATTTTTTGAATTTTTTCTTTTCTTTTTGGCTTTTTCCTTGGCCTTTTCCGATCAACCTAGGCGAGGCCAACCCTCCCCAAGCCCGGGCGGCCACCGCCATCCGGGCATCGACCAAGCAACGACGAGGCCGCCCGGTCCCCGGAGGGCTCGCTCGCTAGATCCGGTGAGGGAGCCCTTGTCGGGGCTCACACCGCCTAGGCGAGCGTTGGCCTCGCCTAGACTAGCGCGATTGGCCGGCCCTCGCCCCGGCCAAGCGAGGGCGGGTGTCGGCCTATGGCCGTGGTCCGGCCATCGCCCGCCCGGTCAAGGGAAGGCCGAATAGGGGTGAGGGTGAGCCTCGAAAAAAAAAAGAAGGCCGGCCCTCCGTAAAAAAATTATTTAAAAATTAAAAGGCCACCCTAGCCTGATTTGGGAGGGTCAACCTCGCCCAAGCGAACCTTGCCGAGCCATGCCTAGGCGAGGGCTTCCCAAACGCGTGCTCCTCCTTTAGCTAGGCCTCACCGTGGCGAAGCGAAAATAAAAAATAATCGTTGGTGGTCGGCCGTCGCCCGTGGTCGACCACCGGAAAAGGCCAAGGAAAAAGCCAAAAAGAAAAAAAAAATTCAAAAAGAAAAATTTAAAAAATTCAATTTTTTTTATTAAAATTATTGGGTTTATTGTTATTTTAAGAAATTACCAACAAAAGCATTTTCTAGCCGGATATTTCAGCAAAAAAAAAGGTTTATGACTCAATTCCCCCAAATTAAAAGGAACTGAACTGAAAATCACTAGTTATATTTTTATGACAACCTATTTTTATGAAATTGGGAATTGGTGACGCCATTGGGAACGGGACCAAACCGGCCAGTCCGGTCCAATCTCGGTCCATTCCCAAAAATTATGATTCATTACGCCAATAATATTACGACATTCCAATTTTTCACCATAGATTTGATTTTCGTATGTTAAATTCACAAATGGTACATTAATGCATTGATTTGAAAAAAGAGTTAAAACTTCTATGCTTTAAAATGCTTAACAGTTAAGTTGAAAATTTAAAAGACAAAAAAAATCAGTTTTGGATTTAGCAAGTAACAAAACGATGAGGTAAAAAAATGTAAAAAACCTAAACGGTAATCTCATGTTTGTTTGGGAAAAAAAGGAAAGAAATTTTTTTCTTAAGAATGACAACAGAAAATTAGTATGCCTGGAAATTCACACAACAATTATCAG
This sequence comes from Eucalyptus leucophloia subsp. euroa, assembly GCA_017140325.1. NCBI lineage: Eukaryota > Viridiplantae > Streptophyta > Magnoliopsida > Myrtales > Myrtaceae > Eucalyptus > Eucalyptus leucophloia. Next base: position 32,148,090 of record CM029476.1, read on the forward strand.
ACTACTAATGCCTCCAACCCTATCGTCGGTGACGAGAAAGACGTCCTGACTTGTTGCTACAGGTTTGCCCCCTCTCCCTCCCTCAGCCCCTCTCAGTTCCGCTGTCTCTTACTCTCTCTCTCTGTCCTCTGCGCCTCGCTCCGCCACGACCAACGTTGAGCTCGAGCCCAATATACCTGGGGCTCATTTGTCATAAGAAGACATTCGCATCTCTAATTTAATCATTTTCGATCCACACAAAACATTTCATCTATGTACACTAGATAAGACTCCACCTGATGACATCCCAGAGTTCTAAAATCACTCCTAGTCCATGTGATTTGGAACGCAATATATAATCTACTACATTCAAATCAAAGCGCTGCTCCGGCTGGCCGACCGACACCTTTTGGGGTAGGGACTTCGCTTTTAATGTTGATGAATCGTGTCTGCCTCAGCCAATTGCAAAGAGTTGTTTTGCTTTGCCTGAGCTGAACATGAGAGCGCTCAAAAAGTCGTGTCCGCTTTCGAATATCGTGCATTAGCGGAGAATGAGATGGCCTGAAAGCCAAGTGCGTGGGACACGGTTGCTTCAGACTTTAAGGCAGACTAGGCACGAATCCAAGAAGTTACTGGGAGTTCTTCGCATGAAAATGGAACTTTGTTATGATCTCATCACTTTATGTTTTCAAATTAAGCATTTAGAATTGTATTGGAAGTACTAAACTTTATATATGAGATGTAATCAAATCCTAGACCTTTGTATTATTCAAGTCCTAAATCTTTTCTAAAAGAGGTAATAAAAAAAAGTCGATGTGATGAAGAATACTTAAAATTGATTATGTGACATCCTTAAATTACAATTTCACTATAAAGTTTTAGGGCTAGGATTCATTGCATTTTTGTTTGTGAACGGAAAATGAAAATTATTGGAGAAAATTGTATTGTGTATCTCTCAAATATTGTACATGTATTACAAGCCTATTTATAATACAAGAAGGATGTATAATAGAAAAGCATATACAAAATAACAATTCCTATTCTATATTCTAAATATCTAATCTTACAGATTGATCGGATCAATTAACCTGCAATTAGAATAATTAGAATCAAATCATATATCATACTCTAATACTCCCCCTCAAGTTGGTGTGTGCATGAATGTCAACAATTTGTGCTTGAAAGAAAGAAGGAGATCACAAGAAACAACTATCGTGAATAGGTCTGCGAACTGGGAATGGCTAGGGACATGAAGAGGTTGAAGTGTGCCATCCTGAATTTTTCATGAACAAGATGGCAATCAATCTTGATGTGTTTGGTACAATCGTGGAAAATTGGATTAGTGGTGATGTGGATAGCAGCTTGGTTATCGCAAAAAATCTCAGCAGTGGACAACGGGACAGCAAGATTGGTAAGAAGCATGCATGTAATCTCACAAGCTGCAGATGTCATGGCCCTGTATTCAGCCTTGGCTGAAGACTGAGCAACAGTGTGCTGTGGATTCAGCCCAATTCGGTTTATCCCTGTAATGCAAGAATGCCAAGAAATAAGGCAAGAGCCTGAAAATATTTTCTATTGTTTGGATTGCATTTGAAAAATGAGAGTAACCGATGAAGAGGAAGAAACTAAACGGCGTGTGGATGAACATGCAGCCCAATCAAAATCGGTTTATCCCTGTAATGCAATGGATAAGTCAGTCACACACTGGCTCATGAACGGACCAATAGTCCATTCTTTCTCCATGCCTTGGATAGCCCTGGTTCAAATTTAGTTAGCATGGTTTTGACAGGTGATAATGATAATAGCTGGTCACGAGACATGATCATTGCTCTATCCACAAAGAGCACAATGGGTTTCGTCACGGGGATATTCCAAAACCCAAATAAACCGACGCCACATATGCCCTAAGGGTCAACAATATGATATTATCATGGATCTTGAATTCCATCCACCAAGATCCTGTCCCAACCATGTTGTACACTGAATCTGTTGTGGAAGTATGGGCTGATCTGCGTAAACGTTTTTCACCGTCTAAGGGTCTTGCATATTCCACCTCAGGCAGAAAATATGCACTCTTGAACAAGGAGAAGATGACATTGCTAGGTATTACAATAATTTGCGGCATTATTGAGATGAGCTAAACAATTTGGAACCCTTGCCGAATTGTTCTTACAAGGCAAAGACTTTGTTTGTGACGCAACTCGAGAATCGATGTCTTTATAAATTCTTAATAGTTCAAACTCGAGGTACTCTAATGTGGTCAGTCAAGTTTTGCTCATGAATCTGTCACCCACTGTTGCACAGGCTTACTCACTTATTCTTCAAGACGAATCTCAACACCATGTTCACTCGACTTGCTTAAGTGTCATCCTTAAATTACAATTTCGATATGAGGTTTAGGCTAAATAATTTTTAAATAGAGTTCTAAAAATTAATTAATTCATCTTTATAAGACTCGATTGAACTGGTTTATGACTAAATTGCATGTCTTACATAAGCTTTAGGATTTAAGGTGCGATCTTCCCAAATAAATACATTGAAATTGTGTAATATTACCGTCTTGTCACAATAAATATTCTTATCTTTATTATGACATAAATTCAATTATCTTTTTATTTTATCTCGAAAGAGAGTTAGTAATTGATCTTATGTCTACTCCCGTCCTCTATTTATATCCGACGGTAGCACAAGCACAGGCATGAACAAGAGGCTCAGCATCGTTGAGAGCTCTTCTTAGTCCTCGTGAACAATGTGAAAAGCAACGGGCTAAAGTCACCACGCAACTCCACTTGAGCAAAGCTCTCTTCCTTTCCTATTTCTCGACGGTCGCCTTCTCCTGCAGAACCGCGCCCGGAGAGCTCGACACCACCGCCGCTCCACCACTGTGCGACGGCATCGGCACTATCCTCATCCTTAAATACTTCGCAAATGCTGAAATGATGACCTCCACCAATTGATGACGCTCTTCATCGGCAGCTCTCTTCACTGCCTGCAAGACAAGTTTCAAGCCAACCAACTTAATAATTGCTCCAATAGACCGAATTCATCGTTTGTAAAAATCAATCATTTTTCAGTATAAAAAGAGTGCTAATGTCTACATCATTTGAGCGAAAAGAGAGAATTTCTCGTGCAACACAATGAACAAACGCCTCCTTTCGATCGACCAACATGGAAAGGATCAAGTTGTGGGCCTCGAATATGCCAAAAAATTCGGATTTTAGGATGAAGAACTACTTTAGGAAAAGGCAGTGCTTTATGCACATGCAGGAGACCCTATTTTTCCAAAAGTACTCACATGACGACAATATCTCTGAATAGAAAATCCACCAAGTTGATATTGAGAATTAACAAGCTTATCCACAATCCATGGTCTTATGGTTTATGGCGGACTACGGGGATAAGGGTTGCTGCGAGTCCTGGAATTCTTCACTGGAAGGCGGCACGTGTAGCGTTTGCCTAGCGTGGGACGGCCATAGCTGGCGAGGTAATTCACAAATGTTACATCATTGATTTGAAAAAAGAATTGAAACTTCTATGCTTTAAAATGCTTAATAATTAAGTGAAATAAAAAAAAATCATTGTTGGATTTAGCAAGAAACAAAACGAAGAGGGAAAAAAGGGGGGAAAAAAAAAACTAAGCGGTAATCTCATGTTTGTTTAGGAACGAAAGGAAAGAAATTTGTTCCTTAAAAATGACAATGGAAAATTAGTGAGCCTAGAAGTTCACACAATAATTATCGGACTGCTAATGCCTCCAATCTTGTCGGCAACGACGATAAAGATGCCCCCGACTAGTTGCTGCAGGTCCGGTCCCTCTCCCTCGCTCACCTTTCTCAATTCCACTGTCTCTTACTCTCCCTGTCCGCTACCCCTCACTCTGCCATGACTAACTTTGAGCTCGAGCCCAATATATTTGGGGCTCATTTGTCATAACGAGACATTTGCTTCTCCAATCTAACTAATCATTGCTGATCCACGCTAAACATCTTATCATTGTACATCAGCTCCACCTGACGACAACCTAGAGCTCTAAAATCACTCCGAGTCAATGCAATTTGGGACACGATAAATGATTTACGACATTCAAATCAAAGCGCAGTCCGGCTCCAGCTGGCCGACCGACACCTTTGGGGGTAGGAACTTTGGCTTTAATGCTCATGAATCATGTCTGCCTTAGCCAATTGCCATGTTGTTTTGCTTTGCCTAAGCTTGAAAATGAGAATATAAAATCAAAAAGTCGTGTCCGCTTTGGAATCTCACGCATTAGTTGAGAATGAGATGGCCTGAAAGCCAAGTGCGTGGGGCACGCTTGTTTTAATCTTTAAAGCAGACTAGGCATGAATCTAAGAAGTTATTGGGAGCTCTTCGCATGGAAATGGAACTTTGTTACGATCTAATCACTTATAAGTTTTAAATTAAGCATGGACAAGTGTATTAGAAGTCCTAAACATTTTGTACGAAATGCAATCAGGTCTTGAACCTTTTAATTGGTCTAGTTAAGTCCTAAATCTTTTTTAAAAAGGGTAATATACAAAGAGTCTATTTGACAAAAAAATACCTAAAATGATTTCATGATATCCTTAAATTACAATTTCAATATAAAGTTTTAATGATTACGACATCTACCAAAATCTACATCCAGGCCCCGCTGATTGTGACAAAGGCAAACCGTACAACAGCTGCCTTCCACTGCGGAACCCAAAACCAAAGTGTGACATCTTTAACAAGTACTACCGTCACTGTTGATAGACATTTCAAATTGCGATGGCTAGACCGCTAAGAATACATATGGTAATGTTTATATTCCTAGAAATAGTTTTTTTTTTTTCAGAGACACTTTTCCTTTCCTATTTTTGAGAATAGTTTCTAAATATTTGAAGGCGTTTGGTAACTGTATATAATTTCTATTTCCGAAAGAGGTGCATTTAATACGACCCCAAATATTTTTGTGACTTAGAGTCTTTTTAATTTTTTAATAATTTTATTACTTTTTTCTTCTCTTTTTTCCTTCTCCTTCCTCTTATCAATCGCGGGACTTTGCCTAGATCTGGTGAGGCCCACCTCGTGGTGGTCGGGCAAGGTTGAGCCTCGTCGGTGGCCGATGAGCTCGAGATGGTGAGGTCGCCGGGTCTCATCTGGCCAATTGTCGGCCAACTATCACCAAGGCTAGCGATTGGCTAGGGGAAGAAGAGAGGAAGAGAAAAAGAAAGAAAAGAAAAAGCTTTCTTCTTGAGTTATTCTCGATAATAAGAAACAACTTTTTTTTTTGGTTTCTTGTCTCTATTCTAAATTTATTCTATAAAACAATTTGTTTAAGGAAATAAATAAATTACCAAACGCATTTCTATTCTACTTCTGTTCAGGGAACAAAAAACTAGAAGTATGTATTCCCGAAATGTTACCAAATAACACCTAACCGGCCGACCTCCTAATCGACAAGACCCCATGCACACCACACCAACATCGGCAACAACCATCACGCCAGACATAGCTACCGTCAACGCTTCCTCTCTAGTAAATGGAGCTTGATAATTTGTTGAACCAGAAAGAGAGAAAGAGACTCACACGAGTGATTTAGTATATATATTAGGTTTATCGAACAATTTCTCAGAGAGTACCTCATACAACACAATAAACAAACAATAACATCGAAAGAAAAAAGCTATAAAGCCTCAAGTTGCGGAATAATCGCATTTTTAGGACGTACAACTACTTTCTTGCACATGCATTACACCCAGTTTTTGAAAAGCAATCACACGATGACAATACATCTCTGAAAAGAAAATCCACCGGATGATATTTGAGAATTTAACCAGTATTTCCACGGTCCATGGTCTTACCTCTTTATCGCGTTTATAAGGGTCGTAGTGAGGGCCAGAATTTGGCTCGGGAACGCACGGGGTGGTGCGTCCCTTCCCTATACGGCCACAATTGGCGGGCTGGGACCTATTCCCGGACCCTCCGGTGGCGTCTCCAGGTTTGATGGCAAGCTCCGGGTCCAGCACCGCTATCAGCTCCACCTCCGGTTGTTGGTAAGCGATGAGGCACTCTTCACCGTGGCACCATCGCGGAATGGTGGCGTTGCCGGCTTCCACAGGGGCTCTCGCTCCGCAGCAGCCGGTCGGAGCTAGCGCCGTGATTGCAAGGAGGCACCACGCGAGGAAGAAACAAATGTCGACTTCCATGAACTCTCTCTCTCTCTCTCTACGAAGACATATGGATGATTGGCTCTCTGGTTGTTGTAGATCTTTATTAAATGGGTGGGACATGCCTAGTACAGACAAAGGTCATGGGTGACATTACATCACATGATGCTACAACAGGCCGTGCAATGATGTCGCGCAGAAATCTAAATTTCCATTGGAATGAATTTTTTATTGTTAGAGAATTTAATCATATACCATGAAAATTATGATTCATCGTATCATCTACCTATAATACCTTAACATTCTGATTCCTCGTCATAAAATTGATTTCAGTATAATGAACTCAGATGGTCCACTAATGCATTAACTTGGAAAAAATAAATAAATTAAATTACATTCCTATACGTAAAAATGCTCAAAAGGTAGGTCGAAAATCAACAATTTCTTCACAAATTATATTTGGGGGTACATCTGTCGTGACAATATATTCACATTTCCAATCTAACATTTCCAAATTAACTGATCGTTGTCGACTCACGCAAAATGTCTCATCCATGTACGCCAGATGAGACGCCACCCACAGAAAATACTCCCAAGCCCTAAAGTCACTCCATGCCGATGCAATCCAAAACGTGACATGTTACTACATTCAAATCAAAAGGGCGGCTTCAGCCAACGGACGACTTGGGGGTTACAACTTGGCTTTTATGCTGGCTGATGAATCGTGTTTGCTTGCGGAGTCTCACGCATTAGAGGAGATGGTCCGAAGCTATGTGCGCGACGGACTATTGTTTTGGACTTAAGCAGTCAGGCACTAATCTTTCTTGGGAGTTCTCCGCACAAGCATGGAGCAGTGCAATGAAAGTTCTGAATTTTGTGTAGGAAATGTAATCAAGTCATATATATATTTTTTAATTGGTTTAGTTAAGTCCCGAATCTTTTTTAAGAAGTACGATTAAAGTCTGTTTGATGAACAATACCTAAAATTGCTGACATGGCATCCTTAAATTACAATTTCAGTATGAGTTTTAAGGCTCAATTTTATTTTTCAATAAAGTTATAGGACTTACCCAAATCAATTGTTTTTGGACTCAATTGTATTTTTCAATAAAATTTTAGGATTTGATTGAATTGGTGTAGAATTAGAATGCATTTCTTACATAGGGTTTACAATTTAAGATGCGGTCTTCCCAAATGCATACATTGAAAAGTGCATTATTGTCGGATTCATCAAGAAAAATAATTTTGTCTTTATAATAACATAAATTCAATTATTTTTTGTTTTATCTTGATTGATGGTTATCTATTGATCTTATTTCTAGTCACCGTCCTCTACTTATATCCACACAAGCACGAACACAGGCACAAAAGTCCTCCGTGAACACTGAAAAGCAATGGGCCAGAGTCACCATGCACCTCAATTTGAGTAGGGCTCTCTTCCGTTCCTATCTAATGACAGTCGCCCTCTCCTGTGAAGCCGCACCTCGAGGGCTCAATGCCACCGCTCTTCCATCACCATGCGACGGGTTGGTGCTGCAGCCGAGTGCCTCATTGCTTAGCAGCAACTGGAACTGGAGGCAATGGCAGATCCGGGCATGCTGGGTCCTAGCCTAGCAAGTTACGGGCACGTTTGGTAATTCTCGGAAATAATTTTTGTTTAGAAATGATTTTTTTTTTTAAATTTTGTTTCCAGAACAATCTTTAAGTTTTTGAAGACGATTGATAACTATCCAAAATTTCTATTCTCGGGATAGAAATGCGTTTGATAACATTCTTAATTTTTTTGTTTATTTTAGTTTCTTAGAAATATTTTTATTATATTTTTCTTATTTTTCTCATTTTTCTTATTCTTTTTTTTCTCTTTCCTTTTCTCTTCTTCTTCCTCCTTTTTGTGGCCGGCCTTTGGCCATGGTGATGGTTGGCGCTATGTTGGTGAGCTCGACGGAGCCTTGTTTGGGGCGACGTTGACGGCAATGGCTCGGACTTGGCCTACCCTCACCTAGTCCTCGCCCAGCCATGGCGAAGCTTGACCCAACAAGCCTCCCTACAGCTTGGTGTCGTCAAGGGTTCGCGACGATCCAGCCAGGTTAGCGGCCCTCGTCTGGCCAGTTGTAGGCCATGGCCAAGGCCAACGATTAACCAAAAGGAAGAAGAAGAAAAAGAAAAGGAAAGAGAAGAGAAAAGAAGAAAAAATTAGACTTGATTCTAGGAATTATTTTTTGGAAAAAAGAAGTAATTTTTTTCTACTTATTAATTTTGTTCCAAATTTATTCCCGAGACCAAAAAATAAATTTTTATTTTCGGGAACAAAAATTTATTAAATGAATTTTTTTTTTTTTTTTTTTTTGTTCTGAGGAATAAAAAAAAAATTAGCAAGAGTGCTGCCAAACAGGGCCTGCATGTACCCACTTCAGACCCAAATAATCCCATCGGCTATGGCAGGGCCCAGGTCATGCGGAATAATTTACACTGCACTCCACCACTAGGCCCACCGACTCGCTGCTTACCGTGCAAATTGCTGATGTCTCCATCGCCTTAGGACCCCTCATGATCCAAGGGATTCGATGAACTCGTTGTACGCAATAATGTTTCTTCATTAAAAAGACAGTCAGCTAACGCTTATCGAACTTGGGAGGTACAGATCTTCTGAGTTTGAGGTGTCAATTAATTGTGATCGTAAATCCTTGTCCAAGAGTCTATTGAATGTATTGTACATAGTGTGCGTGCTAAATTCGGATCAGTTGATATATGGTAACTGGCACTGCCGTTGTTTTCATCCGTGTAAAATAGAGAATGAAGGGGTTTCTATCTTTCAGGAAGAATGGTTTTCTAAGGTCGCAGCGGGAGTCTGCGGTCAGAAGCGCAGCCGATGGATCATGCACTGCCCTTCGCGGCAGAACGAAAAACCGTGTTGTGACACATTTCACCGAAACTACCCTCATTGTTGATTGTACGCTCCAAATCGCATAGGGTAATGCTGCTTTTGGTCCAACCTAGCGTCCTTAGATCGTGGTCATGTAAGAATAATTGTGGACCATGTGATATTATTAATTAAAGTTTAATAAATATTTAAGTGGTAAAGTTATAAAAAGTTGCAACTCTCATGAAGATGAAAAGGAGCAATTACCATGAGAAGTTAGAATATTTATGAAGAGATATAACTCTTATGAAAATGAGCGATTGTCATGAAGATATAATGTGTTCTGATAAAATGCACCTATTAATAGCTTGTATTATGATCCTCTCTCCTCTCAAGACAATGAAAGGTTGCATTTTATCATCCATCAAATAAAAGACATTGAGACAAACGTGAGTTAAGAGAGATCAAAGTTCTCCATTTGTTTCTATTTCTTCAACAATAATTCTTTTCAAGATATGGATAAAGGTATGTCTTCATATTTATTATCGTGAGTAACTCATGAAGGTCTAAGATTATTGGATATTGAATATCTACATCTATATGTGGGATTTTATGCGTAGATTTATACGACAGCCTTCCAGCGGGCGATTCGTCCTCAACCTATATCAAATGGCATTCTCATTTCCTCGTACGGATCTCGACCGCTTGAGCAACGACCGTTCTTCTTCCAATCACTGGCGAAGCCAGAAGGCCATCTTGAATTCTTCAACCGAGAGACACAAAGTTCAGCTACATCAAATACGACGTTTCCACATCTAATCCTCCAATGGCCGCTACTTATATTAGCCTTGATATCTGCAGGTACTGGAATCCTTCTATCGTATATCATGCTTTCGGAAACAATTCGAATGCAGAAGGATGTCTCAGCAGTCGCTTTGCCGATGGAGCACAAGGGACAAGGGACAAAAGTAGCTCACAGCATTTTTACCAGTCGCGTGAGCAGGAATCTGCCGGCAGGCATACCGAGCCCATCCAGGTTTCGGACTTGAACGAGGAAAATAAGTGAGGCTGGGCAAGCAATTACTTTCTTGGACACCTAGGGTGCACCCAAATTCTATCGACTTTATATGTAATAATCGCAAATCTTTTCAATCTCGATGGGCCTAAGTAATGAATTATTTCGATTAACCTAACTTCAGGCACGACCTGTCACCTATGTTTCATACCTGCCCCCATAAACCCACAGCAACTAATTTGATATCCTCTCACCATGGAGCTCGACTTGAACAAGGCTCTACTCCTTTTGGCTTTGTCAATTCTTGCCCTCTCCTTCCCATGTCGAGCTGCTGCATAGGATCACCAATATTCAAATCAGCAATTTCCGATCAAGATTGATGGATGAACTATATTGATAATGTTGGAAATTTCCTATAATATGGGCTTAAATTAATTAATTGATTTTCTATTTTAAATAATCGGGTTAATGGATATTCCAATATTTGTTATACCCTAAAGTGATCCGATTGAATTGGGTATTGGTATCTATTATTAACGGGCTTAGTTGAGCAGCAAAGTGTAGGCAATTGTGTTTTTGAAGCCCGTAATGGGAAGGGTTGACACGCTATTGATTAGGGTTTCTGGAGTCCCTCTCTAGCCTATAAAAGGGTAAGTTATACCTATTAGTTGCTTTAATCCCATTAAAAGCTGCTATATCGAAATAGGTCATAGAGAGGAAGATTTGGTATTCCGATAGATCCCTGATTATCGAGTGATCTAGTTTTCTTTCACTCTAGTTTTCTTTTGAAGCGATGGCTCAAACAGGTACGCTTTAATTCCGTTGTATTTATTGATCTTGGTGTTTTACAATCATATATGGATCCGTTTTTCTTGATTGATTAGTTGTATATGTGAATAAATTTTCTACATGTGGTATTAGAGCATGTCATATATGATTGTAAAACCCAAATTTTATCTTTTTATGGACAAATTCGAAATTTTCCTATTTGAGCCAAATATGGGCATTATCTTTCGTGTGGATTTTTTGCTTGATTGATATGAAACCATAGGGCTTTTGTTTTACATGTCGAGATCTTTCCAACCATATATAATTTGTATAATTTCGTTGAGAATTGAGAGGGAATTTTAAATTTGAAATTCTAGGGTTTATACATGAAAAGTTCTAGAATTTTCAAATTACTTGCAATTGGTTGATGTTCATTGTAAATTGTTGCATGAGCATTGTTATATATATGTTTTAGCATCTTTCGATTGCAATAAAGAAAGTTCCTTGGGCTCCATCTCCCATGGCAAAGATTGTACCTTTTTTCGGTGTTCAAATGGGTCAATCCTGAGTAAGTGCTCGTGTTTGATCACCATTTTCTTGTTTTCTTTAGAAATCCATAATCTTGTGGTAGAATTTTTCAATGCAGCTTGTGCAGTGATCGTTTTGTTCAGAAGAGAGAATTTTTTTTTTTTATTTTTAATTGGCTACTCGAGATTTTTGGGTTTTGGGTTGCTATGTATGGTGCAATTGGAGTGATTGTCTCGTATATATATAGAAAAAGTTCTAGAATTTTAAGTTAGATTCTAGTGTTACCTTCGATTTTTATTCGACGGTAGCAACGGTTGGTTTAGAAATTATTATAGCTGATTGTTTGTTCCACTCTAGACGAGTGGTTAGAGTTTCTGCCTTCTCTTCCTCCCACCTCGTGCTTCGGTGCGATTGTGCGTACGGGGTTTCTGTGCGTTCGCATTAGGTTCTTGCACCTCTTTCCTTTTCCTTGATTGCCACTTTGCCGTTTTACTCGGTGGACCGAGATTACGCATCAATTGATCCATGTATGCAATGGGCGATGCTTATGGGGTGCTATGTTATAAAGTTGAGATTTGTGCCCTATTTTTCGTTGATTTGGGTTATTTCTATATTAAGTAGTTAGTGAGTCACTTTGAAGCTTTGGGGTTATGGTGCTCCCTATAGTCTGGAAAAGAGAACCAATGGTTAAGATTTCTCAAGTTGTCGGGATATCAAAATTTAAAGATGGAAATAGTCGGTTTTTGCTTTTCATGCGCTGTGCGTGCATCTTGTTGCTAGATTCTAAATGAAACCGTTGCTTTAAGGCTTCATTGTGATTTCGCCATAAATATGTTGATTGTGGGGTGAGCAAAAGACCAAACTGTGATTTTTTGTTTGTACGAGTGGTTTTATGCTAAGTTATCCATCTGGATTTGTTGGGTTCATAGTTGATTTGCTGAGTAATTTGGCATGACCAGCAAATTCCAAACTTGCAAATTCTAATCTTTTTGCAAATTGCTCGCACGGCTCCTGCGATGCATTGGTGTTTTATTGACTAAGGTTTAAAATTTCATTGAAGGCGATACAATGAAACCAAGAGATTTATGAATCGAGATCCAAATGTATATAGATGCAAACAAGAGGATGTTATTTATCAAAAAAAAAAAAAATTAGGATTAGGCTAGAGAGATGTAAAAGCTGAAGTTTTCAGCAGTGGAAGAAAAGTCCATAGTCTACTGTGTAGTGCTTTGTGGAAACCCCAAGTTCAAAAGGGGAAAATTGTAGATGGTGCATGATGAGAAGCGAATGCTTTTTTTTTTTACATGGGAATTATGTTTTAAATCTATTCATTTGTAGCTTCTTTTATTTTTATTGTAATCTTTGGACCGGTGACTAACGGAAAACTATAGCATCAAAATACGAATTAATCAATATTATTGAAAATTCTGGTGAACCAAACGAACCTTTCATGTCTTCTTGTGTGGTTTTACCACGAATTATCAGAGTGGATTGGCTTAACATGATTGAGGTTTAGATTTTTTTTTTTATAGAGATTTTGCTTGATCTCTTGTGAGTTTCATGCTAATATGCATGAAGGATACTTCTAAATTCAAATGATATGATTGTGTCAAATATGTGGAGATTGAGTTATTGCATGACCATGAAATTTCCCAAATTTAAAAGATGCCAAATTTAAATATGCCAACCAAGGGTTGACAGTGAGGAAGTGTGAGATAAAGATTATCCTCATGATTTTTTGATGTAATGATTAATGATAACTACGAAATATTTGGCTCCCTTTAATTCTAGTAACCATTCGTATCTATTCTTGTTTTGCCATGAGTCCGAAATATTAAAATAATAATTTAAAAAAATTGTGGCAAAAATTGTTGCTTGATAAATGCAATATGATCTTGGGAAGCACATGTCGTAAAGTGCTTCATATTGTTAGATGAATTTTGAGCATATATTTTTTGGAGTTTCCTATTGATAAAAATTAGTATATACAATTACCTGCCCAAAGAGGGTTATTGTGTATATTAATTTGAAAATTGCATGAAGATAAATTCCAAAATTAAAAGATGGTGATGTATGACTCAAAAAGATTTATCTGCCCAGAGGGGATAAATTTTTTAAAAGTTATATGTAATTCCCCTCTATATTGATATATTAGAGATGAATGATGGGGATGTGTGACTCAAAAGGTTTATCTGCCTAAAGGGGATAAATTTTTGAGAGTTATGTATAATTCCCCTCTATTGAGATAATTGAGATATATATAATTTAAAGGATTTGTCTGCCCAAAGGGGATTAATCCTTGAAGATTATACGTAATTCTCAGTTATCGTCTCTATATATTGATATCATGGAAATGTGTAATTTAAATGATTTGTCTGCCCAAAGGGGATGAATCATTGACAATTATATGTAATTCTCCTTATTGTTGCTTTATAAACTTCATGCTATGAAAAATAATGGTGCGTTATACACTCTACCCAAAGAGGAGTTTATAATGTACTAATTATTTTTGTTAAAATACTTATTGCCCATAATTGATCTTATTGCATCATGTGTGACAAATAGTTATTTTTGTTATAAATAACAACAATGCCACGGTTGAAATGTTAATTGGATTAAACATTATACTATTAAGGATTTGGTCAAAAAGGGAGACATTGTAATTGAGAATATTAGAACTAAGTCCATATTGGCTGATCCTCTAACAAAAGGCTTACGACCCATTTTATTTAAAGAACTTGTAAAGAATATAGGTGTTTTAGATTCTTTTGATTTCTTTTGTTAGTGAGAGTTAGACAAATTGTATTTCTGGATATTATAGTTATATACAGATTGATAATGCTTTTATGATGTCTATTAAAGCATTTATTTTCATTGATTGTTGTTATCGATTCTATTGTTATTTTTTCTTCTGTTGACTGAGAAATGGAAGTATAAAACAGTATCTTTAAACAAATTTTAGTTTAAAGATGACTGAATGTCACTAATTATGAGATCTTATGTTGGATTGTGACATAATTGTGCAATTTCATGTTGTTTAGAAATCGCACTGAGGCAATTTCATGTTGTTTAGAAATCGTACTGAGGTAATTTTATGTTGTTTAGAAATTGCGCTAATGCAGTTTCATGTCGTTGAGAAATTGTATTGAGGACCGATAAGAAATAGTGTATATCTTGATCACATGTTGGCACTATTTCTTACTACACTACTAGGCCCATGATCCATGAAAATATAATACTTATTATATGCGATTATGGAAGGTCTTGTGTTGTCGTATTTTCTTAACGCATTGATCTTCGTAGTCCTATATTGAGGTTATATAGGATTTGATTGGTATTGAGATGCCATTATTAGAATATTATTTTTTAAAAGTTGTGGCCACATAAAACAAAATTTTAGTTATTAACCCGATAGTGTCGTTTTCAATATAAAATAAGTTAATTAATGTAGCCCAAGTGGGAGAATGTTGGAAATGTCCTATAATATGGGCTTACATTAATTAATTGATTTTCTATTTTAAATAATTGGGTTAATGAATATTCCAATATTTGTTATACCCTAAAGTGATCTGATTGAATTGGGTATTGGCATCTATTATTAACGGGCCTAGTTGAGCAAAGTGTAGGCAATTGTGTTTGTTGAAGCCCGTAATGGGAAGGGCCAGGTTGACACGCTATTGATTAGGGTTTGCTAGGTCCCCTCTCTAGTCTATAAAAGAGTAGGTTATATCTATCAGTTGTTTTAATCCCATTAAAAGCTGCTATATCGAAATAGGTCATAGAGAGGAAGATCTAGCATTCCTATAGATCCCTGATTATCATAGTGATCTAGTTTTCTTTCACTCTAGTTTTCTTTTGAAGCGATGGCTCAAACAGGTACGTTTTAATTCCGCTGTATTTATTGATCTTGGTGTTTTACAATCATATATGGATCCATTTTTCTTGATTGATTAGTTGTACATGTGAATAAATTTTCTATAGATAAATCATCAAAAAATTTAAAACTAAATTGACCAAAGTGAAATATTTAGGATTGAATTAGCACAAATATAATATACCTATGATTTTTTAAAGTTATTTTGCCCCTATTTTTTCATCTAGTGAGGCAGTCCATTTCAGATGAATTAGTAAATCTACACGTCACATCACTTGGCAGAGGTTTCTATCATTCTCAATTTACTTAGGACATTATATATATATATATATATATATATATATATATATATATATATATATATATATATATATATATAAGAGCGCAGAAGGTGAGTTCGGTGGCATTAGTAGGCAAAAGCCCTTAACTTAAAAAAAATCAATCAGGACTGGTGCCATCCGCGCTTCTTCTGACTATTGAAAATGGAAGTTCAAGCTTTGAAGCTCATTTTCCAGCGAAATTGAGTTGATCGAAACTCTATAGCCATGGCCATGAGGGTTTGGGTGATTCGGCCAGCTAACGAAAGCCATTTGTTTGCCCAGAAGCTGTCCGACCGGACCGGGGTCCGATCTTTTTCGGATCTTTTCGCCTGTTTAAAAGCTAGCCCTTGCTCCAAGATCTTTTTATTTAGCACTAGAGGAGCCCCCCAATCTTAAAAACCGATGGAATGCGATCTCATAGGCAACTTCTATGAGGGCTGGACCCCCAGCATCTGTAGAAGGGGAGGAATCCTCTTAAACGGGGAATGCGACTATTGAGATGGCTGCCGACGAGATGAAGTAAACTCGGGATTTTTCCATGTTCAAAGAAAGTCTATGCTATGCCTATGCCTGCGCAGGAGACCTCTAAAAAAGCGAATTCCGCCTTTACTTTAGATCAGGAATAAAATAAGAAAAGAAAGCAACTTGATTTGCTTCATCCCCATTTGGGCGAGAGGTAGGCTGTGAGTCACCTGGGCTACGGATTTGTCGGTTGGTTGATTCTCGAAATCACCTCTTGAGAAAAAAAAAGGCCCTAGGGTCCCGACCCACAAATGAATAGGAAGCGGGGCAAGGGTCTTTCAGTCTTCAAACCTCTCCTCCAAGAAAATGCTTGAGCTCCCCAAGTTCCTTTATTTGGAAGCGTACTGATAGATTTTCCTTTGTTCGTCGAATTTCCTGTTCGTCGATCCAGTCCATTACTATCCTACTCGCATTCAGTTGGAGTGGTCAAGCCAAGCCAATACATTCCCTTTTTCAGTAGGTTAGCGATCAAAAGATGGAATTTCTTTGTCCAAGCCTTCCTTGTTGCGGAGCTCGCTGCCTTCCCACCTCTGCTTAGCGTTCCACTTGTGATCCTGGATGCAGTAGAGGATTTTTATAAATGCGCCCGAATGTTCCCCTCGAGAAAGAGAAAGAAGAGAATCAATCAGCTGTCGGTCACGACTACTACCAAAAAGCTCCAATGAAGATGAATATTTCACATGTAGGAGTGTGCATCTGTATGTTGGGTGTTCTTCTGTCGTGCGACCCGACGGCTTATGTGCGACTCTGTCTCAACAATAACTCTTCTCTACAGCGCAAGCCCACCTGACATTCCTTTCTATCATTCGTTCCTAGATAGCTGTGGTCTTCCAAGATACATATGGAAGATTGCGAAGCCTGCTCCCCTTATGTGTGATGGGAATCAGGATGGATCGACAGGCCAGCAAAGGCCTTCTACCGCAGCGGACCCACAGGCCAATGCCAATCTCTTAGGGCAGGTTCTCTTTATGGAATTCGAACCGGGCTACCCCATGATCGTGATATGATATCATCATTAGGTGGTGAGAAACCACGCCTTATGACGAAAGGGGAGCATTACGTCCGATCAAGACACCAGTCTGCCCCCTAATAGAGGGTGCTACGGAATGGAAACATCAACATTCGGAAGGAAGACAGTAGT
This sequence comes from Eucalyptus leucophloia subsp. euroa, assembly GCA_017140325.1. NCBI lineage: Eukaryota > Viridiplantae > Streptophyta > Magnoliopsida > Myrtales > Myrtaceae > Eucalyptus > Eucalyptus leucophloia. Next base: position 32,165,243 of record CM029476.1, read on the forward strand.
AGATTGATCCGGAAAGCCTGAGGTTTAATCAGGTCAGAATGAGATATTGATTGGACAGGCAGATCGGGGTCATTGAAGTAAACTGCAATGAAAAGGCGGGCTTTCTAATTTGAGAAGAGGAACCCGCGTATTTGATTTTTCATTCAAATCTGGACACCATCAATCCCTTATCTTCCTGGAATGAAAGAACGACAAAGTTTTAGCTCACTGGGCTTCAAATAGAATAGAGAGCCTATATGCTTACCGAATTCCTTTTATCCGAGGCCGGCTGTCCCCCTTCGAAGGCGTATTCGTCCCCTTTCGCCGCCCCATCGTCTGGGCTCTTCTTCGAAAATCGGATCACCCAGTCTCACCAGCCGTCGAAAGCTTTCATTTCCCCATCCCATTCGTAATCCATCCTTCCCGCCATAAGCTTCTGATCTCCTACTGCCTTATCCCGACGTGATAGCCTGGCCTATCAAACCTTTCATTCCTATCCTAATCCTTTCTTTCTGGCACCCCCTACTCCCTAGAAAGCCTTCCCCGCCTAGGTATAGGTCGGGAGATGGGATTGGATCCGGAATAAGAATTGGCTTTGCATCATCTGGAACTAAATAAGCTTCGGGTTCCTTTCGTTTGGCGAGACAGGAATTGTCTCTAGAAGCCTTAGGCCGATTAGTTAGACTGATCTTTGTGATATAGCTTTTGTGGTCTTGGAGACTTCACTGGTGGAGAAAAAGAGTCTTTTCTAAATTGGGCCTCTACCAATTTAGTAATAGCCTCCTGTAAGCGAAAAATGAAGTCTTCTTCAAGAGCATTTGCAGGAAACAGTCGTAAGGTAGTTGACTTTCTTACTTGTTAGAGTAAGGCCGCATTGATCGAATAGATGACTAAGGCTTAGAACTGATAGCAATTGAATCTGTCACCCATCCGGTGTTGGTTGTTAGTGCCTTTCCTTCACGGAGCAGCGCATCTTGTCTCTCCTTTCTCAAATTGCTTGAGGCTGACTACGCCTTCAGATGATTATGCGGGAACAGGATTCGAACCTGTAGTCTTCAGGTCATGAGCCTGACGAGTTGACCAATTCCTCTACCCCGCGTCTTACCATCCCCAACAAACGGTGGGTCTTGGATTCCATTGGACTGGCCTTTCATTCCCAATTCCCCCTTTTATTGGTTGGTGAGATGATCTTTTAATACGAAGCCGAGTGACTGGTCAAGTCATGAAACTTAGTCATTTTGATCAACATGGCTGCAAGTGGACTGGGTTTATGTGTTTGAACTGACTATGCTGAAAGGGGGGAAGCCCAGTATAGTAGATTGTCGCATGATACCGCCAATAGACATATTTGCTTTCAGTTGTCGATATTAGATTAGATTAAGGTTTAGATACAAAATACGACTTTTGATCCGGCCAAAGTTTTTTCCCTGACCCATCTCCAACTCCTTAGGGCTTGTATATATATATATATATATTTTTAAATTTTGTCATAGTGAGAGACTCAAATTTCCGATTCAGCTAATCATTATCGATTCCCGCAAAGCATCTCATCCAAGTACATCAAATAAGACTTGCCCATAAGATGACATTCCCGAGCCCTAAGGTCACTCCGATGCCAATGCCCTTTAGGGTGGGGACTTGGCTTTCATGTTGACGAATCCTAAGAACGGGCACAAAAGTAAACACTTGGCAAATTCTAAAATGATGACCTCCACCGATTGACGACGCCCTTCAACGGGAGCTCTCTCCACGGCCTGCAAAAGATAATTTTCAATCCAACCACCTTAATAATGACTGCGATGGACTGAATTTATCGTTTGTCGATGATAAAAAATGGGTCGTATTTCGGTATAGACAGAGTGCTAATGTCTACATTATTCGAGAGCAAAAAGAGAGAATATATTGTGTAACACAATGAACAAACACCTGTCGATCGACCATGATGGAAATGATCAAGTCGTGGGCCTTGAATTGCTAAAAAATTCGGTTTTTAGGATGTAGAACTACTTTAGCAAAAGGCAGTGCTTTATACTCATGCATCAGACCCCATTTTTCCGAAAGTACTCACGTGATGACAATATCTCTGAATAGCAAATTTAGGAGGACCGGTTCCTATTTTTGGGATTGGGGATAGAACCGAACGGTTCTACGATCAAGAATCGGATCGGTCAATCGTCAAGTTCAATAGAACCGGCTACTTAGCAAAAAAATTAAAAATTTAAAAAAATACGAGAATTATTATAATTTTAGGGTTTATTGCTATTTTTAAGAAAGTAAAAATATATTTTTAAAAAAACTCGGTCTAGTTCGTCAATCCAGGCCGATTTGATTCCCCCAAAATCGAGAACCAGACTAAAAATCACTGGTTCCATTTTTATGAAACCGGGAATTTACCAATGCTCTTGGGAATCGGACCAAACTGGCCGGTTTGGTTTGATCCAAGCGCTCCAATATGCTCACCCCTAAAAATTATGATTCATCACGCCAATGATATTACGACATTCCAATTTTTCACCATACATTTGATTTTTGTATGTTAAATTCACAAACGGTACATTAATGCATTGATTTGAAAAAAGAATTAAAACTTCTATGCTTTAAAATGCTTAATAGTTAAGATAAAATTAATGGATTTAGCAAGTAACAAAACGATGAGGGAAAAAAGTAAAAAATACTAAGCGGTAATCTCTCTTTGTTTAGAAAAAAAGGAAAGAGAAAATATTTTCTTTAGAATGACAATAGAAAATTAGTATGCGTGGAAGTTCACCCAACAATTATCAGACTACTGATGCCTCCATCCCTATCATCGGTGACGACAAAGACGTCCCGACTCGTTGCTACAGGTTCGCAACCCAACACCACCACCCCCCCCCCCCCCCCCCCCAACAACAACCCGGTCCCTCCCGACGCCCCTCTCAGTTCCGTTGTCTCTTACTCTCTCTCTATCCTCTGTGGCTCGCTCCACTACAACCAACGTTAAGCTGGAGCCCAATATACCTGGGGCTCATTTGTCATAAAGAGATAGTTGCATCTCTAATTTAACTAATCGTTGTCGATCCACACAAAACATATCATCCATGTACACTAGATAACATTCCATTTGACAACATCCGAGAGTTCTAAAATCACTTCGAGTCAATGCGATTTGGAGCGCAATATATGATCTAATACATTCAAATCAAAGAACTGTTCCGGCCGGCCGACCGACACCTTTTGGGGTAGGGACTTAGGTTTCAATGTTGATAAATTGCATCTGCCTCAGCCAATTGCAAAGGGTTGTTTTGGTTTGCCTGAGCTGAAAATGAGAGCGCTCAAAAAGTCGTGTCCACTTTCGAAAATCACACATTAGCGGAGAATGAGATGGCCTAAAAGCCAAGTGCGCAGGACACGGTTTGTTTTAGACTTTAAAGCAGACTAGGCACAGATCTAAGAAGTTATTGGCAGTTCTTTGCATCGAAATGGAATCTTTGTTCCGATCTAATCACTTTATGTTTTCGAATTAAGCATTCAGAAGTGCATATGAGACGTAATCAAGTTTTGGACCTTTATATTGGTCTAATTAAGTCCTAAATCTTTTTTGAAAGAGGCAACATAAATATATAAAAAAAAAGTCTATTTGATGAAGAATACCTAAAATTGATTACGTGACATTCTTAAATTACAATTTCAATATAAAGTTTTAAGGCTAGGACTCATTGCATTTTCTAGTAAAGTTTTAGGATTCAATTGAACTAGTTTAGGACTAAATTGCATGTATTACATAAGGTTAAAAATTTAAAGTGCTATCTTTCTAAATGAATACATTGGAAATGTGCATTATTACTGCTTCGTCGTGACAAATAATCTTGGTCTTTGTTATAACATAAATTCAATTATCTTTTTGTTTTATCCTGAAAGAGAGTTAGCTATTGATCTTATTTCTACGCACCGTCCTCTATATATATCCACACAAGCACGAACATAGGCACAAACAAGAGGCTGCTCATCATCGTTGAGAGCTCCTTTTAGTCCTTCGTGGGAACACTGAAAAGCAACGGGCCAAAGCCACCATGCAACTCAATTTGAGCAAGGCTCTCTTCCTTTCCTATCTGTTGACAGTCAGCCTCTCCTGCGAAGCCGCACCAGGAGTGGCGCTCAACGCCACTGCCACTCCACTGCCGTGCAACAGTGGCGTCGGCGCAGCCAAGTGCCTCATTGCTTACCAGCAACTGGAGCCGGAGGCGATGGCAGATCCGGGCATGCTGGGCGCTAGCCTGGCAAGCATCAAGATCCCCACTTCTGACCGAAATAACCCTGCCGGCTGCGGCAAGGGCCCGGTTGTGCCGAATAGTCCGTACTGCACTCCAAAGAAAAACGAACGGCCTCGCTGCTCCAACCTTTACCGCGGTCCTTGCTGATGTCTCCATCGCCTTGGAACCCGTTACACACAATAAAATTTCTTCTTCAAAAAGACAGCCGGCTAGCGCTGATCGAACTTGGGAAGTACAGATCTTCCAAGTTAGAGAAGGGAATCAATTGCAATTGCAAATCCTTGTCCAAGAGAGTATTGAATGGATTGTACATATTGTACGCTAAATGTGTATCGGTTGATAACATATGGTAACAATCACTTCCGTTGTTTTCATCCGTGTTAAATAGAGGATGAAGGGACTTCCATCTTTCAGGAAGAATGGTTTTCTAAGGTCGCAGCGGGAGTCTCCGGTCGGAAGCGCAGCCGACAGATGATGCACTACCCTTCGCCGCAAAACCAGAAACCACGGCGTGACATGTTTCACTGGAACTATTGATTGTACGCTCCAAATTGCATCTAGTAATGCCGCTTCTACTCCAACTTGGTGTCCTCGTATTGTCATCATGTAAGAATAATCGTGGCCCACATGATTGTAGTAATTAATGATTTATTAGATACTTAAGTGCTAAAGCTATAAAAAGTTGCAACTCTCATGAAGATGAAAAGGAGTGAATACTATGAGAAGTTGCAATTTCTATGAAAAGATGTAACTCTTACGAAAAGGTGCGATTGTTATGTAGATAAAATATACTTTGATGGAAGATAATTATTGATAACTTGCATAAATAAAGTCCGATCCTCCATCCACCCAATACAATGAAAGGTGTATTCTATCATAACACGTTATTACAAAAGTGAGTTAAGAGAGAAATCAGATTTTTCCATTTGCTTTTATTTCTTCAACAATCATTCTTTTCAAGGTTATCGTTAGGGATAAAGGTACATCTTCATCCCTTTTATTGTGAATAAATTATGAAGATTTAAGATTCTTTGATATTGAACTTCTGCGTAAAGAATCATATTATTGTTTGCATGTCATTTGTAAGTGAGATCTTGCGCGTAGATTTATACAACGGCCTTACAACCGGAGATTTATCCTCAACCTATATCAACTGGTATTCTCATTTCCCCGTACCGATCACGAACGCTTGAGCAACGACCGTTCTTCACATCGCTGACATAGCCAGAAGGCCATCTTGAATTCTTCAACCGACAGACACAAAGTTTAGCTACATCAAATACGACGTTTCAACATCTAATCCTCCAATGGTCGCTACTTATATCAGCCTTGATATCTGCAGTTACTGGAATGCTTCTATTGTAAATCATGCTTTCAGATTCGAACACAGAAGGATGTCCCAGCAGTCCTTTGCTGATGTGGGGATCACAAGGGACAAAATTAGTTCACAGCATTTTACCAGTCGCGTGAGGAGGAATCTACACGGAGGAATACCGAGCCCATCCAAATTCAGACTCGAAGGACGGAAGGAGCGAATTTGAGAGAGCAATTACGTTCCTGGACACCCCGTGCGCACCCAAATTCTATCCACTTTATATGTAAAGATGACTTCAATCTTTTCAATCTTGGTGGGCCTAAGTAATGAATTATTTTTAATCTAACCTTAGGCACGACCCGGGAACCTTTTTGAAGTCCAATCCCATTGTTTCCAGCACGCTGTCAGTGACCTACGTTTCTGTTAAATTGCTAAAAGGAGGAGAGATGAGGCTAAAACTTCTTCTTACGTACAGAACAACCAAGTCTTTTTCAAAAAAACAAAATAGATAACGTAAAACACACCATAACTACCCATGTTCTGCATAAAGCACTTGCCCCACTAACACCTAAAAATTAGGATAACCAACACACATGACTCCACTAACTCTAATAACTGAAAAACCAAATCAACAACACGTGCAAAAGGAAATAACTATTATATCAACAATCCCTCCCTTAAACTGATGTTTGCTAACATTCAGTTTAAAGCCTTGACTTTTTTCACTGTACAAACACCTAGTAACCTTCTGAGCTTCACAAACGACTCAATCTTGAGGGCTTTGGTGAATATATCAGCAACTTGATCTTCACTCTTGCAATAGATTAGATCAATTGTTCCATCATTGCTAAGATCTCTCAAGAAATAAAACTTCACATCAATGTGCTTGCTTCTTCCATGTAACAGCGGATTTTTGGAGAGTTTTATTGTTGAGTTATTATCACAGAAAATTTTAGTAGGTCCTGGTTGCTTGAATTGTAGCTCCTCAAGAATTCTCCTTAGCCAAATAGCTTGACAAACACTAGCTGTTACAGCAACAAATTCAGCTTCTATACTTGACAATGTGACAATTGGTTGCTTCTTGGATGACCACGATGTGAAAGCTAGTACGAGCACCTAGAGGGGGTGAATAGATGCGAAAACAAACTTTGCAGAGTAAAGAAAATAATTTTCCTTTTGAACCGACTCTTTTAGCAATAGATTATGAAGAGGAAATTAGACTCCTAACAAACAAATATTGTTACGATCAAATTAAAGAGCTTAGGGAAGAGAATAAAAACACAAGGTTTATAGTGGTTCGGCTTAGTCCAAGCCTACGTCCACTCTTCCGCACTAACAGCCCACTGGCTGAATTTCACTATGAATCAAAAGAGTTGTTATAGTATAGCTCTTCCTTGATTCCACAGTATGGAGACTCTACTACACTTCCTTAAGGTCTCACAAAAATATAAACTCTCTTTTGAGTACAAGTTTTCACTCAACAATCCAAATCCAATCCAAATCCAAATCTAGTCACATCCAAACAGCCAAACATAAAAGTAAAGTCAATCAAAAAGGTTTAAATCTCAAATCTCAAATCTGCACACATCTCTCCCCCTTTTTGTCAACATTAAAAAGGTAAAGATGAAAAGAAAATGGAATTAGGATTGCTTTGGAACACGAACAAGCTGGAAATCTCCCATTGACTAGACAATCTCTTCCAGTTTTTTCAAATCCTCATTCAGTTGAGCAACATCTTTACCCTTGGCATTTGCTTGAACTTGAAGCATAACAGCATGAATTTGATCATACAAAGAAACTGAAGAGGCTTGACCTGCATTCTGCAAGTTCTGAACTTCGCATCCCATAGCATAAATTTGGCCTCGCATCTCCATAAGAACATCAAGCACTCTGTGAAAGTCTGCTGAATTATCAATTTGAGTAATGGCTTTTGCACGATCAGTAGGTGTATTGGCAGATGATGGCAAGTCAGCACGATTACTCAAATTTGGCGATGAAACCTCATGACCTTCCTCAAGGAATTTAGAGGCATAGATGTCTTCTGGATTTACTGGTGAACGACTTACTCCTTCACTAGTAGCAGCAATTGAAGATGTACCTCTTTTCTCAGCTTCTCCCCCTATTTCATTGCCTTCAGGCAATGAGAAGTACTCTTCATGCTCTGTTTCCTCTGGTTCACCTCTGCCCTCTTTTTCTTCTTCCGCAATCCTTTCTTCCTCTGCTTCTTTCTCCATTGATTCTCTCTCTCCACTCATTTGTTCAATCTCTTCTCTGTCTTGATCCTGTCTCTCCTCTGTCTCAGGAATAGAACGACTTAATTTTTTCAATGCAAGAGCAGAAATTGTGATATCAGCCTCATCCTCTTCATCCTCCAAGATGAGTGCTCTTCTTTTCTTGGATGGAGCAACCATGGGCTCATTCCCTTTTCGTTTTGCAGTCGAAGAGTCTGGGTGAGTCTTGACAGAGGTTTTCTCCTTGAATCGCTCCAAAGCCTTGTTAAGTTCCTTCAGACGCATTTTAGAGACCATTTTCAGTCCTACCACCATTTGTTGCATGTTCAAACACAAAGAATCTTGGGAGGCTAAATGTTCAAATGTCTGAATAACTTAGTGACAAGTGCTGAGTAAAGAAGTTGACCCTTGTCATTCACCATCGTTTTGTACATGTGGAACATAATAGTGTGTGGAAGAGAGAACTTTTTGCCAGCATTAATGGCATATATCAGCTTTGCCTCCGATTTTGAAACATTGGTCTTTGAAGTCGATTTGAGTCTGAGGCAATTGATCACTATTTTGTGAAGTAAGACATTTGAGGCATTCATCCTCGAATATGAAATATTTCATTCCGCTGTTCTATCCCAAACAAGCTCTACTGTCGCACGACCAATAGACACACTGATTGGTTGGAATTACCCTCTTTCACCCCCAATCACATCAGTCAATGTATTCATGTCAACTACATAGTCCTGATCTTGAACACTAAAAGAGAATCTATTCACATCCAAGAAACTTAGATTAGAATAGAAGTAAGTAGTGAGTTCAGCATGAGCCTTTGTCATTTCAGAATAAAATCGTTTTAGTTGAAGAAGATTGAATTTCTCTCACAGCTTGACATTCAAAGAATCAAGAAAATCAAAGTCCACACTTCCAGGGTTAATCACACCACGCTTTAGCAACTTAGAGTACAGTCGCTTGTGCTCCTCCAAGCGAAATAAATCTGTCCTTTTGCTTCGGATTTTTGCCGCAACACCCATTCTAGGCTTAAAATGAGTGTACATTTTATCATCATCATTCACATCAGGTTGACTTAGCCCTCCAACATGTGGATCGCTTGGGATATTCACAAATGTTTCTTTTGCTAATCCCGCATGAGCAATTCCCAATCGTTCCATTGTGCGTAAAAAGTAAGTTTCATTTCGATACTTTTTGTCTTTAAAAAATTCATCAATATAGTTCAAGGTGTTGGAGAAATTTTCCTTGAGTGTTTTGAAGCTGACAAAACGTTTTCATCAATCTAATCTGAAGACTTATAGACTCTTTCATCAAAGTCTGAAGACCTCCGGACTGCCAGACTCAAGACTCAAAGTCTATTCTCATTGATAGTTTTTAGTCCGTCGAAAAAGACTTATTCAAAACTGGATGTTTTGTTAAGGATTTGACTTTATCGACTGGAGAAGATCTCTTGGCTGGATATAGCATGTCAAAATCCATTATTCAAATAAAGATTGATTTAGGGATTATGGATTCGTTGATTGGCGAAGTATACTTGGAAGGTTCTCCTTATGGAAACCAAGATCTTGATTGTATGAGTGAGCAGGATTGATGGGCTATCATCATGTTCCTTAAATAGCTTGAAGATCTTCCTAATCGATTCCGTCCAACGGGTAGATTGGAGAAATTCATTTGGTAAGTGCCAACGGGTATGATGGCGTAAAGGAGTATATAAGGAAGACGTTCTAGTTGTTTGAGTGTGTGCATGATAGAAGAATTCCAAAGTCTGAAGCTCTTTGTTCTTAGTCAATTTATTTGTTGAACGAAATCTTACACGCAAAAGAGAGTCTATATCTTTGAGAAACCTTGAGGAAGTGTGGTAGGGTATCTACACTGTGGAATCAAGGGAGAGCTTTGCTGTAACAACTCTTTTGTTCATAGTGAAATCCAGCTGGTGGGCTGTTAGTGTGGAAGAGTGGACGTAGGTTTGAAATAAGCCGAACCAATATAATTTATGTGTTCATTTTCTCTTCCTTATTCTCTTTTACTTTGATCATAATTCGTTTTGTTAACAAAAGGCGAACTTCCTTTCTATTGTCTATTTAGTATTGCTCACTTATCTCGAGAAACTATTTTTACACCTATTCACCCCCCTTTAGGTGCTTATACTAGCTATCTCAATTGGTATCAGATCCTGTGTACTCACTTAATTTGAAGTGTTTTACTTCAGAGTTAAAGATCCATGACTAGTATGTTGGCTCTAGGGCTGGTAGAAAGGCAGAGCAATGCCAGACCACCTTACTTTGATGGAAAGAAATACGACATATAGAAATACAAGATGAAGGCATTTCTAAGATCAAAAGATCCTCTGGAATGGGATGTGGTAGACAGAGGAATTATTTCTAAAGTTGCATCTGTCTCAAAAAGAGAAAAAGAAGCTGTTGAGTCTAGTAAAATGACTCGAAAGAGATAACCAAGAGATAAGCTCTTGATGTAAAAGCAATTTATTCTTTATATTGCGCTTTGTCATCTACTGAATATAACAGAATATCTTCTTGTGTTACAGCCAAAGAAGTTTGGGATAGATTACACATCACCTATGAATGAACTGATCGAGTGAAAGAAACCAGAATCAACATTATTCTCGATCAATACGAAGCCTTCAAAATGAAATCAGGAGAATTTATTACTGACATGTTTAGTCGTTTTACAGAAATCGTGAATGGTCTTGAAAATCAAGGTCAACCAATTTCTGATCCCATGAAAGTAAACAAGCTACTACGTGGACTCTACAAGGATTAGAATCACATAAAAACCTCAATAAGGGAGACACAAAAAATTATGCCACTTTCGGTTGATGAATTGGTTGAGACTCTTCAGTCTTATGAAGTTGAGCGTATCAATAAAGACGAATATCTTAAATGTAAGAAATCCATTGCATTAAGATCTAATGATAATTCTGATGTCACAGATTCTGAACACGATATGGATGACAAAGAGCTTGCTCTCATGATAAGAAGATTCAAAAAGCTGAACAGAAAAGAAAGAAGATTCAATCCAAAGAAACAGAGCTTTCAAAAGCAACAAAGTAAGTCTGTTGAAGATAATGAATCAAATAAAGATGTAGTTTACTTTGAATGTAAGAAAAAGGGACACATCAGACCCAACTGTCCCTTTCAGAGGAAAAAGAACGGAAAAACTGAGAAATATCACAAGGCACTCAAAGCAGAAACTTAGAGTGATACAGAATGTGAAGAAAGTGATGATGATTATGCCAATATTTGTCTCATGGCACAATCAGACTCAGATTCAGACTCCGAAAAAGACTTAGATTCAGACAATGAAATCGAGGTAAGTAATTTGAAAATCCCTACTAAAGTCTCTAGATACATTGATGAATTGTGTCTTAGTCTCAAATCTTCTCTTAAAAGGATTTCCAAACTTAAAAGAGAAAATTCTGCACTAAAACAACAAGAAAATGTTTTGAAAGAAAAGGTCAAAAGTTTAGACAAAAGTGTTTCTACCTTGAAAAAAAATGAAGGCAATCTCTCAAAAGAAAATGCATTCTTGAAAAATGACATCTCAAATATTTCTAAAAGATTTTCTATAGGATCTGAGAAACTGAAAAAAATTCTTTCTGCTCAAAGACCTTATTTCAATAAATCTGGTTTGAGAATGACTGCGGAAACCATTCCTCTAATTGATTTTCCTAAAGTAAAGGAAAGAATTAAGCAAAGACCTACAAGAGATGCTTAACAAAATCATTTCCAAAGAGTTTTTGTAAAACCAATAGGTCGCAATGCTCTTAAATGTTTTAAATGCAATAGCTCAGACCATTTTGAAAAAGAATATCATATGGTTTGGAAACCTGTTAAGAAAGTATAGGGAAAGACCGTATATTATACTAACACCAATGGATCCAAGAAAATATGGGTACCAAAGAAAGCTTGACTCTATTTTCTAAATGCAGGTCACTATCAAGAAAAAGGTTAAATGGTATCTGGATAGTGGATGCTTAAGACATATGATAGGAGATTTAAATTGCTTCATAAAGCTCGTTCAAGTAAATGGTGAAAAAGTTTCATTTGGAGGAAACAGTAAAGGAAGAATTGTGGGATTCGGAACTGTAAAGATTTGAAGCCTTACAATCAGTAATGTTTCCTTAGTGGAAGGACTCAACTACAATTTGCTTAGTATCAGTCAGCTATGCGACACCAGTTTCAAAATCAACTTTCAAGAGGGAATATGTTCAGGAACCAGTAAAGATTCCACTCAGTCATTCATGGGTCGAAGACATGGAAATATCTACCTCTTGGATGTCAAACCAAATGAAACCAAATGTCTAATCACAATACAAGACGAAACAAACTTATGGCACAAAAAACTCGGGCACATCAACATGAAATAAATAGCCAAAATCTCAGCAAAGAAGCTTGTTCGGGGTCTACCCAATATGTCATACCAAAAGATTGATCTATGCACACCATGCGTGTTGAGAAAACAGGTAAGAAACTCATTTAAACCAATAAACCAAGTTTCCACTAACCGTGTACTACAGCTTCTGCATATGGATCTCTTTGGACCAACCAGAACTTAGAGCATTGGAGGTAAGAAATATTACCTAGAATTGTGGATGACTACTCACGATTCACTTGGGTATACTTCCTAGTAAGTAAGTCTGAAACATTTTCTTACTTTAAAACGTTTGCTAAAAAGGTCCAAAATGAAAAAGGGTATGTTATTTCAAGTATACGAACTGATCATGGAGGCGAATTTGAAAATCTAGACTTTATAAGATTTTGTGATAAATCTGATTTTCAGCATGTGTTCTCTTCTCCATATACTCCAAAGTAAAATGGAGTCATGGAAAGAAAGAATAGATCACTTCAAGAAATGACTAGAACTCTTTTAATTGAAAATAACATCTCTTTACGTTTTTGGGCAAAAACAGTTTCTACAGCATGTTATATCATTAATAGAGTTTTTCTAAAGCCTATTCTAGATAAAACCTCCTATGAGTTATTAAAAAAAAAGAAGCCTATTGTTTCATATTTTCGTATGTTTGGATGTAAATGCTTTATATTGAAAAATGCAAATGATCGAGTTGACAAGTTTAAAGAAAAATCAGACGAAGGTATCTTCCTTGGATATTCAACCACAAGCAAAGCTTATAGAGTCTACAACAAGAAGACCCAATCTGTGGATGAATCAATGAATGTCAAATTCCAAGATTCTATGCAAAATGAATCTAATCAGACTCATCTTGAAGAATCTGAACCTGCTACAGACTCTACAAAGTCTAAATCATCAGAAACAGCTCAAACTTCAAAAGACCAGCAACAAATGATATTTAAAGATTCAAATGAAGAAAAATGTCAACAATCTGACAAATCAACCAGCAACTGGAAGCATAAGTCTAGTCATTCCAAAGATCTCATTATTGACGACATTAATGAAGGAATTCGTACAAGATCCAAAAAGCATGAAGAGTCTAGTGCTGTGGCCCTTATTTCTGAAATTGAACCCAAAAGCATAGAAGAAGCTTTATCTGATGAAAGCTGGATTGAAGTTATGCAAGAAGAACTCAGACAATTTAGTATTAATGATGTCTGGGAACTGACTCATAAATCGAAAGGTAAATATATTATTGGAGCTAAATGGGTTTTCAGGAATAAGATGAACGAGAAAGAAAAGGTCATAAGAAACAAAGCAAGACTCGTGGCTAAGGGATATACACAAGAAGAAGGGATAGACTATGATGAGACTTACGCACCAATAGCGAGGTTAGAAGCAATTATATTATTACTTGCTGTTGCTTGTCATAAGAATTTCATGTTATTCCAAATGGACGTCAAAAGTGCTGTAAATGGATTTATCCAAGAGGAAGTCTATGTGGACCAACCACCCGGTTTTGAAGACCCAAGGAAACCAGACTCTGTATTCAGACTAAAAAAGGCTTTATATGGTTTAAAGCAAGCACCTCGAGTTTGGTACGACAAGCTGAGTAAGTTTTTAATTCAAAACAGCTTTGTCAAAGATAAAGTAGACACTACATTGTTTATCAAAAAAGAAAGCAAAAGTTTTCTGTTTGTTCAAATATATGTTGATGATATTATTTTTGAATCCTCTAATAAAAGTCTATGCAAAAGATTCTCTAAGTCTATGTAGGATGAATTTGAAATGAGCATGATGGGTGAACTAACCTTCTTTCTCGGGCTTCAAGTGAAACAATTGAAGGAAGGAACTTTTATTCATTAAGAAAAATATGCTAATGATCTTGTCAAAAAGTTTGAACTGAAAAATTGTAAAAATGCTGATATACCAATGTCAAGTTCCTTGAAGATAGACAAAGATGAAAGAGGAAATAAAGTTGACTAGAAGTTATCCAGGAATATCATTGGTTCACTTCTTTATCTTACTACTTCTAGACCTGACATTTTGTTTAGTGTTTGCATTTGTACCAGATTTCAAGCAGACCCTAAAGAATCTCATCTAAGTGCTGCAAAGCATATTATCAAATACATTGCATCAATTTCAAACTTTGGTCTTTAGTATCTTAAAAAGGGAGACTTTACTCTTTTTGGATACTCAGATGCAGACCTAGCCGAATGCAGAGTTGATAGAAAGAGCACCTCGGGTACCTGTCAACTACTTGGAAGCAGGATAGTGTCTTGGTTTCAAGGAAACAAAGTACAGTAGCTCTTTCTACAGCAGAAGCAGAATATGTAGCTCTCGAGAGTTGTTGTTCACAAATTATGTGGATAAAACAACAGTTAAGAGACTTTGGAATTGAAGATTCATGCACGGAGATTAAGTGTGACAACACCAGCGCAATCAATCTCACCAAGAATCCAATTCTTCACTCAAGAGCAAAACATATAGAGATTCAACATCACTTCATTAGAGATCATGTTCAAAATGGAGAAGTTTCAATTCAGTTTGTTGACTCAAAGAATCAACTGGCGGATATTTTTACAAAGCCTTTAGAGAAAAATCAATTTGAAGCTATTCGTTCCAGACTTAAAATCTTAAAGTCTAAGGAAGTTCAAACCCAGGACTGAAAGTCTAAAAATACTCAGACTCAGACGATCAAGATTTTCTTTCGTAAGTTATTTTATTTTATTATCTCTCAAATCACATCTCGAAAAGGTACGATCATCAACCCATAATTGATTATTGCTATCTTTAATTTACGTGATTATTGCAATATTTCCTTTTCGAAAATGGGGTTATTTTTGAAATGACAGTTATCTAATTTTTTGAAAAATGCAGTTATTTTTAAAAGGCATCTTTATACTTTTTTTTATAACGTTCCGTATGCCTCTCTTCGACTGTCTTATATACCGATGGTTCCTCTTCGCTTTACTCTCAAAAACCCTAAGAGAGCACTGATCTTCCATTTCTGTCTTCTTCTCTTGTTTAATCCTCGAAAAGTTGTTATCTTTCTTGGGAAAACAAGTTTGGAATCTCTCAAAGACTGTGAAAAATGTTTTTCTAAAGAAAGTCTTCAAGGATCGCAAATAGAGGACCACAGCAAATGCGTGAGGGGCCTACGCACTTCGATCTAACCGAAGAAGAAGAATCTCCTAATCAGCAACAGAGCCTTCAACATTCTCAGCAGCGTCCATCTCCTCCCTCTAGACCTCAGGATGTTGTACATCGAGAAGAGGAAGAAATAATTGAAGACGTAGAACCTGTAAAAATTCATAAGCCATCTTTTACCTATAAGCTTTATTGTGCTTTGAAGAAGGGTGGTACTCCTTTAAACCACATTGATGAATTTCTGAAAGATAAAGGGTATAGAAATGAAACTTTCTTTTTACGCACAATGGAACGTTTGGGAATTGCCCTTACTGGGTCGGCAGAAGAAACCTTTGCTTATATCCCAAGTGATCCACAAGTTGGAGGATTTAATCAACCAGATGGGAACGATGATGATAGAATGTACAGTCAGTTTAAACCGAGAATGGGTGTTGCAGTAAAAATTCGGAGCAAAATGACAGACTTGTTTCGATCGGAGGAATACAAGCAACTGTACTATAAATTGCTGAAGCGTGGGGTAATAAACTCTAGAAGTGTGGATTTTAATTTTCTTGACTCTGTGAATGTCAATCTCCGAGAGAAATTCAGTCTTCTTCAACTTGAACAGTTTTGTTCAGAATCTACCGAGTCTCAGTTTCTTGGATGCAAATAGATTCTCTTTTAGTGTTCGAGATCAGGATTATGTGGTTGACATGAATACATTGGCTAATGCGATTGGGGTTGAAAGAGGAAGATATCAACCTATTAGTGTGTCTATTGCTCGTGCAACGTTGGAGTTTGTTCAGGATAGAAGGACAGAGGGAAAGATTTCCTATATGAGAATGAATGCGACCAACATTCTGCTTCACAAGATTATGATTAATTGCCTCAGACCAAAATCTACTTCAAAGACCGACATTTCAAACTCGGAGGCAAAGCTGATGTATGCCATCAATGCTGGGAAAAAGTTCTCTCTTCCACACACTATTATATTCCACATGTACAGGGCAGTGGTGAAGGACAAGGGTCAATTTCCTTATCCAGCTCTTGTGACCAAGTTATTCAGACATTTGAACGTTCAGCTTCCCGAATTCTTTGTGTTCGAATGTACGATCATATAGTGGTGGGACTGAAAATGGTCTCCAAAATGCGTCTGAAGGAACTCAACAATGCGTTGGAGAAATTCAAGGAGAAAACCCTTGTCAAGACTCATCAAATCTCTTCAGCTGCAAAGAGAAAAGGGAAGGAGCCCATGGTTGCTTCATCCAAGAAAAGAAGAGCTCTCATCATTGAGGATGAAGAGGATGAGGATGATATCACCATTTCTGCAATGGTATTAAAGAACTTGAGTCGTTCTGTTCCAGAATCAACGAAAAGACAAGAAAAAGACATGGATGAGACTGAACAGAGGACTGAAGAAAGAGAAAATTTGGAGGCAGAGGAAAGACAAGCAGAGGAGAGAGAAGCAAAAGAAGGAGATGAAGAGGAGGAAAGAATTGAAGAAGAAGAAGAGGAGAAAGGAGATCAAGCAGAAGTAGAGCATGAGGAACACTCTTCTCCACCTGAAGGCATAAAAATAGGGGGAGATCCTGAGAAAAGAGGCATGTCCTCATACCCTGCTACCAGTGAAGGAGTAAGCCGCTCTCTAGCAGATCTAGAGGACATCTATGCATCTCAATTTCTTGAGGAGGGACATGATGTTTCATTGCCTAATCTACGTGACTATGCTGATTTACCATCATCTGCTTTTACACCGTCTGATCGTGCAAAAGCCAGTACTCAGACTGATAATTCAGCAGATTTTCGCAGGATTCTTGATGTTCTCTTAGAAATGCGGGGTCAAATATATGCTCTGGGATGCGAAGTACAAAACTTACAGACTGCAGGTCAAGCTTCTTTAGTTTCTATGAATGATCAAATTCAAGCCTTTACTCTTCAAGTTCAAGCAAATGCTAAGGGTGAAGATGTGGCGCAACTGAAGGAGGACTTGAAAAAGCTGGAAGGCATTGTCCAGTCAATGGGAGATTTCCAGCTTGTTCGTGTTCCCAAGCAATCTTAAATTCCATTCTCTTTTCATCTTTACCTTTTTAATGATGACGAAAATAGGGAGAGATGTGGTGCAGATTTGATTAGAATTTTTGAACTCTTGACTTTTATGATGTTTTGACTTGACTTTTGTATTTGGCTGTTTAGATTTAGATTGGATTTGGGTTTGATTTGTTTGAATGTTTGTTTATCTTAAGCACCTTGTTGATATCTCATGGCTTTGCTTATTTAAAGAACTAATCTACCTTACGTGGATGCAGATTCTAGTGTTATTAAGCCATTTATCTATGTGAGATATCAATATTTGCTTGAGTAATGTTTTGCGGTGTCAAAGATATCTAAATGCAGGAAAATTTTGTCACCATAAAAAAGGGGGAGATTGTTAGAGAAATCTTCCTTGAGTGTTTTGAAGCCGATAAAACGTTTCCATCAGTCTAGTCGAAGACTTGGAGACTCTTTCATCAAAGTCTGAAGACCTCCAAACTGCCAAACTCAAGACTCAAAGTCTATCCTCATTAACAGTTTTTAGTCCGTCGAAGAAGACTTATCCAAAACTGGATGTTTCGTTAAGGATTTGACTTTATCGACTGGAGAAGATCTTTTAGCTGGATATAGCATGTCAGAATCCATTATTCAAATAAAGATTGATTTAGGGATTGTGGATCCGTTAATTGGCGAAGTATACTTGGAAGGTTCTACTTATAGAAACCAAGATCCTGATTGTATGGGCGAGCAGGATTGATGGGCTATCGTCATGTTCCTTAAATAGCTCGAAGATCTTCCTAATTGATTCCATCCAACGGGTAGATTGGAGGAATTCCTTTGATAAATGTCAACGGGTATGATGGCGTAAAAGAGTATATAAGGAAGACATTCCAGTTGTTTGAGTGTGTGCGCGATGGAAGAATTTCAAAGTCTGAAGCTCTTTATTCTTAGTCAATTCATTTGTTGAGCGAAATCTTGTACGTAAAAGAGAGTCTATATCTTTGAGAAACCTTGAGGAAGTGTGGTAGAGTATCTACACTGTGAAATCAAGGGAGAGTTTTGCTATAACAACTCTTTTGTTCATAGTGAAATCCAGCCGGTGGGCTGTCAGTGCGAAAGAGTGGACGTAGGCTTGAAATAAGCCGAACCACTATAATTTCTGTGTTCATTTTCTCTTCCTTACTCTTTTTTACTTTGATCATAATTCGTTTTGTTAACAAAAGACGAACTTCCTTTCTATTGTCTATTTAGTATTGCTCACTTATATCGAGAAACTATTTTTACACCTATTCACCCCCTATAAGTGTTTATACTAGCAATTTCACAAGGGAGCACCACCCTTCTCCAAAGCACATTAATGAGATTCTTCACGCCTTTTTGATCTGGTGCGGATTCCTTCATTGATTTCGCCAATAATGAGATCTTTGGGATGACTGGATTTATGCTTCCAGTTACTGGTTGATTTGCCTGGTTGATGATCTCTTTCTTTATTTGAATCTTCATGAGCATCTTGATGTTGGACTTCCAGAGTCTGAGATGCTTCTTGAGTTGTAAACGTTGAAAGGTCTGGAGCAGGTTCAGACTCCTCATATTGAGTCTGATTGGATTCAACTTGCGTTGAGTCTTACCAACTCGATCATTTGCATTTTTCAAAATAAAGCATTTGCAACCAAACATATGAAAGTATGAAACAATAGGCTTCTTACCTTTGAACAATTCATGGGGGGTTTTCTCTAAAATAGGTCTTAGAAAGACTCTATTTATAATATAGCATCTTTGTTGAAACAGCTTCAGCCCAAAATCGTGAAGAAATTTTATTTTCAATTAAAAGTGTTCTAGCCATTTCTTGAAGAGATCTATTCTTTCTTTCCACAACTCCATTTTGTTCTGGAGTATATGGAGAGGAAAACATATGATTAAAACCAGATTTATCACAAAATTTCGTAAAATCTTGATTTTCAAATTCACTTCCATGATCTGTTCTTATACTTGAGATTGCATATCCTTTTTTATTTTGAACCTTTTTAGCAAACTTCTCAAAGTACGAAAAGGTTTCGACTTACTTGCAAGAAAATATACCCAGGTAAAGCGAGAGTAAACGTCCACAATTACTAGACAATATTTCTTACCTCCAATGCTCGGGTTCTTGTTGGTCCGAAGAGATCCATATGAAGCAAGCGTAGTACATGATTAGTAGAGACATGATTTATTGGCTTAAATGAATTTCTTACCTGCTTTCCCAGAATGCATGGAGTGCATGAATCAGACTTTTGGTATGGCAATTTAGGTAGACCTCCAACAAGCTTCTTTGATGAGATTTTGGCTAATTGCTTCATGTTGACATGGCCAAGCTTTCGTGCCATAAGACTGCTTCATCTTGAATTGAGATTAGGCATTGTGCTTCATTTGGTTTTACATCAAGGAGGTAGATATTTCCATGCCTTCGACCCATGAAAGACCGAGTTGAGTCTTTACTAATTCCAGAACATATGCCTTCTTGAAAGGAGATCTTGAAACCAGTATCACACAATTGGCTAATCTTTGAGAAGATTGTAGTTGAGTCCTTCCACTAGAGAGACATTGTTTATTGTGAGATTTCCAATTTTCACAATTCCAAATCCCACAATGCTTCCTTTGCTGTTTCCTCCAAATGAAACTTTTCCATCATTTACTTGAATAAGCTTTATGAAGCAATTTGAGTCTCCTGTCATGTGTCTTGAGCATCCGCTGTCAAGATACCACTTTACCTTCTTTTTGACAGAGATCTGCATTCAAAAGAGAGTCTCAAGCTTTCTTTGGTACCCAAATTTTCTTAGGTCCTTTGGCATTAGTAGAATGAGCATTATTAAGCCATACTTTCTTAATGTGCTTCCAAACCATAGGACACTCTTTTTCAAAATGATCGACTGTTACACTTTGAACACCTTAGAGCATTTCGACCTACGAGACTTTACAAAAACTTTCTTGAAATGATTTTTGTAAGCCTCTCTCGAAGGTCTTTTTTAATTCTTTCTTTTACTTTCGGAAAATCAATCAAGGGGATCGTTTCTGCTGTCATACCTAGACCAGACTTATTGAAGTAAGGTCTTTGTTTGAAAGAACTTTTTCAAGTTTTTCAGACCCTATTGAAAATTTCTTTGAAATATTTGATGAGTCGTTTTTAAGAAAGCATTTTCTTTTGAAAGTTTATCTTCATTCTCTTTAAGAGTAGAAACATTCAAGTCTAAACTTTTCACTTTTTCTTATAAAATATTTTCCTTTTGTTTTAAAACTGAGTTTTCCTTTTAAGTTCGGAAATCTTTTTGAGAGAAGTCTTAAGACTAAAACATAGTTCATCAATGTATTTAGAGACTTTGACAGGATTTTATAATCACTTACCTCAAATTCACCGTCCGAGTCGATCCAAAGTCCGAGTCCGATTGTGCCATCAGACACAGGTTGGCATATTCCTCGTCACTTTCTTCACACTCTGTATCGCTCCAGGTTTCGGCTTTGAGAGCTTTTCGAGACTTTTCAGCTTTTCCTCTCTTCTTCTTCAGGAGAGGACAATTGGGTCTGATGTGTCCCTTTTTCTTACATTCGAAGCAAACTACATCTTTGTTTGGTTCCTCATTATCAACAAACTTGGTTTGCTGTTTCTGAAGACTTTGTTTCCTTGAGTTGAACCTTCTTCCTTTTCTATTCAGCTTTCTAAACCTTCTAATCATTAGAGCAAGCTCCTCATCGTCCAGATCTTCTTCGAGTACGTATCATCGAATCATCATTAGATTTTAATGCAATGGATTTCTTACCTCTTGGATCTTCGTCTTCATTAATTCGTTCCACTTCGTAAGACTGAAGAGTTCCAATCAGCTCGTCTACAGATAATGGCATAATTCTTTGCGTCTCTCTTATTGAAGTCTTTATATGATTCCAATCCTTGGAGAGTCCACGCAGTAGCTTGTTCACCTTCATAGGATCAGAAATTTTCTGTCTTTGATTTTCAAGGCCATTGACAATATCGTAAAACGGCTAAACATGTCGTTATAGATTCTCCTGGTTTCATTTTGAAAGCTTCATATTGACCAAGGAGAATGTTAATTCTGGTCTCCTTCACTCGGTCTGTCCCTTCATAAGTGATATGTAATCTGTCCCGAGACTTCTTTTGCTGTAACATAAGAAGATATTCTGTTATAT
Organism: Eucalyptus leucophloia subsp. euroa; assembly: GCA_017140325.1. NCBI lineage: Eukaryota > Viridiplantae > Streptophyta > Magnoliopsida > Myrtales > Myrtaceae > Eucalyptus > Eucalyptus leucophloia. Next base: position 32,186,725 of record CM029476.1, read on the forward strand.
TGAGTTGGTGACAAAGCATAATATAAAGAGTAAATTGCTTTTGCATCGAGTGCTTGTCTCTTGTTTATCTCTTCTTGAGACATTCATTGGTATCACAGTTTCTTTCCCTCTTTCGGATCGATGCAGCAGTGAGGAGTAATTCCTCTTTCCACAACGTCCCATTCGAGAGGATCCTTTGACCGTAAAAAAGCTTTCATCTTGTTTTTCCAGATGTTGTAATCCTTTCCATCAAAGTAGGGTGGTCTCGGGTATTGCTTTGCCCTTCCACCAGCCCTGGTGCTAGTATACTAGCCATGGATCTTTTACTCAAGTAAAACACTTCAAATAAAGTAAGAACACGAGCTCGATACCAATTGATATAGCTAGTACGAGTACCTAGAGGGGGTGAATAGGTATATAAAAATTTTCTTGAAGATTGCACAATACTTAGACGGTTGAAGGATTTGCAATAATTAAAAATCAATCGTAAGACCGAGTAAAGGAAAGAGAGAATTGAACACGCGGTTTATAGTGGTTCGGCTTGATTCAAGCCTACGTCCACTCTTTCGCACCGACAGCCAATTGGCTGGATTCCACTATGAACAAAGAGATGTTACGGTGTTGATCTTCCTTGATTTCTAGGTGTAGATGATCTACCACACTCGCTCAAGGTGTCACAAAGTATAAACACTCTCGTGTATACAATTTCGCTCGAACCGTATCGACTAACAATCAAGGTTCTTCGACTCGGAATTTTTCTATCGATCACATTCTTAAAACAACTAGAACGTCTTCCTTTTATACTCCTTTATGCCATCATAGCCGTTGGCACTTACCAAAGGAATTCCTCCAATCTACCCGTTGGACGGAATCAATTAAAAAGATCATCCGAGCTATTTAAGGAACCTGATGAGCCCATCAATTCTGTTCGTCCATACAATCAGGATCTTGGTTTCCAAGAATAGAACATTCCAAGAATATTTTGCCGACCATCGGATCTTCAATCGATCTAGATAACAATAAAAGAATCCGAAATATTTATCCAACCAAGGGATCTTTTCCAGAGGATAGGATCGAATCCTCAACCATATACTTTGGCTTTGGATTTCCTTCACATCTGGATTAGAAAGACCGTCGGTGAGAATAGTCTTGAGTCTTGAGTCTTGAGTCTTGAGTCTTGAGTCTCGGTGAATACAAAGTCTTCGGACTTTAAACCGTCGGTATCCGACTAGCGATAGAAATGTTTTGTCAGCTTCAAAATATTCTGGAAAGATTTCTCCAGCAGTTGTTCCACATAGATTTCCTCTTGATAAATCTATTCAGGAAAGCGCTTTTGATGTCCATTTAGAATAACCTGAAATTCTTATAACAAGCAAAAGTAAGTAATAATCTAATTGCTTCTAACCTTGCCACTGGCGCGTAAGTCTCATCATAGTCTATCCCTTCTTCTTATGTATATCCTTTGGCCACAAGTCTTGCTTTGTTTCTTACGACTTTTCCTTTCTCGTTCATCTTATTCCTGAAAACCCATTTAGCTCCAATGATGGATTTACCTTTCGGTTTAGGAGTCAATTCCCAGACATCATTGATATTGAATTGCCTGAGTTCTTCTTACATAACTTCAATCCACCTTTCATTAGTTAAAGCTTCTTCTATACTTTTGGGTTCTATTTCAAAAATAAGAGCCACAGTACTAGACTCTTCACGTCTTTTGAATCTTGTGCAAATTCCTTCATTAATTTCACCAATAATGAGATATTTGGGATGAGTAAACTTATACTTTCAATTGCTGGTTGATCTGTTAGACCGTTGAACATTTCCTTCATTTGAATCTTCGATGACTATTTGTTGCTGGTCTTCTAAAGTCTGAGCTATTTCTAAAGATTTAGACTTTGTAGAGTCTAGAGTAGGTTCAGATTCTTCAGGTTGAGTCTGAATCGATTGATTTTGCATAAAGTATTGAAATTTGACATTCATTGATTCCTCCACAAATTGAGTCTTTTTGTTGTATACTCTGTAAGCTTTGCTTATGGTTGAATATCCAAGGAATATGCCTTCATCTGATTTTTCTTTAAACTTACCAACTCGATCATTTGCATTTTTCAATATAAAACATTTGCATCCAAACACATAAAAATACGAAACAATTGGCTTCTTTCCTTTGAATAACTCATAGGGAGTTTTCTCCATAATAGGCCTTAAGAAGACTATTAATAATATAGCACGTAGAAATTACTTCAGCCCAAAAACGAGAAGAAATGTTACTTTCAATTAAAAAAGTTCTAGCCATTTCTTGCAAAGATCTATTCTTCCTTTCCACAACTCCATTCTGCTCTGGAGTATAAGGAGAGAAGAATACATGCTGAAAATCAGATTCATCATAGAATTTAGCAAAATCTTGATTTTCAAATTCACATTCATGATCTGTCTGAATACTTGAAATAATATACCATTTCTCATTTTGAACTTTCTTAGCGAATTTTATAAAATATGAAAAAGTTCCAGACTTACTTACCAGGAAATATACCCAAGTGAATCGTGAATAATCATCCACAATTACTAAGCAGTATTTCTTACCTCCAATACTCTGAGTTCTAGTTAGTCCAAAGAAATTCATATGCAAGAGCTGCAGTACACGATTAGTGGATACTTGATTTATTGGTTTGAAAGAATTTCTTATCTATTTTCCCAGCAAGCATGGTGTGCATAGATCAGACTTTTGGTATGTTAGTTTGGGTAATCCACGAACAAGCTTCTTTGCTGAGATTTTGGCTATTTGCTTTATGTTGATGTGCCCAAGTTTTCTGTGTCATAAGTTTGCTTTTTTTTGGATTGAGATTAGACATTGGGTTTCATTTGATTTGATATCCAAGAGATAGATATTCTCATGTCTTCGCCTCGTGAAAGACTGAGAGGAGTCTTTATTGGTTTCTAAACATATTCTTTCTTGAAAGTTGATTTTAAAACCAGTGTCGCACAGCTGACTGATACTCAGCAAGTTGTAGTTGAGTCCTTCCACTAAGGAAACATTACTAATCTTGAGGCTTCTAATTTTTACAATTTCGTATCCTGCAATTTTTCCTTTGCTATTTCCTCAAAAAGAAACTTTTCCACCATTAATTTGCACAAGTTTTATTAAGCAATTTGAGTCTCCTGTCATATGTCTTGAACATCAACTATCCAAGTGCCATTTAACATTTTTCTTGATAGTGACCTGCATTTGAAAAAGAAACTCAAGCTTTCTTTGGTACCCATATTTTCTTGGGTTCAGTGGAGTTAGTGTGATATATAGTCTTTGCCCAAACTTTTCTCACAGGTTTCCAAATCATAGGACATTCTTTCTCAAAGTGTTCGAATTGTTACACTTAGAACATTTAAAAGCACTGCGACCTACGGGTTTTACAAAAACTTTTTGGAAATAATTTTTGTAAGAATCTTTTGTAGGTCTTTGCGTAATTCTTTCATTTACTTTAGGAAAATCAATTAGAGGAATGGTTTCAGCAATCATTCACAAACTTGATTTGTTGAAGTAAGGTCTTTGTGCTGAAAGAATTTTTTCAAGTTTCTTAGATCCCATAAAAAACCTTTTAGAAATGCTTGAGATATTATTTTTCAAGAATGCGTTTTCTTTTAAAAGATTCTCTGCATTTTCTTTCAAAGTAGTAACACTTTTGTTTAAACTTTCGACCTTCTCTTTCTAAACAAATTCATGTTGCTTTAGTGCAGAATTTTCCCTTTTGAGTTCAGAAATTCTCTTGAGAGAGGTTTTGAGACTAAGACACAATTCATTAATATATCTAGAGACTTTAGTAAGAATTTTTAAATTACTTACCTCGATTTCACTATCTAAGTCCGAATGTCTCGAGTCGTAGACGAGTACGATTGTGCCATGAGACAAATATTGGCATAATCATTATCGCTTTCCTTACATTCGGTATCACTCCAAGTTTCTACTTTAAGCGCCTTTCGATATTTCTCAGCTTTTCCTTTCTTTCTCTTCAACAGGAGACAACTGGGTCTGATGTGTCCCTTTTTCTTGCATTCAAAGCAGACTACATCTTTATTGGATTCATCATTCCCAACTGATTTATTTTGTAGCTTTTGAGAGTTTTGTTTCTTTGGATTGAATCTTCTCCCATTTTTGTTTAGTTTTCTGAACCTTCTTATCATGAGAACAAGCTCTTCATCATCCATGTCGTCTTCAGAATCTGTGACATCAAAATCATCACTAGATTTTAATGTAATGGATTTCTTACCTTTATGATCTTTATCTTCGTTGATTTACTCCACTTCATAAGACTGAAGAGTGTCAACCAATTCGTTAACAGAGAGTGGCATGATTCTTTGTGTCTCCCTTATTGAGGTCTTTATGTGATTCCAATCTTTAGGCAGTCCACGCAGTAACTTGTTAACCTTCATGGGTCCAGAAATTGGTTAACCTTGATATTCAAGACCATTCACGATTTCTGTAAAACGACTAAACATGTTAGTGATAGATTCTCCTAGTTTCATCTTGAATGCTTTATATTGACCAAGCAGAATGTTGATTCTGATTTCTTTCGCTCGATCAGTTCCTTCATAGGTGATGTGTAATCTATCCCTGACTTCTTTAGCTATTTCACAAGAAGATATTCTGTTATATTCAGTAAGAGATAATGCACAATATAAAGAATAAATTGCTTTTGCATCAAAAGTTTGTCTCTTGATTATCTCTTCTTAAGTAATTTTACTGGACTCAACAACTTCTTTTCCTTTTTCTAAGACTGGTGCAGCTTTAAAAATGATTCATTTATCTACCACGTCCCATTCCAGATGATCTTTTGATCTTAGGAATACCTTCATCTTGTTTTTCCATATGTTGTATTCATTTCCATCAAAATAAGGCGGTCTGGTATTGTTTTGCTTTTCAACCAAACTTGGAGCCAACATACTAGTCATGAATCTGAATAGATGCGAAAACAAACTTTGCAGAGTAAAGAAAATAATTTTTCTTTTGAACTAACTCTTTTAGCAATGTATTATGAAGAGGAAATTAGACTCCTAACAAACAAATATTGTTATGATCAAAGTAAAGAGCTTAGGGAAGAGAATAAGAACACAAGGTTTATAGTGGTTCGGCTTAGTTCAAGCCTACTTCCATTCTTCCGCACTGACAGCCCATCGTCTGGATTTTACTATGAATCAAAAGAGTTGTTACAGTATAGCTCTTCCTTGATTCCATAATGTAGAGACTCTACTACACTTCCTTAAGGTCTCACAAAGATATAAACTCCCTTTTGAGTACAAGTTTTCGCTCAACAATTGAATTGACAAAGAACAATGAGCTTCAGACTCTGGAATTCTTCTATCGCACACACACTCGAATAACTGGAACGTCTTCCATATATACTCCTTCATGCAATCACACCCGTTGGCACTTGCCAAAGGAGTTCTTCCAATCTACCCGTTGGACAGAATCAATTAGGGAGACTTCAAGTTATTTAAGGAATATAATGATAGTCTACCAATCATGCTCGCCCATACAATCAGGATCTAAGTTTTCATAAGTGAAACCTTCCAAATATACTTTGCCAATCAACGGATCCAAAATCCCTGAATCAATCTTCATTTGAATAATGGATTCCGACATGCTATATCCAGCCAAGAGATCTTCTTCAATCGATAGAATCAAATCCTTAACTAAATACATAGTTCTGGATAAGCCTTCTTCGACGGTCTAGAAACTGTCAATGAGGATAGACTTTGAGTCTTGAGTCTGGCAGTCCGGCGGTCTTTAGATTTTGATGAAAGAGTCCGCAAGTCTTCAGACTAAACTAATGAAAATGTTTTGTCAACTTCAAAATACTCAAGGAAGTTTTCTCCGACACATGAAATAGCACATGTTCCAAACATAAAAGCATAACCCGAAGTGCTCATCCTATCATCTTGATCTCCTGCATTGTCACTATCAGTAAATCCCAACAAATCGGACTTTTCACCCTTCTTATATAATAGCCCAAAGTCTCTAGTTCCTTGCAAGTAACGAAGGATTCTCTTGGCAACTAACAAATGCATTTGTGTAGGATTCTCCATATATCTACTGATTAAACTCACAGAATACATTATGTCTGGTCTTGTTGCAGTTAAATACATCAAACAGCCCACAATTTATTTATAAAGTGTCCTGTCAACCTTCCTCCCTTCACAATCTTTGTATAACTTTAAGCCAAACTCAACTGGAGTGTTTACAGGATTATAATCATTCATCTGAAACCTGTCCAAAATTTCTCCCACATATTTCTTTTAAGAAATAAATATCCCATTATCCAATTGTACCACTTCTATGCCAAGGAAGTAATGCATCATACCAAGATCAGACATTTCAAACTCATTCATCATAGATTTCTTGAATTCTTCAAATACGCCATCATAACTTCCAATAAATATAAGATCGTCAACATATAAGTAGACAATAAGCATTTTCCCTTTATCTCCAATCTTGACCAAAAAAAAAAAACGTATGCTCATAAGAACATTTTGAAAAACCAACTTTGAGAAAATAAGTTTCAATGTGACTATACCAAGCCCGAGGGGCTTGTTTTAGCCCATAAAGAGCTTTCTTCAATTTATAAACTCTATGCTCATTTCTAATCTTGACATAATCAGGGGGTTGCTCGACAAATACCTGTTTCTCCAAGTATCTATGCAAGAATGCCAATTTGACATCTAGTTAATAGGCCAAGAATTTTGTGCCGCCAATGCAACCACCAATCTGATCATGTCATGTCTCGCAACTGGAGAAAAAACCTCTGTATAGTCAATCCTATATTGTTGCTTGTATCCCTTGGCTATCAAACATGCTTTATATTTGTCAACTTCACCATTTTTTTTATCAGTTTTGTTCTAAAGACCCACTTTACACCAATGATTTTTTGTCCATCTGGAATATCGGATAACTCCCAAGTATTATTTCTTTCGATGGCATTAATTTCATCATCCATCACTTTTCGCCATTTTTCTTCTTTGACAACACTCAAAAGTTGTAGGGGTCATAGTTTGAAAATAAGGCAAAGTGAGTAATTGAATCGCCAATTCCAATTATCTCATAATCTTCCATCCAAGCAGGCTTTCTTCTAACGCGACGAAGAGATTGGGCTTCTTCTTCATTGACTTTAGCAACTGTTGGCGAAATTCCAACAGTTGTAAAAGTCATATTTGATGAATTTTAGGGCATAAAAGGTGCTGAAATTTGCTCCTGTTCAGCATCATTGTCATAAAGAACTTGGGTAGACTACTGCCTATTCCAATCCCAAGTGTTCTCTTCATCAAAAATAACATTCTTGCTAGTCACAATCTTCTTTGTTAGTGGATTGAATAATTTATATGCTTTGGATGCTTCATTTACACCAAAAAAGACACATTTTTCAGCCTTGTCATCAAGTTTCTTCATTTTCACATCCGAGACATGGACATATGCGATGCATCCAAAGATTCTGAAGTGATCTACAGCCGGTCTTCTTCCACTCCAAGCCTCTTCAAGTGTCATATTCTGAACAGCAAAAGTTGGACTTTTGTTTAAAACATGAATACTCTAATTTACTACTTCTGGCCAAAAAGTCTTTGGAACTTTTCCTCTTGCCAATAAGCTTCTCACCATGTTAAGAATTGTTCTATTTTTCCTCTCAAATACACCATTCTGTTGTGGTCTATATGCAGCAGTAAACTCTCTTCGAATGCCATGCTCTACACAAAAAACTTCAAATTCTTTTAAGCAATATTCACCATCACGATCTGTTCGAAGAGTCTTAATGGTCTTTCTTGCTTCATTTTCAACACGAGTTTTGAAGCTTTTAAATGTGGAAAAAACTTCTGATTTTTCCTATAAAAAATAAACCCAAGTTTTTCTGGAAAAATCATCAATGAAGGTAATTAAGTATCTTTTACCTCCATTAGAAGATGGGTTTATGGGACCGCAAATGTCCGAATGCGCCAGCTACAAAACATCATTTGCTCTCCATGACTTTTCTTCTGAAAATTGAGAACGATGCTGGTTGCTAACAACACATTCTTCGCAGACTTGGGAAGGAACAGTAATTTGAGGAAGATCCGTCACCATGTTTTTCTGTTTAAGGGTTTTCAATCACCAAAACTTAAGTGACCATAGCGTAAGTGCCACAACCATGAGGGATCTTTCTTTTCAGCCATCAAACAAGATTGCTTATTTTCAATCTTTAATGGAAACAATCTATTTGAACTCATAGGAACAACTGTAATAGCACCTCTAACAGAATCATAAATTTCACAAGCACCCCTTTGAATGGTGATTACATAACCCTTTTCTTGTAATTGGCCAGCACTCAATAGGCTACTTTTCAAGTCAGGAACATACAATACATTAGAGATCATTTTCACAAAACCATTCTTGGTTTTTATCTTAATATCATATTTTCCCATCACTTTCACAGTAGAATGATTCCCAAAACTCACAGTGGAATGAAAATCTTCATTTAGATAAGAAAAAGAAGACTTACTTCCAATCATGTCGTTACTACAGCCTATATCCACATACCAAATATCTGACCCACGCTTCTCTTCATCTTGAACAGCCATCAACAACGTTTCTACTTTCTTTTCTTCAACAAAATTTGAACGCTTTGCCTTTTCTTTATTATTAAGCAGCCTAGTATAACATTTAGTTGCATAATGACCAAATTTATGACATCTAAAACACTCTACCTTGAATTTATTAGGATCCCGTCCTCTGCCTTTGCCTTGAAATTGGTCATTATTGGCTTTGAAATCCCTGCAACATCTCTATTTCATTGATCTCCCCTTCCTCTACCTCTACCTCTACCCCTTCCTCTGAAATTGTTGGAATGAGTATTGGTAGAGAAGCCTTTAACACTTGCTCCTCTACTGTTGAACTTCTGTTCATGGACCAATAAGGACCTTTGCAATTCATCAAGAGAGAGCGCATCTATGTCTTTCGACTCTTCAATTGAACAGACAACATAATTAAACTTTGGTGTCAAGAAACGCAAAATCTTCTCCACAATGTTGACATCATCCATCTTCTCGCCATAGAATCGCATCTTGTTGCTAATCTCCATTGTTCTGGCACAATAACTAGTGACAGATTCTCCATCTTTCATTGCTAGTGTCTCAAAATATTTTCTCAAGGCTTGAAGCTATGTATGCTTCACTCTAACAGAGCCTTGATATTTCTTCTTCATAGAATCCCAAATATCCTTGGAAGTATCTTTGCAAAGAATAGTCTCCAAGATGGGACGACTGATAGCTTGAAAAGAATAATTTTTTTGCCTTCAAGTCCTTCAACTTTCTAGCTTCCAATTCTGCTTTCTGGGGATCTGTCAAAGCCATGCCTGCTGGTGGCTCTTGAATTCCAGATTCGACAACCAACCAATACTCATTTGATCGTAAAAAATTCTCTATCAGCATGCTCCAATGGTCATAGTGACCATCAAAGCGTAGAATTGCTGGTTGAACAAAATTGTCGGTGGCCATTGGAAATATTGCTGCTGCAACTTTCTCACAAAAGTATCTCACACCTCTAAACCTTTTTTTTTTTAAACTCTCACACGCTTCTCTCTGGCTCTGATACCACTGTTAAATTGTTAAAAGGAGGAGAGATTAGGCTAAAACTTCATCTTACGTACAAAACAACCAAGTCTTTTTCAAAAAACAAAATACATAATGTAAAACATACCATAACTACCCATGTTCTGCATAAAACACTTGCCCCACTAACACCTAAAAACTAGGATAACCAACACACATAACTCCACTAACTCTAATAACTAAAAACCAAATCAGCAACACGTGCAAAAAGAAATAACTATTATATCAACAGTTTCCTACTTGCCCCCATAAACCCACAGCAACTAATTTTATGTCTTCTTGCTGTAAAGTTTGACTTGAACAAGGCTCTCCTCCATCCGGCCCTGTCAATCCTGACCCTCTACTTTCATGTCTAGCTGTTACCTCGGACAATCGACATTCACGTCAGCGATTTCCAGTCAAAATTAATTAGATAGATTATATTGATAAATCGTTAAAAGGTTTAGAACTAAATTGGTCAAATTAAAATATATATGACTGGATTGACAAAGATATAATATATTTAGGACTTTTTAAATGATTTTTCCCCATTTTTCATCTAGTGAGGTAGTCCATTTCAGATGAATTAATAAAACCACACGTCAAATCACTTTGCGGAGGCTTCTGTCATCCTCAATTTACTTAGGACAAATTTCGTTAAATAAATGACATTTTTTTTTTGTAACATTGAAAAAGTGTATTTAAAAGAGGACCAGAGAGATGATAGTTGGACTTCACCCATATTGACTCCTAGTAATGCCGAAGGCAAAAGTATACAATATGAGATTGTCACATGATATTATTAGATTTATTAGCTTTCAATTGTCGATATTAGATTAGATTTAGATTTAGATTCGGATTTAGATTTAGATGCAAAACACAACTTTCGATCGAGAAAAAGTTTTTTCCTGACCGAGCTCCAACTTCCTATACTCATTTTTGTATTTTGTCATAGCGAAATATTCAAATTTCCAATTCAACTAATCATTGATTCCTGCAAAGCATCTCATCCGTACATCGAATAAGATTTGCCCATGAGGCGATATTCTCGAGCCCTATGATCACTCCGATACCGAAGCCCTTCGGACTTGGCTTTGATGTTGATGAATCCAAAGAGCGGGCACAAAAGTAAGCACTTAGCAAATTCTGACTCCACCGATTGATGACGCTCTTCATCTGCAACTCTCTACACGGCCTGCAAAAGATAATTTTCAAGCCAACCACCTTAATAACTACTGTAACCGACCGAATTTATCGTTTGTCGATCATTAAAATCGCTCATTTTTATGCATGAACAGAGTGCTAATGTCTAATTATTCGAGAGCGAAAAGAGAGAATATTTCGTGCAACACAATGAACAAACGCCTCCTGTCGATCGACCAACATGGAAAGGATCAAGTTGTGGCCCTCGAATTTGCTGAATGATTCGCATTTTAGGACGTAGAACTACTTTGGCAAAAGGCAAGTGCTTTATGCACATGCATTAGACCCTATTTTTCCAAAAGCACTCCGGGAAAAATGTTAAAAAGTCCTAAACTTTTTACATTTATAACAATTTAGTCCTAAATCTTTTTTTTGTGTCAATTTAGTTTTAAACATTATTAATTTTGCCAGATTTTGCTAAGTAGATGTCAATCAGCTAACGTGACACGATTGACGGTGATGTGAACAATTTTTAATAATATTTTTGTATTTTTGTATTTTGTATTTTGTATTTTGTATTTTGTATTTTCTTTTTTTTTTTTTTTTCCTTCTCCTCCACCTTCCTCCAGCCAATTGCCAGACCTTGGCGACCAGCTAGAGGCAATGGCTAGCAAGGTCAAGGTCAAGCTCATGGGCATCTAGCAAGGCTCAAGCCCTCGCCAGTGGTCGCGAAGGTGGTTTCACGCGAGTTGGCGAGTCTCACCTTGGCCGGATCCGGTGAGGGGTGAGGGCGAGTCTCACCAACTCGGCGCGAAGCCACCCTCGCGGCCAAGGCCTCGCTAGAGGCTAGGCAAGGCTCAACCTCACCAGATTTGGTGAGGTCGAGCCTCGCCCATGGCCAGCGAGGGCGAGCCTCACTACCCCACGCGAGGTTGCCTTCGCGGCCACTGGCGACTAGCTAAAGGAAGATGGAGGAGAAGGAAAAAAGAAAAAAAAAAATAAATGGAAATTAAAAATAAAAAATTCAAAGATATTAAAATATTATGAAAAATTATACACGTCAGCCAGCCGGTGCCCAATCAGCAAAATCCGGTCAAAATTGGCCAGAAATAACCGAATGGGTAAAAAGGTTTATGACTAAATTGACGCCAAAAAAAGATTTATAACTTTTTTAACACTTTTCTCGAAATACTCACATGATGAAAATATCTCCGAAAAGAAAATCCACCGATTGATACTGAGAATCAAAAAGCTTTTCCACAATCCATGGCCTCATGGTTTACAGCGGACAACGGGAATGAGGGTTGATGCGAGCCTTGGGATTCTTCGTCGAAAGGCAAGGCATGTAGCGTTTGCCTAGTGTGGGATGGCCACAACTTGGTGAGATTTAGTTTCTGGGCCCGTCTCACAACTCCGGGTTTGACGAAGGCCAACATGGTACCCAGGGCATGCTCTAGGTCCAGCACCACCATCAGCTTCACCTCCGATTGCCAGTACCTTCAAGATGTATGAGTTTAGTGTTAAGTTAACTCTCCCTTAATTCAGGTATCTTTTATTACACTATAATGTCCACCTGCCGAAAAACTGCAATCATCGGCTCTAATACTATATGTTGGGAGGACGCACCTCCTTAATTCAAGTATCATTTGCTATATCACAACAGCCACCTGCCGATACCCTGAGAAATTGCCAAGAGAAAACCTAAACCCAAGCCGAAGCCCATGAGCATACCTAGTTGGACCTACCTTCACTTAAAACCGTGAACCAATGTGTTATTATCTAACTTTGATTTATTAACTGCTTAACACCACATCAATTATCTAATATTGAACTTTTTCTAATGCACGCACTACTGCTGTAGAATGTTGCCCTTTTTTTGGCTTATATGGAGAGCCTTTTGGCTTATATGGAGTGGCTCTCTCTCTCTCTCTCTCTCTCTCTCTCTCTCTCTCTCTACAAAGAATTATGGAGGATTGGCTCTCTAGTTATTATAGATCTTTATCAAATCGACAGGACATGTATAGTAATAGGACGAGAGACATATAGACAAAGGTCATGGGGCGACATTACATCATATGATGCTACAACAGGCCGTGCGGTAATGTTGCGCAAAAATCTAAATTTCCATAATAACAAATTTTTAATCATTTAGAATTAAATCATACACCATGAAAATCATGATTCATATCGCACCATCTACCGATAATATCGTAACATTCCGATTCCTCTTCGTAAATTTGATTTCCATATAATTTACTCACAAATGGTCCACTAATGGGTTAATTTGGAAAAACAAAATTTAAAGTACACTTCTATGTTTAAAAATGGTTAAAAGGTAAGTTGATTAAGTTTTTTTCTCAGTAATTAGATTTAACGAGTAATAAAACACAGAGAAAGAAAACGAAAGAACTAAGCAAAACGAAATTTCATGGTTGTTTGGAAAAAAAGAAGGAAAATATTTATTTATTTATCATAAACATGACAATGGAAATTAGTGCACCTAAAAGTTTGCAACACAACCATCAGACTATTAATGCCTCCAACACCATCGTCGGCGACAACAAAGACGCCTTGACTTGTTGCTATAGGCGCGCCGGCCCTCCCCTTCCTCCCTCCACCCCTCTCGGTTCCACTGTCTATTGCTCTCTCTATCCTCTGCACCTCGCGCAGCTATGACCAACGTTGAGTTTGGACACATTATATTTGGGGCTCATAGGTCATAAAGAGGCATTCACGTTTCCAATCTAACTAATCATTATCGAATTGCACACAGCGCCTCATCCATATGCACCAGATAAGACTCCACCTGTAGGACGACATTCCCGAGCCTTAAAATCACTCCAAGTCAATGCAATCGGAAACAAGACTCCACCTGTAGGACGACATTCCCGAGCCTTAAAAACACTCCAAGTCAATGCAATCGGAAACAAGATTCCACCTGTAGGACGACATTCCCGAGCCTTAAAATCACTCCAAGTCAATGCAATCGGAAACACGACACGTCACTCCGTTCAAACCAAAGGGCTGCTTCAGCCAACGGACACCTTGGGGTTAGGAATTGGCTTTTACGGTGATCTTGTCTGCTTCAGCCAATTGCAAAAAATTGTTTCGCTTTGCATGAGCCGAAGATGAGAGGCACTCAGGATCGTGTCTGCTTGCGGAGCCTCGCGCACAAGTAGACAGCCATGTGCGCGGAAGGGACTGTTTTGCGGAGCCTCAACCCAAAATCTTGTCCGTTGAACGGTTCAATGACTGTAGAAGAAAACCTATGTCAACATCCAAATCTTCATTAAAAAAAAAAAAAAAAACTTTGAAATTTTAGTATGCTGTTTACAACTTTTGTGAAGGAAAAATTTATAAAAAATAAAGAAGATAAATACGTCACTGCTTTTACTACATTAGGCAGTTTTCACACAGCAAATGAATAGGCCTTCGTGTCAACCACTTCACCTCAGAAAAGTCCGAAATTAAAGTATGCTGTAGATCAAGATGTTTTGAACAACTTTCATTGACAAAGTTTTGCGAGATTCGAAATATAGAAAGCCCTATAAAATCGGAAAATAGTGAAGGTCCAGTAGTACGCACACTATTCACACATAGGGCTTGGGTTTGGGCTTAACTCATCCAATTTGGGTCTAAACAAGCTTAATGGGCCTTTAATTGGGCGTGAGGCTCATTGGGCTTCTAGTTTCTAACCCAATTTCACTTATCCAAGAATTCGGGGTTTATAGATAATTAAGAAATTTGATGAAGCAATGTCCAATGGTGGTCACTTAATCCTCTAAAGTCTGGTATCCTTAATCGGACAAGAATTTGTGGTTGAAATCTATCAAATGTGGCTTTAGCATAATTAAAACCGAGGGGTGGCCTTTAGGGATTTTGTGAGTTCGACCAGTGGTTGATTCGATATTCACCCATGTTTGATTCTTTTCAATTCATGAATGATTCTCAGTTGTTATGTAATCGTGAGAGATCAATTGCTCATTCTGATGTACACAATCACTTGGAATTGGTTTAGGTTGTTCATAAATAATATAGTAATCGTGCGGAATCATTCGCAATCCAATTATATATATTATTATCAAAATGATTTATAACTGCTCCCAGATTAGCTTGAAATGGGTTAAGATTGTCCATCGTTGATCCTTATACTCAAATTGTCAATCCAGGATTGAGTTCTTTGGTCATGCACATCGAAATCCTAAATTGTCTTTCCTAATAGGTTTAACTCACTTGAATGGTTCATGAACCAATTCATAGTCTAGTTTTACTAATTGCACATTGATAGAAGTAAATCCCTTATCATATCCTGATCGAATTTTGAGGATATCATACCTTTTGAAACTCCTTATAATTATGGTAGGGAACCCAACCAATCGTCACTAAGCATTGCGTGAATATTTTGATTCTTTCCTAACCGTTTGTCAAGATATGATTTCTGGGGGGAGAGAGAGTGTGTGTTTGTGAGTGTGTTTCGCCCAAAAAGCGAAAAATCTTCCACCAGAGATATATACTCTGATTTTCTTTTTCTCTTCTGTGCTAATCTTGGACAGGAAAATGTGTGGCTTTTAATTAACTAAATGAAAGTAAAATGCGAATAGTAGAATGTAAAGTGCAGAGCAGGAATAATTGAAGGAAAATGAAGAGAGGTTTTATTAGTACTTGTTCGATCCCCTTCAACAGGACACTATGGGAATCCCACTAGAACTTTTTACGAATAAATACTTATACTCTACCAAACACGGTTGCTACTGCAAATCCTCCGAGAGATTAGGCGTGCTTTTCGTGTAACATTCACTGCGCATAATGCTCGATATGCTCCAGCTAAAATCGGCACTCTCCTAATCCTCCATCACTTGGCAAAATTCTGATATGATGACGCTCTTCCGTCGTCGACAGCTCCTTTCCCCCGGCGGCAATATAATTTCGGCGTCAACTACCTTAACAGTGCTTTCTCCACATGCATTTGACCATAATTTCCAAAAGCAATCGCAATGTCTCTGACTAGAAAATCCACCAAATCGATATTGAGAATTAATGAACTCTCACACAATCCATGGCCTTACGGTCTAAGGCGGAACACGGTAATACGGGCTCCCGGGAGGAGTGGGATTTGGCCGGGGAGGGCAGGGTGTGTAAGGCTTGAGCCGTGTGGGACGGCCACAACCGAACGTGTTTCGATCCTTACCCCCATTCACCGCGGCTTCAGGGGGGACGGAGGCCAGCATGCTGGCCAAGGCATCATGCTCCCGGTCCAGCACCGCCATCAGCTCCACCTCCGTTTGCTGGTAGGCAATGAGGCACTCGCCTCCGTAGCACCCCCACGAAATGGTGGCGTTGCCGGCTTCCGGAGCGGCTCTCGCTCCGTGACGGCCGGTCAGAGCAATCACTGTGGTCATGAGCAGGCACCACGCTTGGAAGAAATGAGTGGGGGCGACATTATCGAGGAAGAGTTATGGATGACTAGCTCTCTGGTTACTGTCGATCTTTAATTATAGGACGTAATAGGAGGGATGGACGGACAAAGGTCACAGGTGACAATACATTGCATAATACTCCAACAAGCCGTGCGATGTTGCGCGAAAATATAAATTTCCTTTGTAACAATTTTTTTTCCTCCAGTTAATAATTTATTTGATGTAACTATCCTTCTTTTAAAGGATAAATTTTAGTCATAATTTAATCATACATCATGAAAAATTATGATTCATTGTCCTCCAATAATATCGCAACATTACAATTTCTCATCATAAATTTGATTTTCTTATAATGAGCTCATAACTAATACATTAAGGGATTAATTTGGGAAAAAAAGAATAAAAATTTTCTATCAATTCATATTCATTTTTTTTCAAATTTAAAATGAATTCTTCTATGCTTTAAAATGATTATAAGGTAAGTTGAAAATGAAAAAATTTTTTTAGTTTTAGATTTAGCAAGTAACAAAACAAAGCAGGGGGAAAAAAGAGGGGATAAACTAAGCGATACAAAATCTCATGTTTGTTTGCTAACAAAAGGAAAAAGATTTTTTTTTTCTTATAAATGACATCGGAAAATTAATGTGCCGGGAAGTTCTCACCACAACCATTGTCGCCTCCAACCCCATCATCGGCGACAAAGATGCCCCCACTGATTGCGGCAAGTCTGCTCCCTCTCTCTCCCTCTCCCCTCTCAATACCATCGTCTCTTACTCTCTTTGTCATCTGCAACTCGCTCAGTTATTACTAATCATTGTCAATCCACACAAAGCATCTCAGCCATGTACATTTAATAAGATTCCACCCCCATGACGAGGTTCCTGTGTCCTAAGATCACTCCGATCCGATGCGGTTCGGAGCACGATATGTGATCTACTAAATTCAAATCGAAGCGCTACTCCAGCCAACCGATACCTTTAGGGGGTGGGACTTAGCTTTCATGATTAATGAATCATGTCTACTCCGGCCAATTGCAAAAAGTTGTTTTGGCTATGCAGGAGCTGAAAACAAGAGCACTCAAGAGCCGTGTCTGTTCGCGAATCTCACGCATTAGCGGAGATGGCCTAAAGCCACTGTGGTGGGGGGACTATTTTTGGACTCAAGCAAACTAACCATGAATCTTAAAAAGTTCTTGTGAGTGCTCTGAATATGGATGTGGAAGTATGCTAGAAGTCTTAAATTTTGTGTTCAAAATTACTCGAGTCTAAATTTTTTAATCCATCCAGTTAAGTCCCAAATCTTTTTTAAGAAGTGTAATCAAGTCCATTCGACTATGCCACAACCTAACTTTTCTATATGGAGGGAAAAAGACATCCTACACGATGAGCTGAAGACACTTGATTAGGCACACGCTCTCTCAAGGCTTAACCCACACTACGTTAGATTATTCAATATTAAATCAAATTGATGCTTTGATGTTTGATGGTTTTCAAGTGAGAGTCGCTCTAGCTTATTAGGATTTGTTAGAGTATACCCCGCTTCCTACACAACTAGAGAATTTATGGTCAAGAACTTGATTATATTAATTGTGACATCTAGATTTTTCAACCCTGTCTTCGACTGAATAAATCGGGCATTTCATTGACGCGTCTATAGGGTTATTCTCGAGCCGATCACTCTCGAGATAACTAGACTAATTTCAGGGGAAGTTATTAAGGAATTTTAAGGCAATAGACTCGAGAACTCGATCGAGATCGAACTTCTTCGACCGTGTCCATCTTTAGAGGTCACTACGACACGCTTAAAAATCGATTTGAAATCGAGATAGACTGGATCGATAGAGATATGTGACTAATCGTGGGTGACACCCTTTGAATTAGAAAATTTCGTCGGCCAACACTAGATCGATTTTCTTATTGTTTTGGTATCCCGTAATGCGTAATTGAATCCTCGAGATTTTCACGACAATCAAGAAGTCGCCATTGAGTCGAGTGGGTTCATAGTGGCTCGAAGAAAATCGACCACGGGTCATTTGCCTTAAAAGTTCGAAAACTACCCGATAGTCTAGGTCACGCTAAAAACTCGCCGAATGAAAATTAACCGCAATTCTAAGTCGATTTTAAATGAAGTTTTGGCCATGTCACAATAAATTTTAGGAGCATCGACTCAGTCTCAGAAGATTTTTCGGAGATTTGGGAAACTTTACGGAAATTGGGTTCGGACATCACGGAAATTTGGCAGAAGTTCAGATTGGCTAAATTAATGGGAAATTTGACTTTCGGGTTGAGCCTGTGTGTGTCGGAGATTTATAGAAAATTTCTTGGAATTTTTCTACATCAAAATTGGACCTCGATTTGGAGAGATTGGAATTGAAATTTAGTTCGAACTTAGTTAAAATTGAATCTTAAGATGGGGTGTGCAACATTGGTATCAATTTGGATTTTTGGTGGATTCTTGAGTGAGGAAAAATGCCGGGGTAATTGATGGATGACCAATTGAATTATAGAAGCCAAATGAGGATGAATTGAGATTATTCAAGTGTCCAATTGAGAGGAGATGATGCCAATTTCGTAATCTCCCTCATGCCTAGCCAAAATGCACCATTTGAAGTGTTGTGAGAAGTGTTGGTGTGGCCCATTGGAGGCCAAGGGATTATACATGGCCAAAAACCAAGTCTTGGAGATATTTGTGGAAAAATCAAGCCCAAGGGGCCCTCCATCCTTTTTCATCTCTATCTCCTTGCATTCTCTCACCCACCGTCCACTTCAATTCTCTCTCTCTCTCTGCCGCTTTTCTTGAGCGAGTCCCTCACGCCATCTACTCATCTCTCTCTCTCGATTTCTGCTCTCCCTCACACCCTCTCAATCGGCCACATCTCTTCTAGGTTCCTCCATTTCTTTGTGCGAGCATAGAGGAAGGAAAATCACGATTAGCCATCCGAAGCTACGCTGTGCTTCGAGTCTTTGTGCAGCCACGCTCGGTCAAAACCTCAACGCTGAAGACCCTGCTGTAGTTTCACGTTGACACCTGCGGCTTCGTGTCTTCTCTCTCTCGCGGCAAGCAAAGCTGAAGCCGCGCGCACCCATCACCTGCGGAGCTCAACCGATTCTTCTCCATCGGTTCACAAGCCGCTGCCACCTGCCCTTCTTCGGTCAACATTTCATCCACCGAAGACCCTGATCTCACGCCCGCAGCTCCTTAAGCGCGCGCGTAGCCCCTCCACTCACGAAGACTCCACCGAACGCCATCTTCTCCCCATCTGCGGCCAGCAGTCCGCGATTCTGCTTCCCCGGTCAACCGTCGAAGACCACAGCAAGCACCGAAACCATTTTGTTGACTGAAGCTCCTCACCGCTTCGTGCGTCCAGCGAAGCAGCGTCCGCGAACAGCTTCCGTCTTCAATCTTCTCTAGCCCGTCGACCCAGCGAAGCCAGCGAGATCTGCAAGCTTCAGTCAGTCCAAATTCAGCCCAGCAGTTGGGCCATTGAAGCCCATGAATTGATTTCAATAGAACCAGCAGCTTCTTTGGGCCTTTTTCTTCAGCCAAGAAGCCTGCGAAGTCTTTGTCCAGCAGCCCATCAACAGAATTTTATTGAGGCCCATCTCCTGCAGTCTTCAAGACCAGTCCAATCCAAGTGAATTAATTGGTCAAGCCCATTTCAGCAGGCCCAATTCAACTTGGGTCTAGCCCAAAAGCAGGAACAAATCTCAGTTGGGCTGAGATTTGTTGGGCCAAAGTCGAGGCCCGGTCCAAGCCCGTGGGAGTCGTCGCGAGCCCGATTTCGGCCGCCGTCGCGTCGGCGTTGCGGTGATTCGGTCTCCGTTTTTACCAAGTGAGTTTTACTCACTAATGCTTTATTAGTTTGCTAATTATGCCTTAGGGTTGGTTAGATTTAATTACATGCACTTAGGTGGTTAGATTAGGTTAGAGCAATCAAATTAGTGACTTGAGGATGCATGTTAGGTGGTTAGCTACAGCCATTAGGAAGTAAAAATGCTCTATTATTTATTGAATGTATCTCGGGATTTTTCCCAACCCGTTTCGGGCTCCAATAAGGCAATATGGGCCTAAATTGGATTTTTAATATTTATTTATTTATTTTTCGAAATTAATTATTTAATTAATTATTTTTCCGAAATGAACCGGGATGGCGGTGACCGGAATTTCGTGTTGATTGTCGTGGTGCGGCAGCCCATTTATTTATTTGAGCACGTTGTGTGGAATTGAATTAATTGTGAAATTTGAGGATTTGTCCTTAATTGTTTGTTATTGAATATTTGATTGGTAATGGCCGAGCATGGATATATAAGCGCCAAGTACGTTGATGGGCTATATAGTAGGGAGAATGGTGAGCAAGCAACGAGAATGTTATTGGCTGAGACCAATCAATGCGATGTTATGGACATACGTGGTTCGGTGATTGGAAGTATCATTGGCGAAAATCACGGCTTTAAAGAACGCACGTAAATGACTTATAGACAAACGTGGTTCAGTGATTAAGGAAATATCATTTGGTGAAAACGACGCCTTAAAGAACTTACGATGTTGTCTATAGCCGATGTCACCTTGGCGAAAACGGCGCCTAGAAAGGACACGTGGTTCGGTGATCGAGGACATCACCGGTGAAACGGCGCTTTAAAGAACACACGGTGTCGGTGATCGGTATGTCATTGGCGAAAACGACGCCCGAGAAACACATGTGATTTGGTGAATGAGTACACCACTGGGAAATCGTGGTATGAGTGGGAATGACCTTGAGGGTCGACGATATGTAATCGACTTCGATTGGCCGTCTTGATCGGATGTCGTGAATTGTCGAGTATCCGTGTTTAACCTTGAATTGCGGGTTGGGCGAGGCCAAGGTAAGTCTCCGACTCGTGTTGTGCTTAAGCAACCGTATGGCGTATTAGTTTATTAATCGAGTCTTAGGGTAGGACTCGGCGGAGACGTGGTCTCATTGGTTATTGAATAACCATTTCGGGACCCGAGGAAAAGCCGAGGAGGAAGAGCCTGAAGGGAGAAAGTAATTTGAAGTAGAAGATGATCCGAGAGAGGATCTTGAGTACAACTCAGATGTGGATTGAGATCCCATCCCTTTTGTGAACCCCGTCTTAGTGTAGATAGGTGTGAGACTTTTATCTTGTAAATAGTATTGTAAATATACTATAAGTTGTGCTGTTAATGAAAGTGTGGTTGTGAATTTCAATATGAAAAATATGGCCTCCTTTCCTATCCCATTGTTTTATTGTCTGGGGATTTATAACTGCTTCCGCATGTGCTTAATAAAAAGAAAGGGTCGGCGATAATTAGTCCTGGGATATCGCACATTAATAATCGACCAAGTTGAAGGATGGGCACGTTCCCGAGGATCGGGGCATGACATTAATTAATCAACTAGTGCTTTTTTTGTACTTGATCTTGTTCCACTACAACACATGCTCAAGAAAGATGTGTCTCCGTGACAACCATGGCAAACTAAGCTTATCTTCCAACATGTAAGGTTATCATGCGAGTGCGTAGTTATTAAAATAACAATCAATGACCCCGGAAGTATTAGATAAAACGCAAAGAGATAAGAAAATGCCATTCCTTTTTAGAGTAAAGAGAAACATTAATTAATTTATTAAAAGCACGCAATTAAGTGATAATTGAAATAGAAGTATGCAAACTATGACCTAGCATTTGTCTCTAACAACAAACCTTTTGATAAAGCTCTACGAGCTTATTCAATTTTGAGCACAATTTTTTTTCAATTAAGGATTTTCACACATTTTAAGAGAAAACTACTCAAGAACTAATTTTTAAGCTTTCTCTTAAATTTTAGAAGAAATTAAAAATATTCCGAATTTTTTCGTAATTTTTATATTTTAAAACAATTAATTTAATTTTTTAATCCTAAAATAGGAACTCGGGCTGGAATGTTGAGGGCAGTCCGAAAATGATACTAGACCGCGTATACACAACATGAAGAGCGGAGAAAAAGGAGATGCGCGCACCTTATCCTAGATTGGACGGCCAGGAGTTGCGCGCTGGGTCGGATGGCTCCCGATCTCCCATCTCTTCAGCTGAATCGGACGCTCCCCGTCAGGCCACGTTGTGCATAATGCTATACATGATGGCCTCAAATGACATTAGTGCATCATAAATCATAAAGTAAAACCCCGAGTTGAAGATGATGCTCTACGCTTAATCACGAATTGGCATGTTTTGTTCATGAATCGATCACACAGGGATAGCAGTATATCTATATGATATACTGCTGGCCAATGCATAGTGGAGAGTGGATTTCCCACCCGAATGCTCCATGATGGCCAACACCTCGCTGGGTTGGGCAAAACCCTTGGGCCCCTGGACGATGGGTACGCACCCATCTTCGTGGTCTCCCACGGTCACCGACACGTCTAGCAACGTCAGCGAGATTGCTCTCCTGTTTGACCTCGACTTTGGCTCGACATGCATCGAATCCCGCACACGAGGACCAAGAACAACTCCATGACAATCGCATTTCGGGTCGACGAGTGTATCCGCCTCGTGCGAACTGAGACCCGATGAGGAATCCATGCAACGTAGGTTTGCTCAAAAGTGCGTAGGGAGTATGACGGGTTAATGCCAATTTTGGCCGAGCTCCGAGGGCATGTATGGATGACAAATCTGCCAACACAGGATTTCTAAATAGCTTGGGAACGAGGAGGAAGGTCTGGACCTTTTGTATCGTTACGTTTGGGCGAACGTACGAAGGTAGCGAGAGGAGAAAGGCATAGTACAAAATTCAGTGATTATTACGAAAAATACGAGTTGGACGGGATTGATCCACAAGAAAATTAGCATCTTCTCAGCCTAAGATCATGGACGGCGAGTTGTCTTGCTTAGCGGTGACACAATAGGTCGACTAACCCCAGTAAAAAAAAAAAAAAAAGTAGATAATATTAGTGTCGTCGATTTTGAGGTTTTACTAATGCATTCAAGTCTTCTCTCTCTCTCTCTCTCTCTCTCTCTCTCTCTCTCAAGTCGAGCCATTCCAAGAGAGAATCATGTCAAGAAGAGCTTAGGTCAACCACACGGCAAGATATCCCAACAATGTAACACTAAGCATGTCAAAGGTAACTCAATTTATTGGAAAACTTAAAAAAGAAGAGGAAGAAAGAATTGAGTAATTTCACCTCTGACCTATATTTGGTGGGGATGATTAGAAAAGAAAAGAAAGGATTTGCATTTTTATGAGAGAAATCGAAAGAAAAAAAAATTGAAAGGATTGAATTATAATAGCATTGCTTTGGATGTTAGTGAGAGAAAAGAAAAAAGGAAAAGAATGCATCTTGATGTAAATATTTTTTTTGTGCATTTAGAAATAAGATATAAAAAAAGGGTATAGGTGAGCGAGAATGAAAGAATTTGTTTATTAATATACAAATTTCTCCCGAGATTAAAAACGTATGTAAAAATGACTTTATTGATGCATTGCCCCCCTCTTTACTTTCCATTCAAAAAAGTTCATATATATATATATATATATATATATATACCTTTTTCTTTCCTCCTAATCCCTCCAATAAAATCACGTACTAGTGATTGCGAACTAGAATAGGATAATGAAGGATTTTCTTTATAGCAAGTTGCATCTTGAGCCTCAACCGCCACCTAGAAATGTATCCTCATCTTTGGAGGATCAAATAATAAGTTGAATTAATCCATGTAACCTAGGTCGAAAATACCAGCAAATCCGAATCCAAAAGCGCTTGGAATAGGGATGGAAGTCGCACCATCTGTAAGACACTGTTAATCCACGCTGGCTATTTCATTCTAAATTTAAGTAAACTATGTTGGACCTTATTATCCACCATGTCAATACAGCAAATCAGCACTTGCTAAGAGCTGCGTGGCGGCGAGTGCATTGGAGAGTGTCCTCTGTTCAATTTGAAGGTGAAACATGTGAGAACGAAACTATCCTATCCATCCCATGTTTCGATTACATCGAGGGAATCGAAATCAAAGTGTCCTGTCCCTGGCTGTTGTTGTCACTTGTTGATGCGGGTGCTAGTGAGATGACAACGAAAATTTTGCCAATTTCCGTTCGACGTATAGTCACCAATTGGAGATGAAATGGTGTTTCTGTGTTATATATTTGAGTCCTAACGCGTTTGGTTGTCGGATTCGGCTGATCTCATCAGATTTGAGAAGTTTTGATTGAGATCAAATTGGAAAATTGCTTTCGCTTGTCCGTCACTTCTCATGTCAAAATAAAATTGACGGAGATCCAATGTTTCATTGACATAAAATGGGATTAAAGCGTGTGGTTAGGTCCATTAATCGCTGGAGTCAATGTCTACACAGAAAAATGGAACTAACGAGTTACATGGTCATTTTCTTCTACAGGCTCGAACAAACAGCTTGTGTCAAAAAAGGGAAGATAAGGGAGGAATGATCTCGCAAAATTTAAGTCCATAAATAAAACATGATTTAATAATATAATATTTTAATCGGCTCTCTCAAGCGTAAGTTGGATTTTGATTCGAAATTGAAGCGTGAAAACAAATAATAAGAATTAGAGGTGAACATGGTTCCGGGGTAAAATCAGGAATCTAAGACTCTGAATTGATCCAATTCCAAATTCTAAGATATGCATAATAAGTTTCAGGTTTGAAGAATTAGCGAATTTATTCCAACAAGTAGATTGCAAGTTCCAAGTGCAACCTGAATGGAACCCGAAACCATTCACCTTAATAAAAGTGGCAAATGAATGGCCTGAAATGATTTGAATTTGAGATCTTTGCCTCTACTATCATGTGAAATATTATGAGTTCACGACCAATTATTTTAAAAAGAATAAATTGATAAATCAAGGAATAATTTCATATTCTAACAACCAAACTTGTAACCAGCTGCCTTCATTTCCCCGTTACCAACCTAGTATGCTAGGAGAAGGTAGAGTGGTGGATTAGGCCCAGGGGGTTTACCAAGTTTGGTTACAAGCTCCCGACGGTTTATCATTACTCTCTTTTTACGTTAGAGACCAGCTGCCTTCATTTCCTCGTTACTAGCCTAGTATGCTAGAAGAAGGCAGAGCGGTGGATCAGGCCCAGTTTACCAAGTTTGGTTACATGCCCCCGACGGTTTATCATTACTCTCTCTTTAAGTTAGAGAGTTGATTTCGAGAAAAATGACTCGAGTTTACGTCTCCAGTTCGACGAAGCACTTTAAGGACTTACTTAGGTCCTTTCTTACGGGCGTTAAGCCCATCCGCTATATTTATCGAGGCACGGGAGCTGCCTCTACCCCCGATCCTGTTTTACGTCTCCTAAGGGCTACGGGGGCTACCCCTAGGCGACCATTTTAGTACTACATTTAATTTAGAAAAAAATTGATCATTTTACCGTGAACAATTACTCATGGATAATGAGGAAAAATCATTCAAGCATTTACCTCCAATTATTTCCTCTCTTTGCAAATATTAAGAGTGGGAGCTAGCTGTTTTTTCTCGTCATCCGCTTCTTTTCCTCCAACTTTCTTTCCCTTTAATACCTTTTCCTATCAAATCCCTAACTTCTGATTCAAACGGAAGATTTGAGGCCAACCTCTAATAAAACTTCTTCAACATCTCTAAGAATTTTCCCAATGGCCATCTATAAATCATAGTATTGGCCTATTAAGAAACGATCTGAGATAATAACATGCACATTATGTTTGAAGAATATAAGAACATGAGTCGACATCCTGTAGCATTATAATATCTCTGTTTTTCATTTGAAATTATTCAATTTTTAAGTTATTATACGTAAAACGAGAACAATCAACACGTTCATAATTGCAAAACTTTTATAGCTAATTCCTTAACGAAACTCCTCTCCAGACGCTTGCTAACATTTTTGGTTTTTTCTGTTAGTACATCGTGGGAGCACAATGAAGGGAGCTTGTCAGGTTGCTCAACTACCCTTGTCAGACAGATAAGCACGTGGTCCTCCTTCCGTGCAAATTCAATAATTCAGGGGAAGATGGGCAGTACGCATCATAAATAAAAGGGGAAGGACCAGACGAGGCCATTAAAGCTGTTTCCTCCGCCGTCTTCTAAAGATGGGCACGTAAGCTTTCAGGTACGATGGGGATTGCTCGAGGTTCGGACGGGCATGTCGGCAATGCTTTGCCTATTTACAAGGTGGACCTCGTCGCTGTAGACAATCTGAGAAGGAAAATGCTCGTGAATTTTGCACTGGACCAACTGTAAATAATGCGACGGGATTCTATTAAACGCAACTTGTTCAAAACCCAAAATCCAGTTGTGATTTGTCATTGTCGCTTACGATATGTTATAGAAAATCTCCTTGATTATTAATATCTTTCAAGATTATATACATATCTAATTTGATTGTGCATATCCTTAATTGATATGTTATCTTCAATTATTATCTCATAAAACTTATAAATAGACTAATGTAATCCTCATTATGAATTTATTAAATTATACAAAAATTTCTCAAATTTGTCTTCCGCATTGTTATTATTTTTTAACTCTGTAAATTAATTTGGTAGACCTGCAACACAACAAACAAACAATAACATCAAAAGAAATAAGCTGTAAAGCCTCGAGTTGCGGAATAATCATATTTTTAGGACGTACAACTATTTTCTTGCACGTGCAGTACACCCTATCTTCGAAAAGCAATCACACAATGGCGATACATCTCTGAAAAGAAAATCCACCGGATGATATTTGAGAATTTAACCAGTAATTCCACGGTCCATGGTCTTACCCTCCACCGTGATTACAAGGGCTGTAGCGAGCACCAGAATTTTTCTCGGGAACGCATGGCGTGATGCATCCCTTCCCTATACAGCCACAAGTGGCGGGCTAGTCCCAATTCCCGGACCCTCGGGAGACGTCTCTGGGTCTGAAGACCAGCATGCCACTATCTAGGGCGTGCTCCGGGTCCAGCACCGGCATCAACTCCACCTCCAGTTGCTGGTAAGCGACGAGGCACTCGAGGGTGAATGGTGGTGTTGCCGGCTTCCGGAGTGGCTCTCGCTCCATGGCAGCCAGTCGCTGCTATCGCCGTGGCTGCAAGCAGACACCACGCGAGGTCAAAACAAAGGTCAACTTCCATGTGCTCTCTCTCTCTCTCTTTCTCTCCACAAAGAGTTATGGATGATTGGCGTTATTGTAGATCTTTATCAAATGGATGGGACATGCATAGTACAGACAAAGGTCATGGGGTGACATTACATCACATGATGCTACGACGGGTCATGCAATGATGTCGCACAAAATCTAATGCCCATTCTAATGAATTTTTATTGTTAGAATTTAATCATATACCAAGAAAATTAAAATCGATGGCATCATCCGCCTAAAATACCATAACATTCTGATTCCTCGTCATAAATTTGATTTCATTATAATTAACTCACAAATGGTCCACTAATGGATTAAATTTTAAAAAAAAAAATTAAAGTACACTCCTATGCTTAAAAATGCTTAAAAGGTAAGTTGGAAATCAACAAGTTTCTTCCGTAATTACATTTGGGAGCTCATTTGTTGTAACGAGATATTCACATTTCCAATCTAACTAATCATCGTTGATTCGCACAAAACGTCTTGTTCACATACGCCAAATAAGACTCCACCCTAGGGGTGAGCAGATCAGACCACCCGATTGATTGAAGAATGGTTTTTGGTCCCGTGACATCCCGATTTTCCGATTCTATTTTCAATAATTTGAGACGGGCATTTCGTTGGCACGTATATAGTTCTTTTCCTTGAGTCGCCACTCATGTGAAAACTAGTCTATCGGTGAAGCCGTTAAGAGTTCTAATGCATCGACTCGAGAATTTGACCGAAGCGACCTTTCGACCGAGCTAATCTAAGGGTCATTACTAAGACAATTAAAAATCGATTAGAGACTAGGAGATAGGTTGACTCGACAGAGGCATGTGATCGAGTATGGGTGATTCCACCAGATCGCATAATCCTTGTCGATCGACACTGGACCGACTTTTCTATCGATTGGGTACCCTGTGTTCGTATTTGAAACCTTAAGATTACCCCGACAACCGAAAGTCGCCAATGTTTCAAAGATGTACATTGTGGCTTGAGATGATCAACCACAGGTCAAATGCATGAAAATTTCTAAAGGCTACCCGGTAGGTTGAGCGCGCAAGTATCGTGCCAAAGTGAAATTAACCGTGGAATTGAGATCGAATTCAGAAAGTGGAAGTCTAGTGTGTCACAAATCATTTTAGGAAGATTAACTCATCCTTGGAAGATTTTTCATGCAATCAGAGTTCTTTGGCAAATTAAATCCAAGAATGGCTATTTTAGCTCGAGAAATCAGTAGGCCGCTTTTGGTTGCGCTTTTGGGATTTAAGTTGGTTCTATGGACAAGTGAAGATGTGAATTGAAGTGTGATGACATTGGATTAATTTTATGAACTTCAATGGACTCAATTGGAAGAGAATTGAATGGAATTGGAGAAATTAGTGTCTGAGAATTGGGACCGGCGGAAATTGCAAGTGAACCCATTGGAAGAGGTTGTGGGAGATAGTGGAGTGTGATGTCATCCTAGGTCATGGTGGGCCATTTGGTGGGATTAAAGAAAAAGAAAAAAAGAAAAGAAAAATGGTCCCATCTCTCTCTCTCTCCTCCTTCTCTCTCCTCCCTCTCTTCTTCCTCCCAACCGTGCGACTCCTCCATCTCCATCTTCTTCATCTCCTTCTTCTTTGAAAACCTAGCAACCAGCAAGCTGGAGAAGCCGCCGCCTCCGCCGTTCACCCCCGCCGCGCACCGTCGCCGTTTCGCCTTGGCCGTCGCCCTCCGTCTTCCCCTTCCTCTTCCGTCGCGATCTCTCCTCTCCATCTCCCTTAAATGCTTCGAGACCCAGCAGCAACCAGAGAAGTTCCGTCTGAAGCTGCACGCCAGCCGGAGGTCTCGCCGTTCGCCCATCGCCGCCGTCGCGCGCGTTTGCCTCGCGCTCGCCCGCGCCTGGCCGCGCGCCGCTCCGCCCGCTTCGCCCAGCTCGTCGTCCCGAGCTGCTGTTCAGCTCGCGCAAGAGCTGCCGGAGCTCGTTCGTCGCCGCCGTGCACTGCCGTTCGTCGCCGCCAGCCACCGCCGTAGCTCCTCCGCCCGTTTCCGACCTAAGCCGGCCCGGATCCGCCCTTCCTCGGCCTCAAACCGCCATGGACAGCAACCAAGAAAATGGGTTTGGCAACTAAGTCTTGGCTCGTTTTGGCCGCCCTCCCGAGCCCGGATGCTTGGCCCGCTTTGAGGAAAGTCGATCCCGTCGTTTTGATCCGCTCGGCTCGCTAATCCGGTGAGTTTAACTCACTAAATCTTGATTAGATGGTTAATTATGCTCTAAGTGTGCTTAGTTTAAGTTAAGCAAGTTTAGGTGGATATCTTAGTTTATTTAATTGTGATTTGGATTAAAAGGTTTGTTTAATTTAAAGTGTGTTTAATTAAAGGCTAAGAGAGTTTATTTAATAATAAACCTTGATGGGACATAATATGGTTTTATTTTTGAATTATTTAAATTGTTTCGAAATTCTGGAATTTATAATATTAAATTATATTCCGAAATTATTAAAATATTATATTTAAAAAAATGGAAAAATTATTTTTGACCCGATTCTTAGAATTTCGTGCCGATCGCTGCTATGCGTTCGGATTTTGAAATTGATGGTTGGATATTATAAATTGGGTGTGGATGACGAAAATATGGATATTATTATTTAATTAATTTTCGGAATAAATTTAATTATTTACTAAATTCCGAAAATTTTGTCGGAGACCCTAGATTCTCGAATTTTCGTGCGGTCATTCTTTGTGTGGTTAGATTTTGAAATTGATGATTGGTTGTGGCAAATTGAGTGTGATTGCGATTTATGAGGATTCTTTAGAAAACCCTAAGTGTGGGAATTGATGGGAGATTGGTCGTGATTAACCACCTATTAGAGGTCGTGCTAGTGAGGCCGTGATTAACCACCGATTGGAGGTCGTGCCTAGTAGAGGCCGTGATGAACCACCTAAGAGAGGTTAGGTGCCTAATAAGTGATGAACCACCTATGAGAGGTCGTCTAATGAGGTAAAGTGATTGACCATCTATTAGAGGTCGTGCTTTTAGTGGAGGCCGTGATGAACCACCTATGAGAGGTCGTGCTTTTTAGTGAGCCGTGAATTGCCACTGATAAAGGTCGCGAGAGAAGCGCGATGGTGCCACCGATAAAGGTCGCGCAGAGTGGGGCCATGATGCCACTGATTCTAGTTTTCCGAGTGGGGCCGTGATTAAGAGTAATGTTTGAATTGCTAGAATGACATGTAATCGGCCAAGTCGATTGATCGAGACGATCCAAGTGGTTGAATTGTTCGATGATGTGATTGTGCCATGGTTGTTTGGTTATCATAATTGCACGTGGTTGAATTATATAAATTGTGCTAACCCGCAGATGAAGGCTAATGCAAGGTAAGTCTTTGTGTGATGTGGCTAGGCCGCCGGGGCGTATTTTCTTTCTAATAGGGGTTTAGGGGTTGAACTTGCCGAGACATCGTCTCATCCGGTTGTGGGATTAAAATTTCAGGTCCCTAGATGGCGGTTGTGGAGGACCGAAGCCCTAAGTGCGGAAAGGTGGAAATTGAAGTATCGGTGATCGTGTCTTGCTAGTTGGTTTTGGGATGGTTTCCCTTTTGTCGAGCTGGTCTATTTTGTAGATAGTCGAGTTGTATTTAAGCCTATGTGCTTGTAAAGGAGTGTTTGGTATGCTGATTGATTGCCTGCTTTTCTATCCCAAGTTAAATATTGTCAGGGGATTTGTTTCGCTTCCGCATGTGTAATAAAAATGAATGGGGTCGGCGACACTACCTGGGAATGTCGCATTTGATCGACCGTAGTGGGATGTGCGCGCGCTCGGGGTTTGGGGCGTGACAGGTCCGATTCCCGATTTCATAAAAATAGAACTAGTGATTTTCAGTCCGGTTCCCAATTTTGAGAGGGAACCATATTGGACCGGACCAGCTCTTTTTTTTAAAAAAATATATATTTTAATTTCTTAAAAATGACAATAAATCCTAAAATTGTAATAACTCTAGTTTTTTTTACTTTTAAATTTTTTTTATTAAGTGGCCAGTTCCATGTCCAGTCTAGTTCCTGTCCTAGGATTGTCTGATCCAGTCCCCGATTGCAAAAATGGGAACCAGACAGAGAACCAATCACTCCTACTTCACCAACAGGATGACATTGCCCAGCCCTGAAATCACTCCGAGCCGATGCGATCCGAAGCAGGACATGTGACTACATTCAAATCAAAAGGACTTGGCTTTCATGCTGATGAATCGTGTCTGCCACCTGCAAAAAGTTGTTGCGCTTTGCATGAGACGAAAATGAGGGGCCCTCTAAATCGTGTCTGCTTGCGGAGTCTCACGCATTAGAGGAGATGGTCCGAAGCCTTGTGCGTGAGGGACTGTTGTTTTGGACTTACGCAGTCAGGTACGAATTTTTATTGGGAGTTCTCCACATAAGCATGGAGCAGTGCAATCAAAGTTCTAAATTTTGTGTAGGAAATGCAATCAAGCTACAAATTATATTATTACACGAATAATACCCAAAATCGCTTGCATGACATCTTTAAATTATAATTTCAATATGAGTTTTAAGGCTCAATTTCGTCTTTCGATAAAGTTGTAGGACTTAATCAAATCATTTGTTTTCGGACTCGATTGCATTTTTCGATAAAGTTTTAGGATTCAATTAAACTGTTTTAGAATTAGAATGCATGTGTCACATAGAGTTTAGGATTTAAAGTGCGATCTTCCTAGATGACATTGGAAATGTGCATTATTGCCGGCTTCATCACAACAAATAGTCTTATCTTTATTATAACATAAATTCAATTGCGGTTTTGTTTTATGTTGAAAGAGAGTTAGCTAAGGATCTTATTACTACTCACCGTCCTCTATATATATATCCACACATGCACGAACACAGGCAAAAACAGAGGCTCGTAATCTTTGAGAGCTCTTTTAGTCCCTACTCCTTAGATAACACTGAAAAGCAAGGGGCCAAAAGTCACCATGCAACTCGACTGGAACAAGGCTCTCTTCCTTTCCTATCTGTCGATAATCGCCTTGTCTTGCGAAGCCGCACGAGGAGAGATCAACACCACCGCCACTCCACCACCGTGCGATGGCGCTGGCAGCACAACCGAGTGCCTTATTGCTTACCAGCAACCAGAGCTGGAGGCTATGGTGGATCCGGGCATGCTGGGCGCCCCCTCATCAAACAGCTTTGCAGATAAGGCTCTTATCCAGAATAGCGCCGTCGCTGACTGCGGCAAATCAAACAACAAACTACCGTACTCGCAATGCCCTCCATTTGCCAATTGCAAACCAAAGTGCGACCCGTATCACCGCAGCCCTTGTCGTTGTTGATGTCTCCATCGCCTTTTGGACCCTCCATGATCCAAAAGATTCAGTAGACCCGACGCGCGCAAGAACGTTTCCTCATTAAGAAGACAATCAGCTAGTGCTAATCGAACTATGGAGACATGGATGTTATGAGTTTGAGGGATCAATCGATTGTCGAAGAAAATCTGTTGAAAGTATAGTACATTTGTCTAATTAGTGTGTATCGGTTTATATATGGTTTAGAAGCACTTCATGTTTTCCATCCTTGTTAATAAGGGAATGAAGGGCTTTCCATCTTTCTCAAAACAATGGTTTCGAAGGTCGCAGCGAGATTCTTCGGTCCAAAGTGCCATTGATGGAACATGCGTACTCCACCGCAAAACCAGAAACCCCATTGTGACGTACTTAAACTGGAACTACCCTCCACTTGATGAACATTCCAAATTGCGTCTGGTAATACCGCTTTCGCTAACTGTCGACCATAAGAATTTGCTCGCAGATTTGTATCTGTTAAGGATGTTAGGAACTGCAAAACTGCAAGCATGTTTGGGTTACACAACAGATGGAAGCTCATGAAATTATACTACAGAGTTGCAATTGTAGATTCTCATCCTGGAGCAAGATCTCGAGCATAGGAGCCACCAAAAGGGGAAAAAAAAACCACTAAGGCCTGGGAGAATTTTTTTTCTGGAAAAACAAAGTAGGAAAAATAATGGAAAAACACTAAGCGATATAAAATCTGGGACCAAAAGGAAAGAGAATTTTTTTTTTTTTTTTTTCCTTCTTAAAAATGACAACGGAAAATTAGTGTGCTTGGGAGCTCGCACCACAATTATTGGACGACTAATGCCTTCAACACCGTCATCGGCGACAACAAAGACGCCTCGACTGCTTGCTGCAGGTCCGCATCCTCTCCCTCCCTAGCCCCTCTCAGTTCCAACTGCCTCCATCACTTACTCTCTCTATCATCTGCGCCAGGCTGCGCCTCCTCGGCTACGACCAACGTCGAGCTCAAGCCCAATATGTTAGGGTTTCATTTGTCGTGACGAGACATTCGAATTTCCAATCTAACTAGACATTATCGATCCAAGCCAAGCATTTCACTCATGCACACTAGATAAGACTCCACCCATAAGACGATATTCCTGAGTTCTAAAATTGCTTCAAGTCGATGCGATCTAGAACACGATATATGATCTATTGCATTCAAATCAAACCACTGCTCCGGCCGACTGACCCCTTTAGGGATAGGGACTTCGGCTTTCATGTCGATGAATCGTGTTTGCTTCAGCCAATCACAAAAAGTTGTTTTGCTTTGAATGAGCCGAAAACGAGAGCACTCAAAACTCAAAAGTCCTTTCCGCTTGCGAATCTCACACATTAGCGGACCTGGCTTGAAGCCATGTGCGCAGCGGGGACTATTGTTTTGGACTTAAGCAGACTAGGCAGGAATCTAAGAAGTTCCTGTGAGTTATCCAAATAAGCAAGGAGAAAGTGCAATGAAAGTCCTAAATTTTGTGAACAAAATGCAAACGGGTGCTAAATATTTTGGTTGGTCCATGCAAGCCTATTCGATGACAATACCTAAAATTGCTTACAAGACATCCCTCAATTGCTATTTCAATATGAGTTTTAAAACATAATTGCATATTTCAATAAAGTTCTAGGACTTAACAAAATCGATTGAAAATTTTAAGACTCGAATACATTGTTTGATAGAGTTTTAGGACTCAATTAAATTGATTTAAGACTGGGTTGCACATCTTACATAAGGTTTAGGATTTATGGTGTGATCTTCCCAAATGCATACATTGGAAATGTGCATTATCGCCACTCTCTTCACGGCCTGCAAGATAATTTTCAAGCCAACCACCTTAATAACTACTGCAATCGACCGAATTCATCGTGTGTCAATAATAACAGTTGTTCATTTTTCAGTATAAACAGATTGATAATGTCTATTCATTCAAGAGCGAAAAGAGAGAACCTCTCGGGCAACACAATGGACAAACGCCTCCTGTCAATCGACCGACATTGAAAGGTTCAAGTCGTCGGCCTCGAATTGCTGAAGATTCGGATTTTAGGACATAGAACTACTTTAGCAAAAGGCAGTGCTTTATGCACATGTATTAGACCCTATTTTATCAAAGTACTCGCATGACGACAATATCTCTGAAAAGAAAATCCACCAAATCGATATTGAGAATCAACAAGCTTTTCCACAATCCATGGCCTTGCGGTTTACGGCAGACAACGGGGATGAGGGTTGACGCGAGCCTAGGAATTCTTCGCGAGAAGGCAGGGCGTGGAATGTTTGCCTGGCGTGGGAACGGCCACGCCTGGCGAGGTTCGGTATCTAGGCCCGTCTCATGACTTCGGGCTTGATATATGAAATGGACGAGACATGTATAGTAATAGGAGCAGAGATGTACATACGAAGTTCAAGGGTTGGCATTACATCACATGATACAACAGTAGGCCGTGCCATGTCGTGCAAAAATCTAAATTTTCTATGTAATAATTTTTTTGGTCAACAAATTATTTCAATGTAATTATCTTTCCTTTAAGTAAAAATTTTTTGTCATAATTTAATCATATATCATGAAATTTATGATTCATCTCGGTCGTAAATTTGATTTTCGTATGATAAATTCACAAATGGTACTTTAATGCATTGATTTAAAAAAAAGAATTAAAACTTCTATGCTTTCAAATGCTTAATATTTAAGTTGAAAAAAAAAATCTATCGGACTACTAATGCCTCCAACGTTATCGGCGGCGGCGACGACAAAGACGCATCGACTTGTTGCTTCAGGTCCACCCCCTCTCCCTCCCTCACCCCTCTTAGTTCCACTGTCTCTTACTCTCCCAGTCCACTGCCCCTTGGTTGGCCATGACTAACGTTGAGCTTGAGCCCAATCTAGTTGGGGCTCATTTGTCATAACGAGACATTTGCATCTCCAATCT
This sequence comes from Eucalyptus leucophloia subsp. euroa, assembly GCA_017140325.1. NCBI lineage: Eukaryota > Viridiplantae > Streptophyta > Magnoliopsida > Myrtales > Myrtaceae > Eucalyptus > Eucalyptus leucophloia. The sequence goes on from CM029476.1 coordinate 32,222,212, forward strand.
AACTAATCATTGCTGATCCACGCAAAGCATCTCAGCCATGTACACTAGCTCCACCTGGCGACAACTCCAAAATCACTCTGAGTCAATGCGATTTGGAACACGATCTATGATCTACCGACACCTTTGGGGGTAGAAACTTTGGCTTTAACGTTAGTGAATCGAGTCTACCTCAGCCAATTGCAAAGAGTTGTTTTGCTTTACCTGAGCTTGAAAATGAGAGAGCACTCAAAAAGTAGTGTCTGCTTTTGAATCTTGCGCATTAGTGGAGAATGAGATGGCCTGAAAGCCAAGTTTGTGGGGTACGGTTGTTTTAAATTATAAAGCGAAGTGGGCACGAATCTAAGAAGTTATTGGGAGTTCTTCACATGGAAATAGAACTTTGTTACAATCTAATCACCTTTACGTTTTAAGGGAAATGGAACTTTGTTATGATCTAATCACTTTTAAGTTTTCAAATTAAGCATGGAGGAGTGTATTAAAAGTCCTAAACTTTGTGTACGAAATGCAATCAGGTCCTGAATGTTTTAATTGGTCTAGTTAAGTCCTGAATCTTTTTTAAAAGGGGCAACATAAATATAAAAAGAAGGTATATTTGATTAAGAATACCTAAAATTGATTACATGACATCCTTAAATTACAATTTCAATATAAATTTTTAAGTCTTAATTGCATTTTTCAATAAATTTTTAGGATTTAACTAATTTAATTGAAAATTTTAGGACTTGTCTGCATATTCTGGTAAAGGTTTAGGATTTAAGGTGCAACATGCAATTTTCCTACATAAATTTGAAATGTGCATTATTGCCTTTTGTCACAACAAATACTTTTTGCTATTAATATCTTATATATTCATTTATCTTTTAGGGTATATTTGTTTCATAAAAAACTCGAGATTTGAGAAATATTTTCTGAAAAACGATTGATTATACCACTAAGAAAAAATTAGTCAACAAAAAGTGTTTTCATTACAGGTAACAACTTGTACTTAACTATTTTTGCGAATGATGAAAATATTTTTTATTTATTCATTTTTTAAAAGCGATGGAAGTGATCATTTTTTAAAATATATATATATTTTCAAATTCTGAGTTTTTCTTAAACGATAGAGATGATGGAGGGCAATGGGTAGTCAGCTATTGATGTCATTTCCCCTCGCATCCTCTATTTATATCCCACACTTGCACATTGTGACATACTTAAACCGATATTAGCCTTGCTATTGATGAACGCTCCAAATTGTGTCTGATTATACTGCTATTGCTAACTGTAGACTGCTAAGAATTTGCACGTAGATTCATAAGATGTTAGGAACTGCAAAACTGCAACTATGGTTGGGTTACACTACAGCCTTGCAACTGGAAATTCTCATCCTCAAGTGCTTTTTGTATCCTCACATACATTTTGGTAACCGCTCGTTATGTGAGGATTCGTGCATTAAGGTTTAAAGAAAATATTTGAGCACTATTTATAGAATTTTAAGTCATAGATCGACTCATCACAAGTCAAGCTTTACTCAGCCCACATTAGCTAACCCTATATTAGTCTAATTAAAAATCTTTATATCTCACATTATTAGATCAATCCTATAAAACGGTAAGAATCAACTTAAATTAATGTAGTCCTCGTTAAAGAAAACTCTTACATGTCGAGCTATGACCATAGCAAGAGAAAGAGACCCATGTGAATTCCATCAAATTTGACCGTCCAAATTTAGTTTGGCATAAATATTGCGTTCACTAGATGATTTTTGGAGAGAGAGAGAGAGAGAGAGAGAGAGAGAGAGAGAGAGAGAGAGTGTGTGTGTGTGTGTGTGTGTGTGTTCCGCCTAGAAAGCGTAAAATCTTACCAGAAATTTAGGCTCTGGTTTTCTTTTTCTCTTCTGTGCTGATCATGGACAGGAAAATGTGTGGCTTTTAATTAACTAAATAAAAATAAAGTAGAAAGAGTAACGGGCAGAGCAGGAATAATTGAAGGAAAATCAAGAGAGGTTTCATTAATACTTGTGCGATCCCCTTGAACAAGACACTATGGGGATCCTACTGTAACTATTTACGATTAAATAGTTATACTCTACTAAACACGGTTGCTACTGCACATCTCCGAGATATAGGCGTGCTTTTCGTATAGCATTCACTGCGCATAATGCTCGACATGCTCCAGCTAAAATCGGCACCTTAACAGTGCTTTATGCACATGCATTAGACCCTAATTTCCAAAAGCAATCACAGGATAGCAATGTTTCTAAATAGAAAATCCATGACAATGTCTCTAAATAGAAAATCCACCAAATCGATACTAAGGATTAACGAGATCTTCCACAATCCATGACCTTACAGGTTAGGCTTACGAAGAAAAATACTGTCGTGAGGATTACGGTTTCGCTGGGGAGGGTAGGGTGTGTAGCGATCGCCCGGACGGCCACAACCGGCGATGTCCGGTTTCTGGGCCCCATTTGCAACGTCTCCAGGTGCGACGGGGGCCAGCATGCTGGCCAGGGCTGTTTTTTATTTTATTTATTTTATTTATTTTTGTGATCCCACATTTTAGACCCACATTTTCTCTTAAAGTTGCAACTGTTCAACATAAAGTTTTTTCCACTTTTTTGTCTTCTTTCGTAACAACCGCCCATTTGATAACCGTCTTGATGGGAGATGGGATATAAAAGGGAACGTACGTTCATTTCGACGGGTGATGACAAGGTCTAATACAAACTCTCATATTTGGAATACACCATGATCACGTGAGGGAATTGGGTTAGTAGTTTGTCCCCAATTTTCTTTCATTTCAGGTTTTCTGACGAACATGAACAAGAACAATGGCTGGAGGTTTGTCTTTAATTGATCATGGCTTCCACATCATGAATTTTTATGTCTTACATTTGGTATCGAGCGTGTTAAAAGCCTCTGCCTTGTTTTGTTGTATTTTTGTGTTTTTCTGTGTATTTTCGGGCATTTTTGAGGATGAACAGTAACTCAAAGTTTTGAGGCCAAAAGAGATTCGCCGATTCTGGGCAAAATCCAGCGACCCACCCCTCGAATTCGGACCCGTATGGTCGCACCACCATAAGGAATATTAGCCATGAGTTATTTCGGCAAATCGGTGTTCGCCGGAGGCTAATCGGGCAGCAGAAGTCACGGTGGTTGAGGATTTGTGTTTTTGGGAAATTTTCGTATGATTTGGGGCTTATTTCTTGGTCATTTTTTTGCCGAAACTTGAACCTAGGTGGTCGTGCCGGCATGCTCTTTAAAACCCATCATTTATTTCTGTCTTAGATGGGTTGCCGGAAAAGAAATGGCTGGCGAAATCGCGGTGGAACGGCGAAAAACGGCGAAGAAATTCACTCTGGGTGCGAGGAAGAAGGCGCGTGGAGCCCACGTGCGTGCTGCGGTTGTAGGCTCGTGGAGCCCACGCGCCACACGCTCTAACGCACGCGCTTATGCGTTGAACCACGCGCGTGCGGGGCACGCGCCCGCGGATTCTGGCGTGTGCTCGCCACATGCCTGTCGTCTCCCTCCCGCAGCTGTTTTTACACTTTTGGCCCAAATTTTTCATGTTTTTACAATCTTGCCCTTGGCCAATTTATTTATTTACTGTTCTGCCGCTGATGTATTTATTTATTATGTCATTTTGTGCATTTTTATGAGTATTTTATGCATGAAATTAAATGTCCAATGGTCCTAATATTTAATTAATTAGAGAGTGGTCACATCATCTTTAATTAATTAAAATTATATATTAAAAGCCTCCGGATCATATTTAGAAATGGACATTGATTGTAATTAATTATATTAATATGATGAATTTTATCCCACATGAATTTTCATTATATTAATATGATTAATTAGGATGAAATATCATATTATTTTTCTTAATTTACCCACAGGGATTAAGAAAAGGCATATAATATGATAGTTTCTTCATGAACTAATTATGAATCTATTTAAATTAAAAACTTAGCCCACAGGTAGTTTTTATGTTATGTGATTCATATTGTGACATGTTTACATTGGTAAAACATGATTTATTTATATTTGCCTCAAATTTTGTGACATAAGCATGATTATTTGATATACGGTTTCGCAACCCGTGAATTTCTCTGAATTTAAGTTTAATGTTCCAATATTGAATGGTGAGAACTATAAAGTTTGGAAGGAGTCAGTTCTTCTTCAATTGGGGTGGATGGACATTAACTATGCTATAAAGAAAGACGAACCACCTACTCCTATTGATTCGAGCACTTCAATTGAGATAGCTCTTTATAACCAATGGGAGCGGTCCAACCGCATTTGTGCTATGTTTATAAGAGCTAAAATATCTCCTAGTATTCGTGGTTCAGTTGCTCAGCATAGCAATGCTAAGGCTTTATTGGAGGCTATAGATACGCAGTTTGAGAGTTCTGAGAAGGCGCATGCCATGATCCTAATTATGAAGTTTTCATCATTGAAGCTCACTAGTGTTAGAGGTGTGCATAGGCACATCATGCAAATGAGGGACATTACAGCTCAGCTTAAGAAACTTGAGGTTGAGATATCTGAATCTTTTCTTGTGTATTATATTCTGAACACTCTCCCACAACAGTATGCACCTTTCAAGATCTCTTATAACACAAATAAGAATAAATGGTCAATTAATGAACTCATGACCATGTGTGTTCAAGAGAAAGAAAGACTGATTATGGAATTGGGAAAAAGTGCTCATTTGGCAACATAAGGAAAAGATAAGGGCTATGGCAAGTATAAGGGAAAAGGTAAAATACCTCCCCAAGCTGACATTAAGAAAGAATCCAAATGTTTCTTCTATAAACAGAAGGGGCATATAAGGAAGGATTGTGTCAAATTTAAGGTTTGGCTCGAGAATAAAGGTAATTCAATCTCTTGTGTTTGTTATGAATCTAATATGACTGATATAAGTCACAACACTTGGTGGATTGATTCTGGATCTACAATCCATATTTCGAATTCCATGCAGGGTTTTCAAAATCATAGGAAGCTAGTGGGAAGTGAACAAAGCATCTATTCAGGAAATAAGATGCGCTCACATGTGGAAGCTATTGGGACATATAGACTAGTTCTCAATAGTGGTTTTGTTTTGAATTTGGAAAAGACTTTTTATGTTCCTAGCTTTTCTAGAAACTTAATTTCAGTTTTAAGACTTGTACCTTTGGGATACTCTTTTAACTTTTCAAATTCAAACTTCTGTTTATCATTTAAATCTGAAATTGTTGGGAGTGGTACTTTGTCCGATGGTTTTTTTCGAATTAATTTACAAGATAATGCCTATTATGATGCGATGCATGTTCATAATAAAGCTGGTATGAAACGATGTGTTGTGAAAGAACATTCATCTATGTTGTGGCACCGGAGATTGTGACATATCTCCATAGAAAGAATTAAACGATTAGTAAATGATGGAGTACTCGGTACTTTAGATTTTACTGATTGTGATACTTGTATGGACTGCATAAAGGGAAAGCAGACTAACAAGACAAAGAAAAGTGCCAAGAGGAGTGCTGAAATATTAGAAATCATACATACGGATATATGTAGTCCGGATATGGACTCTTGCGGTCAGAAATACTTCATCTCCTTCATAGATGATTACTCACGTTATATGTATCTCTACTTGATTCATAATAAATATGAAGCATTAGATGCCTTTAAGGCATTTAAGGTGGAAATAGAAAAACAATGCGATAAGCAAATTAAGATCGTGAGATCAGATAGAGGTGGAATCTATGGTAGATACACTGAAGATGGACAAGCACCTTGTCCATTTGTAAGATTTCTTCAAGAGCATTTGATAGTTGCCCAATATACTATGCCTAGTTCTCCGGACCAAAACGGCGTAGCGGAAAGAAGAAACCGGACCTTATTAGACATGGTGCGTAGTATGCTTAGCAGCTCTAAACTTCATAAATCCTTGTGGACTGAAGCACTTAAGATGGTAGTATACGTATCAAACCGAGTTCCGACAAAGGCTGTCCCAAAGACACCTTTTGAGTTATTTAAGGGTTGGAAACCGAGTTTACATCATGTGTGCGTTTGGGGATGCCCGTCTGAAGTGAGAGTTTATAATCCACAAGAAAAGAAGTTGGATCCAAGGACCATAAGTGGGTATTTCATTGGATATACTGAAAGGTATAAGGGATACAGGTTTTATTGTCCATCTCATACAACTAGGATTGTGGAATTAAGAAATGCTAAATTTCTTGAAAATGACTTGATCAGTGGGAGCGATCGACCGAGGGACCTTGTTCCTAAGTAAGATCATTCAGACATTCAACCTTCCACCTCAAATTTAAGGTTGGTTGTTGTTCATAATGCCCGTTAAGTTCAACCGGCTATTAAACAACCAATCGTTGAAGTTCCACAACCTGCTGATATTAATCTAGTAGATCCAATTATTCAGCAATTACCAGAAACTGTTGAACAACCAGTTGAGCAACACGCTCATCAAGAGAATGTTGATGCAACATTGAGAAGATCTGCTAGAATAAAGAAACCGGCTATTCCTAGTGATTATATTGTGTATTTACAAAAGTCTGACTACAATACTGGAGCTGAGAATGATCCCGAAACGTTTTCACAAGCCATTGATAGTGATAAATCCAATTTGTGGTACAATGTCATGAAGGAAGAGATGAGTTTAATGGCATCTAACAAAGTCTGAGATTTGGTTGAGTTACCTGATGGTGCGAAGGCCATTGGTTGTAAATGGGTCTTCAAAACTAAGAAGGATTCATTGGGTAACATTGAAAGATATAAAATAAGACTTGTTACCAAATGATTCACTCAAAAGGAATGAATCGATTACACGGAGACATTTTCTCCTATATCTAAGAAAGATTCTTTTCGTATTGTTTTGGCTTTGGTTGCCCATTATGATATGGAATTACATCAGATGGATGTGAAAATGGCGTTCCTCAATGGAGAACTAGAGGATGAGGTTTATATGAAATAACCTAAAGAATTTTCCTCTAGTAAAGGTGAGCATTTGGTGTGCAAGCTTAAGAAATCTATATATGGCTTGAAATAAGCATCCCGCCAATGGTACTTAAGATTCCATTAAGTCATCTATTCATTCGGTTTTGTAGAGAATGTCATGGATTAATATATATACCAGAAGGTCAGTGAAAGTAAAATTTGTTTCCTTGTGCTGTATGTGGATGATATATTACTTGCAACAAATGATAAGGGATTGCTACATGAGGTGAAACAATTCATCTCTAAGAGTTTTGACATGAAAGATATGGGTGAGGCATCTTATGTCATTGGCATTAAGATCCATAGAGATAGATCTCGAGGCATTTTAGGACTATCTCAAGAAACCTATATCAATAAGGTCCTAGAGAGATTTCAAATGAAAAATTGTTCACCAAGTATAACACCTATTGTGAAGGGTGACAGGTTTAATTTGAACCAATACCCGAAGAACAATCTAGAAATGGAACAAATGTATAACATTTCATATGTTTCTGCTGTTGGAAGTTTGATGTATGCTTAGGTTTGCATTTGACCTGACATCGCTTTTGCTGTGAGAATGTTGGGAAGATATCAGAGTAATCCAGATTTAGACCACTGGAGAGCTACAAAGAAAGTGATAAGATACCTACAAGATACCAAAGACTATATGCTTATGTATAGACGAACTGACAACTTGAAAGTGGTCGGTTATTCGAATGCGGACTTCGCGGGTTGCGTTAATTCACATGAAAATCAACATCTGGATACATTTTTATGTTAGCTGGCGGAGCCGTATCATGGAGAAGTGCCAAGCAGACTTGGACTGCTACTTCCACTATGGAGGCTAAGTTTTTTTCTTGTTTTGAAGCTACCTCGCATGGTGTATGGTTGAAGAGTTTCATTGCTGGGCTTAGAATTGTTGATTCAATTTCTAAGCCATTAAGAATATATTTTGACAATTCAGCTGTAGTTTTTATGGTTAAAAACGCCAAAAGTGGCAGTCGAAGTAAGCATATCGACATTAAGTATTTAGCCATAAGGGAACGTGTTAAGGAGAATAAAGTGGTCATTGAACACGTTAGCACTGAATTAATGATAGCCGATCCTTTAATTAAAGACATGCCACCAATGAAGTATAAGGATTATGTAACTAGCATGGGAATAGGTCCCATCATGTAATTTGTCATCATATGAACGATTTTTGTTATATAAAACTCTTATTCAGTTATAATGTTGATTCTCAATTTTGGTGTACACATTTTGTTGTTTATGAGAATAACATTTATCCTTGGTTCTGGAATAAACATGAGGTTTATTCATTAAGATATGTTGTCACATATAGGCTAACATTAAAGAAATAAAATGCATTGTAATACATGGAAGATATTACTCACTCTTAGAGGACATGTCGCCATGATCCATGTGTTTTGTTTCTTTTCTTTAAGCATAAAGTTTTCGTGGAATTAGTTGAATAATTCGTATGATGAAAATGATGGGATCAAGTGGGAGAATGTTATTTATTTTATTTATTTTGTGATCCCACATTTTAGACCCACATTTTCTCTTAAAGTTGCGACTGTTCGACATAAAGTTTTTTCCACACTTCGTATCCTTTCGTGACAACCACCCATTTGGTAACTGTCTTGATGGGAGACGGGATATAAAAGGGAACGTATGTTCATTTCTGACAGGTGATGACAAGGTCTAATGCAAACTCTCATATTTGGAATACACCATCAATACGTGAGGGAATTGGGTTAGTAGTGTGTCCCCAATTTTCTTTGATTTTAGGTTTTCTGACAAACGTGAACAAGAACAATGGCTAGAGGTTTGTCTTTAATTGATCCTGGCTTCCGCATCATGAATTTTTATGTCTTACAATGGCATCATGCTCTCTCTCTCTCTCTCTCTCTCTCTCTCTCTCTCTCTCTCTCTCTCTCTCTCTCTCTCTCAATGAAGAGTTATGGATGGCTAGCTCTTTGGTTACTGTCGATCTTTATTTATAGGACGTAATAGGAGGGACGTACAGACAAAGGTCACAGGTGATATCATATCGCATGGTACTCCAATGTGTTGTGCAATGTTGCATGAAAATTTAAATTTCCTATGTAACAAATTTATTTTCCGCTTAACAATTTATTCGATCTAATTATCTTTCATTTCAACAAAAATTTTAGTCATAGTTTAATGATACATCATGAAAAATTATGGTTCATCGTACCATTCGCTAATAATATTGTAGCATTCCAATTTCTCATCATAAATTTGAATTTCGTATAATAAGCTCATAACCAATACATTAATAAATTAATTTGGAAAAAAAAGAATAAAAATTTTCTATTAATTCATTTTCATTTTTTTCATATTTAAATGAATTCTTCTATGCTTTAAAATGCTTAAAAGGTAAGTTGAAAATCTAAAAAAAAAAAAAAAAATCAGTTTTAGATTTAGCATGTAACAAAAGAGAGTAGGAAGACCACCCCATTTGGTGGCTGTGTTGGTATGCGCTCAGACCCTCTTCACGGTAGGGCGAGAGTTCGAATCCCATAGTTCGCATACTGCACATTCATTAGTGGTATTAAGTGCGGCGTCATGGTAGTGGGGGTCATTTAGCGCCGAGATATAGTTGGTGGTCCTTCGTGGGCCGTGAGCACCCGTAAGGTGTGCCAAGCCGGATCCTCGATATCAAAAAAAAAAAAAAAAAAAAAAAAGAGAGAGAGAGAGAGAAAGTAGGAAGAAAAAAGAAGAAGGAAAAAACAAAGCGATATAAAATCTCATGTATTTTTGGGAACAAAAGGAAAGAGAATTTTTTTCCCTTATAAATGACATCAGAAAATTAATGTACCGAGAAGTTCTCTCCACAACCATTGGACTACTGATGCCTCCAACCCCATCGTCGGCAACAACAAAGACGCCCCAATTAATTGCGGCAAGTCTGCTCCCTCTCCTTTCTCTCTCTTCTCAATGCCACTGTCTCTTACTCTCTCTACTATCTGCGGCTCGCTCAACTATGACTAATCGTTGTCAATCCACGCAAAACATCTCATTCATGTACATTAAATAAGACTTCATCCACATGACAACTTCCTATGTCCTAAGATCACTTAGACCTGATGCGATTCGGAACACGATATGTAATCTACTAAATTCAAATCGAAGCGCTGCTCCAGCCGACCGACACCTTTAGAGGTTGGGACTTGGCTTTCATGATGAATCATGTCTGCTCTAGCCAATTGCAAAAAGTTGTTTTTGCTATGCGTGAGCTGAAAACGTGAGCACTCAAAGGCCGTGTCTGTTTTCGAAATTCACGCATTAGCAGAGATGGCTTGAAGCCATGTGCGTGGTGGGGAACTATTGTTTTGGACTAAAGTAGACTAGCCATGAATCTTAAAAAGTTCTTGCTAGTTCTCTGAATATGCATGTAAAAGTGTATTGAAAGTCCTAAATTTAATGTATGAAATGTAATCGAGTCGTAAATTTTTTAATCATTCCAGTTAAGTCTCGAATCTTTTTTAAAAAGTGTAATCAAGTCCATTTGACCATGTTGTGTCCTACCCTTTTCGTCCGGAGGAAAAAGACATCTGAAACAATGAGCTTAAGACACTTGATTAGTCAATGTGATTTGAACAAAATATACGATGTACGACGTTCCGATCGACCAACAGCTTGGGGGTTGGGACTTGGCTTTCCTGTTGAACAATCGTAAGAAGAGGCACAAACGAAAACGTCCAAATTGCAGAAGAAGTCTGCTTTGTGAACTGAAAATGAGAGCACTGACAATCGTGTCTGGTTGCCAATCTCCCGCATTAGCTGAGATGGTCTGAAGCCATGTAGGTGGTGGACCACTGTTTTGGACTTAAAAGGACCAGCCACGAATCTAACAAGTTGCTGTGACTTCTTCACGTGGAAGTGGAACGTTCATGTTTTCAAAATAAGTATGGAAAAGCGCATCGGAAGTTCAAAATTTTATGGACAAAAAGCAATCGAGTCTTAAACTCTTTCAATTGATTCCATTAAGTCTTGAATCTTTTTAAACAAGCGCAATCAAAGTTCTTTTGATGAATAATACCTAAAATTGCATACATAGCATCCTTTTACTACGATTCTCACACAAGGTTTAAGGTTCAATTGCATTTTTTTTAATAAAGTTCTAAGACTTAATTTAATTAATTGAAAATTTAGGATTCAATTGCATTTTCTAATAAAATTTTAAGACTCGATTGAACTAGTTTACGACTAGATTGCATGTCTTACATAAGATTTGGGATTTAAGATTTCAGACTAGAAGGGTAGTCATCTATCGATCTTGTTTCTCCTCACCATCCTCTCCATATATATCCACACAGGCACAAACAGAGGCTCATAATCATTGAGAACTTTTCTTAGTCCTTCGGGAACAATGTGAAAAGCAATGGGCCGAAGTCACCATGCAACTCAATTTGACGAAGGCTCTCTTCGTTTCCTATCTCTTGACAGTCGCCCTCACCAGCAAAGCCGCACCTCGAGAGCTCAATGCCATTGCCACTCCCCTGCCGTGCGACAGCCTAGGCGACGCAGCCGAGTGCCGCATTGTTTACCAGCACCCGGAGTTGGAGCCCGTGGCGGGCTCGAATTGTCCAGACGTCCAAGATACTCAAAGCATTGCCCTTTTCGCGAACTGTGACAGAGACAAAAAGTACAAGTCCTCCTGCCTTCCACCAGGGAACCTAGGACGACCTTGTTACTTGTATGACGGACCCGTCGGATTAATTAGGGATTTATAATAGGAACTACCCTCGCTATTGATAGATATTCCAAATTGCGTTTGTTGGTACCCGCTTCCTTCTGCTCCAACTTGGTGTCCCCAAACCGTCAACTGTAAGAATTTGCACATGAATTTGTATGTGTTGAGGATGTTAGTAACTGCATACTACAATTATAGTTGGACTTATCAGTTCAATATGTGTCCTGTATCTGCTTTATAGTTGTGCTTATCAAATGTATCCATCTTCTAGGGTTGACACATTCGATTGGAGCGCATGTATGAGTATGATAATATTTTCAAGCGTCGCGATTTCTGAAGCTAGGTTGAATGTTTTTCTCGTCATCTGCTTTTTTTCCTCCAACTTTCTTTCTCTTTAATGCCTATTCCTCTCAAATCCCTAACTTCTTATTCAAACGGAAGATTTGAGGCCAACCTCTAATAAAAATTCTTCAACATCTCTAAGAATTTTCCCAATGGCCATCTATAAATCATAGTAGCGGCCCATTAAGAAATGATCGGAGACAATAACATGCATATCGTGTTTGAAGAATATAAGAACATGAGTCGACATCTTGTAGCGTTATAATATCTCTTTTTTTCATTTGAAATTATGCAACTTTTAAGTTATCATACGTAAAACGCGAACAATCAACACGTTCAGAATTGCAAAACTTTTATAGCTAATTCCTTAACGAAATTCCTCTCCAGACGCTTGCTAACGTATTTGGCTTTTCCTGTTAGTACATCGTGGAAGCACAATGAAGGGAGCTTGTCAGGTTGCTCAACGGCACCTTTTCAGACAGATAAGCACGTGGTCCTCCTACCACGAAAATTCAATAATTCAGGGGAAGATGAGCAGTACGCACCATAAAGAAAAGGGAAAGGGACCAGACGAGGACGATTAAGTGTTTCCTCTGCCGTCTTCCAAAGATGGGCACGTGAGCTTTCAGGTACGATGGGGATTGCTCGAGGTTCGGACGGGAATGTCGGCAATGCTTTGCCTATCTACAGGGCGGACCTCGTCGCTGTAGACAATCCGAGAAGAAGAATGCTCGTGAATTTTGCACTGGACCAACTCTATATAATGGGATGGGATTCTGTTAAACGCGACCTTGTTCAAAACCTAGTTGTGATTTGTCACCATTGCTTACGATATGTTATAGGAAATCTACTTGATTATCAATATCTTTCAAGATTATCTACATATTTCATTTGATCATGCATATCCTTACTTGATATGTTTTATCTTTAATTGTCATCTCATAAAACTTATAAATAAGCTGATGTAATCCTCATTATGAATTTATTGAATTATACAAAAATTCCTCAAATCTGTCTTCCACATTTTGATTATTTTTTTTTTAACTCTGTAAATTAATTTGGCAGACCTACAACACAACAAACAAATGATAACATCGAAAGAAAGAAGCTGTGAAGCCTCGAGTTGCAGAATAATCGTATTTTTAGGACGTACAACTATTTTCTTGCACATGCATTACACCCTATCTTCGAAAAGAAATCACACAATGACGATACATCTCTGAAAAGAAAATCCACCCGATGATATTTGAGAATTTAACCAGTAATTCCACGGTCCATGGTCTTACCCTCCACCGGGATTACAAGGGCTGTAGCAAGCACCAGAATTTTTCTCGGGAACGCATGGCGTGATGCATCCCTTCCCTATACAGCCACAAGTGGCGGGCTAGTCCCAATTCCCGGACCCTCGGGAGACGTCTCCGGGTCTGAGGACCAGCATGCCACTACCTAGGGCGTGTTCCGGGTCCAGCACCGCCATCAACTCCACCTCCAGTTGCTGGTAAGCGATGAGGCACTCGAGAGTGAATGGTGGTGTTGCCGGCTTCCGGAGTGGCTCTCACTCCATGGCAGCCAGTCGGTGCTATCGCCGTGGCTGCAAGCAGACACCACGCGAGGTCAAAACAAAGGCCAACCTCCATGTGCTCTCTCTCTCTCTTTCTCTCCACGTAGAGTTATGGATGATTGGCGTTATTGTAGATCTTTATCAAATGGATGGGACATGCATAGTACAGACAAGGGTCACGGGGTGACATTACATCACATGATGCTACAACGGGCCATGCAATGATGTCGCACAAAAGCTAATGCCCATGCAATGGTATCTAGGCCCGTCTCACGACTCCAGGTTTGACGAAGGCCAGCATGCTGCCTGGGCATGCTCCGGGTCCAGCACTGCCATCAGCTCCACCTTCAGTTGCTAGTAGGTGATGAGGCACAACGGTAGCATTGCCGGCTTCTAGAACGGCTCTCACTTTGTGACAGCCAGTCAGAGCTATCACTGTGGTTGCGAGTAGGCAGCACGCGAGGAAGAAACGAACTGTCACGACATTATCGGCTTCCATGTACTCACAATGAGGCACCATACGAGGAAGAAATGAACCGTCACGACGTTAAGGACTTCCCTATACTCTCTCTCTCTCTCTCTCTCTCTCTCTCTCTCTCTCTCAATGAAGACTTATGGAGGATTGGCTCTCTGATTATTGTAGATCTTTATCAAATGGATGGGACATGTACAGTAATAGGAGGAGAGACGTACGGACAAAGGTCATGGGATGACATTACATCACATGATATGACAGTAGGCCATGCCATGTCACGTGAAAATCTAAATTTCCTATGTAACATTTTTTTTTTTTCAGTTAACAAATTATTTTGATGGAATTATCCTTCCTTTAAGCAAAAAATTTAGTCATAATTTAATTATATATCATAAAATTCATTAGGGGTGATCAATTCTCAATCTGATCTAATTCCACTTAAGAACCGAGAACCGGACCAAGAGGACCGGTTCCCATTTTTGGGATTGGGGATAGAACCGAACGGTTCTACGATCAAGAATCGGATCGGTCAATCGGTCAGGTTCAATGGAACCGGCTACTTAGCAAAAAAAATTAAAAATTAAAAAAATACGAGAATTATTATAATTTTAGGGTTTATTGCTATTTTTAAGAAATTAAAAATATATTTTTAAAAAAACTCAGTCTAGTTCGTCGATCCAAGCCGATTTGATTCCCCCAAAATCGGGAACCGGACTAAAAATCACTGGTTCCATTTTTATGAAACCGGGAATTTACCAACGCTCTTGGGAATCGGACCAAACTGGCCGGTTTGGTTTGATCCAAGCACTCCAATATGCTCACCCCTAAAAATTATGATTCATCACGCCAATGATATTATGACATTCCAATTTTTCACCTTACATTTGATTTTTGTATGTTAAATTCACAAACGGTACATTAATGCATTGATTTGAAAAAAGAATTAAAACTTCTATGCTTTAAAATGCTTAATAGTTAAGATAAAATTAATGGATTTAGCAAGTAACAAAAGGATGAGGGAAAAAAGTAAAAAATACTAAGCGGTAATCTCATCTTTGTTTAGAAAAAAAGGAAAGAGAAAATATTTTCTTTAGAATGACAATAGAAAATTAGAATGCGTGGAAGTTCACCGAACAATTATCAGACTACTGATGCCTCCAACCCTATCATCGGTGACGACAAAGACGTCCCGACTCGTTGCTAACTTGCTATAGGTTCGACCCCCCGGGTCCCTCCCGACGCCCCTCTCAGTTCCGTTGTCTCTTTCTCTCTATCCTCTGTGCCTCGCTCCACTACAACCAACGTTGAGCTCGAGCCCAGTATACCTGGGGCTCATTTGTCATAAAGAGATAGTCGCATCTCTAATTTAACTAATCGTTGTCGATCCGCACAAAACATATCATCCATCTACACTAGATAAGACTCCACTTGACAACATCCGAGAGTTCTAAAATCACTTCGAGTCAATGCGATTTGGAGTGCAATATATGATCTAATACATTCAAATCAAAGAGCTGTTCCGGCCGGCCGACCGACACCTTTTGGGGTAGGGACTTAGATTTCAATGTTGATAAATTGCATCTGCCTCAGCCAATTGCAAAGGGTTGTTTTGGTTTGCCTGAGCTGAAAATGAGAGCGCTCAAAAAGTCGTGTCCGCTTTCGAAAATCGCACATTAGCGAAGAATGAGATGGCCTAAAAGCCAAGTGCGCGGGGCACGGTTTGTTTTAGACTTTAAAGCAGACTAGGCACGAATTTAAGAAGTTATTGGCAGTTCTTTGCATTGAAATGGAATCTTTGTTACGATCTAATCACTTTATGTTTTCGAATTAAGCATTCAGAAGTGCATATGAGATGTAATCAAGTTTTGGACCTTTATATTGGTCTAATTAAGTCCTAAATCTTTTTTAAAAGAGGCAACATAAAAAAAAAAAAAAAGTCTATTTGATGAAGAATATCTAAAATTGATTACGTGACATCCTTAAATTACAATTTCAATATAAAGTTTTAAGGCTAGGACTCACCGCATTTTCTAGTAAAGTTTTAGGATTCAATTGAACTAGTTTAGGACTAAATTGCATGTCTTACATAAGGTTAAAAATTTAAAGTGCGATCTTTCTAAATGAATACATTGGAAATGTGCATTATTACCGCTTCGTCGTGACAAATAATCTTGGTCTTTGTTATAACATAAATTCAATTATCTTTTTGTTTTATCTTGAAAGAGAGTTAGCTATTGATCTTATTTCTACGCACCGTCCTCTATATATATCCACCCAAGCACGAACATAGGCACAAACAAGAGGCTGCTCATCATCGTTGAGAGCTCCTTTTAGTCCTTCGTGTGAACACTGAAAAGCAACGGGCCAAAGCCACCATGCAACTCAATTTGAGCAAGGCTCTCTTCCTTTCCTATCTGTTGACAGTCAGCCTCTCCTGCGAAGCCGCACCAGGAGTGGCGCTCAACGCCACTGCCACTCCACTGGCGTGCAACAGTGGCGTCGGCGCAGCCAAGTGCCTCATTGCTCACCAGCAACCGGAGCTGGAGGCGATGGCGGATCCGGGCATGCTGGGCGCTAGCCTGGCAAGCATCAAGTTCCCCACTTCTGACCGAAATAACCCTGCCGGCTGCGGCAGGGGCCCGGTTGTGCCGAATAGTCCGTACTGCACTCCAGGAGAAAAACAAACAGCCTCGCTGCGGCCAGTTTTACCGCGTTCCTTGCTGATGTCTCCATCGCCTTGGAACCCGTTACACACAATAAAATTTCTTCTTCAAAAAGACAGCCGGCTAGCGCTGATCGAACTTGGGAAGTACAGATCTTCCAAGTTAGAGAAGGGAATCAATTGCAATTGCAAATCCTTGTCCAAGAGAGTATTGAATGGATTGTACATAGTGTACGCTAAATGTGTATCGGTTGATAATATATGGTAATAATCACTTCCGTTGTTTTCATCCGTGTTAAATAGAGAATGAAGGGGCTTCCATCTTTCAGGAAGAATGGTTTTCTAAGGTCGCAGCGGGAGTCTCCGGTCGGAAGCGCAGCCGACAGATGATGCACTACCCTTTGCCGCAAAACCAGAAACCACGGCGTGACATGTTTCACTGGAACTACTCACTATTGATTGTACGCTCCAAATTGCATCCAGTAATGCCGCTTCTACTCCAAATTGGTGTCCTCATATCGTCATCATGTAAGAATAATTGTGGCCCACATGATAGTAGTAATTAATGATTTAATAGATACTTAAGTGCTAAAGCTATAAAAAGTTGCAACTCTCGTGAAGATGAAAAGGAGCAAATACTATGAGAAGTTACAATTTCTATGAAGAGATATAACTCTTACGAAAAGGTGCGATTTGTTACGAAGATAGAATATACTTTGATGGAAGATAATTATTGATAACTTGTATAAAGTCTGAACCTCTATCCATCCAAGACAATGAAAGGTGTACTCTATCATAATACGTTACTATAAAAGTGAGTTAACGGAGAGAAATCAGATTTTTCCATTTGCTTTTATTTCTTCAACAGTCATTCTTTTCAAGGTTATCATTAGGGATAAAGGTACATCTTCATTCCTTTTATTGTGAATAAATTATGAAGATCTAAGATTCTTTGATATTGAATTTCTGCATAAAGAATCATATTATTGCTTACACGTCATACGTAAGTGAGATTTTGTGCGTAGATTTATACAACAGCCTTACAACCGGAGATTCGTCCTCAACCTATATCAACTGGAATTCTCATTTCCTCGTACGGATCTCGACCACTTGAGCAACGACCGTTCTTCTTCACATAACTGACAAAGCCAGAAGGCCATCTTGAATTCTTCAACCGACAGACACAAAGTTCAGCTACATCAAATACGACGTTACAACATCTAATCCTCCAATGGTCGCTACTTATATCAGCCTTGATATCTGCAGTTATTGGAATCCTTCTATTGTAAATCATGCTTTCAGATTCGAACACAGAAGGATGTCCCAGCAGTCCTGTGCTGATGTGGGGATCACAAGGGACAAAATTAGTTCACAGCATTTTACCGGTCGCATGAGGAGGAATCTGTCCGGAGGAATACCGAGCCCATCCAAGTTCAGACTCGAAGGACGAAAGGAGCGAATTTGAGAGAGCAATTACGTTCTTGGACACCCCGTGCGCACCCAAATTCTATCCACTTTATATGTAATGATGACTTCAATCTTTTCAATCTTGGTGGGCCTAAGTAATGAATTATTTCGATTAATCTAACTTTAGGCACGACCCGTGAACCTTTTTGAAGTCCAATCCCATTGTTTCCAGCACACTGTCGGTGACCTACGTTTCTTACCTGGCCCCATAAACCCACAGCAACTAATTTTATGTCCTCTCGCTGTAAAGCTCGACTTGAACAAGGCTCTCCTCCATCCAGCCCTGTCAATCCTCACCCTCTCTTTCCATGTCCAGCTGCTACGTAAAACGGTCAACGTCCACGTCAGCGATTTCCAATCAAAATTGATCAGATGGATTATATTGATAAATCGTCAAAAGGTCTAGGACTAAATTGATCAAATTAAAATATTTATGACTGAATTGATAGAAATTTAATATGTTTAAGACTTTTTAAATGATTTTTCCCTATTTTTCATCTAGTGAGGCAGTCCATTTCAGATGAATTAATAAAACCACACGTCAAATCACTTTGCGGAGGTTTCCGTCATCCTCAATTTACTTAGGACAAATTTTGTTAAATAAATGACATGTTTTTTGTAACATTGAAAAAGTGTATTTAAAAGAGGAACCAGAGATATGATAGTTGGAATTCACCCATATTGACTCCTAGTAATACCGAAGGCAAAAGTATACAATATGAGATCGTCACATGATACCATTAGACTTATTAGCTTTCAATTGTCGATATTAGATTAGATTTAGATTTAGATTTAGATTTAGATACTAAACACAACTTTCGATCGAGAAAAAGTTTTTTCCTGACCGAGCTCCAACTTCCTAGACTCATTTTTGTATTTTGTCATAGCGAAATATTCAAATTTCCAATTCAACTAATCATTGATTCCTGCAAAGCATCTCATCCGTACATCGAATAAGATTTGCCCATGAGACGATATACCCGAGCCCTAAGATCACTCCGATACCGAAGCCCTTCGGACTTGGCTTTGATGTTGATGAATCCAAAGAACGGGCACAAAAGTAAGCACTTAGCAAATTCTGACTCCACCGATTGATGACGCTCTTCATCTGCAACTCTCTACACGGCCTGCAAAAGATAATTTTCAAGCCAACCACCTTAATAACTACTGCAACCGACCGAATTTATCGTTTGTCGATCATTAAAATCGCTCATTTTTCTGCATGAACAGAGTGCTAATGTCTAATTATTCGAGAGCGAAAAGAGAGAATATTTCGTGCAACACAATGAACAAACGCCTCCTGTCGATCGACCAACATGGAAAGGATCAAGTTGTGGCCCTCGAATTTGCTGAATGATTCGCATTTTAGGACGTAGAACTACTTTGGCAAAAGGCAAGTGCTTTATGCACATGCATTAGACCCTATTTTTTCAAAAGTACTTGGGGAAAAGTGTTAGAAAGTCCTAAACATTTTACATTTAAGACAACTTAGTCATAAATCTTTTTTTTTTGTGCTAATTTAGTTGTAAACATTTTTCACTTAATATCAATTTAGTCCTTTCCAATTAATTTTTGCCGGATTTTGCTAAGTAGGCATTGTTGGCTGATATGATACAATCGGCGATATGAATAATTTTTAATAGTATTTTAATTTTTTAATTTTTTTCTTTTATTTTCTTTTTTGTTACTCCTCCACCTTCCTCCAACCGGTCGCCAGACCTCGGTAATTGGCCAAAGGCGACGGCATGCAAGGTCAAGGTCGAGCTCGTCGGCCTCTAGCAAAGCTCAAGCCTCGCCAATGGCCAAGAGGGCGGTCTCGCGCGAGGCGGTAAGGCTCTTCCCAGCCGATCCGGTGAGGGGGCGAGGCGAGCCTCACCAACTCAAAGCACGAGGCCACCCTCGTGGCCAAGGCCTTGCTAAAGGCCGGTGAGGCTCGAACTCTCCAGATCTAGTGAGGTCGAACCTTACCCATGGCCGTGAGGTGGTGACCCTCAACAGATCTAGCGAGGGCAAGCCTCGCTACCCTGCGCAAGGCTGCGCTTTGCGGCCACCGGTGACCGGTCGGAGGAAGGTGGAGGAGAAGGAAAAAGAAAAAAGAAAAGGAAAAAGGAAAAAAAAATCAAAGATATTAAAATATTATTAGAAGTTATACACGCGGCTAGCGATGCCCAATTAGTAAAATCCGACCAAAATTAGCTAAAAATGACCGAATGGGCACCAAGTAAAAAGGTTTATGACTAAAATGACACAAAAAAAAATTGGGGGGGGGGGGGGGGGTTATGACTTTTTTAACACTTTTCCCAAAGTACTTGCATGATGATTATATCTCTTAAAAGAAAATTCACCGAATTGATACTGAGAATCAAAAAGCTTTTCCACAATCCATGGCCTCATGGTTTATGGCGGACAACGGGAATGAGGGTTGATGCGAGCCTTGGGATTCTTCGCCGGAAGGCATGTACCGTTTCCCTAGCGTGGGATGGCCACAAGTAGGCGAGGTTTAGTTTCTGGGCCCGTCTCACAACTCCGAGTTTGACGAAGGCCAGCATGCTACCCAGGGCATGCTCTAGGTCCAACACCGCCATCAGCTTCACGTCCAATTGCCAGTACCTTCAAGACATGTGAGTTTAGTGTTAAGTTAACTTCCCCTTAATTCAGGTATTTTTTACTACACTATAATGCTCACCTGCCCAAAAATTGCAATCATCGGCTCTAATACCACATGTTGGGAAGACACACCTCCTTAATTCAAGTATCATTTACTATATCACAACAGCCACCTGTCAATACCTTGAGAGATTGCCAAGAGGAAGCCTAAATCCAAGCCAAAGCCCATCAGCATACCTAGTTGGACTTACATTCACTCAAAACCTTAAACCAATATATTATGATCTAACTTTGATATATTAACTGCTTAACACCATATCAATTATCCAATGTTATACTTTTTCTAATGCATGTGCTGCCGCCGTAGAATGTTGCCCTTTTTTTGGCTTATGGAGCGGCTCTCACTTCGTGACAACTGGTCAGACTTGTCACCGAAGTTGTGAATAGGCACCTCACGAGGAAGACACGAATTGTCGCGACATTTTCGACTTCCATGTACTCTCTCTCTCTCTCTCTCTCTCTCTCCCTCCCTCCCTCTCAACAAAGAATTATGGAGGATTGGCTCTCTGGTTATTATAGATCTTTATCAAATCAACAAGACATGTATAGTAATAGGATGAGAGACGCATAGACAAAGGTCATGAGGCGACATTACATCATATGATGCTACAACAGGCCGTGCGGTAATGTCGCACAAAAATCTAAATTTCCATAATAACAAATTTTTAATCGTTAGAATTAAATCATACACCATGAAAATCATGATTCATATCGCACCATCTACCGATAATATCATAACATTCCGATTCCTCTTCGTAAATTTGATTTCCTTATAATTTACTCACAAATGGTCCACTAATGGGTTAATTTGGAATAACAAAATTTGAAGTACACTTCTATGTTTAAAAATGCTTAAAAGGTAAGTTGATTAAGTTTTTTTCTCAGTAATTAGATGTAACAAGTAGTAAAACACAGAGAAAGAAAACGAAAGAACTAAGCAAAACAAAATTTCATGGTTGTTCGGAAAAAAAAGGAATTTTTTTTTTCATAAACATGACAATGGAAAATTAGTGCACCTAAAAGTTCGCAACACAACCATCGGACTATTAATGCCTCCAACACCATCGTCGGCGACATCAAAGACGCCTTGACTTGTTGCTATAGGCGCGCCAGCCCTCCCCTCCCTCCCTCCACCCCTCTCAGTTCCACCGTCTATTGCTCTCTATCCTCTGCACCTCGAGCTATGACCTACGTTGAGCTTGGACACATTATATTCGGGGCTTATATGTCATAAAGAGGCATTCACATTTCCAATCTAACCAATCACTATCGAATTGCACACAGCGCCTCATCCATATACACCAGATAAGACTCCACCTGTTGGACGACATTCCCGAGCCTTAAAATCACTCCAAGCCAATGCAATCGGAAACACGACATGTCACTCCGTTCAAATGAAAGGGCTGCTTCAGCCAACGGACACCTTGGGGTTAGGAATTAGCTTTTACGGTGATTAATCATGTCTGCTTCAGCCAATTGCAAAAAATTGTTTCGCTTTGCATGAGCCGAGAATGAGAGGCACTCAGGATCGTGTCTGCTTGCGAAGCCTCACGCACAAGTAGACAGCCATGTGCGTGGAAGGGACTGTTTTGGACTCAAGCAGGCTGGGCACGAATCTAAAAAAATTCTTTGGGAGTTCTCCAAATAAGCTCCGAGAAGTGCAATGAGAGTCCTAAATTTTGTATACAAAATGCAATTAAAGCCCTAAATTTTTTGAAATAAGAATAGTAGGAGTATCATATAATTTTTGTACCATAGTCATTTGATGGCCATAACTTCTTCTTTTTTGACTTACTAAGCATAACATCGGATAAAATTGATCATTTAAGTACCATTTCCAACAAATCACTTTACATGGATTTTTTAATTACTTTTTCGTTTCAATGTAGATTTTTTAGTTTTTTAAATTTTATTTTAATTTTCATTATTGCATTTTCTATTCATTTTTGTTTCCTATCTTGGCAGCAAAATCCTTGCCCAAGGCCTAGCAGCCACATCGGCCAAGGTGTGAGGCAACTCTCACCCTAGCCAACTACGAAGGCCTCACCTAGATTGGCGAAGGCTCTTGCCCAGACTAGATGAGGGCCCTTGCCAGTCTAGGTGAGGCCTTCGTAGTTGGCTAGGGCTGGTGGTGAGTCCAGTGACCCTACCGACATTTAAAAATAATAATAATAAATCAAATAAAATTAGAAAATTTATCCATGTTAGTGCTAATGAAGCCACGTAAAATGACTAGTGTTTATGTCAGATTTTCCAGCAAGACAAATCGTCAATAGCATTTAAATTATCGATTTTTAAATTTGTGACACTTAAGTAAACAAAAAAAAAATTATAATATTCTTGTTGCTCTTATCCCTAAATTTTTTAGTTGGTCCAGTTAGTATCTGAATCTTTTTAAGAAGTTCAATCAAAGTCCATTATAGGAACAATGCCTAAAATTGCTTATGCGACGTCATTAAATTACAATTTCAAGGTAAGTTTTAGGGTTTAATTATATTTCTCAATAAAGTTCTAGGATTTAATCGAATCAATTGAAAATTTTAGAACTTGATTGCATTTTTCCGATAAAGTTTTAGGATTTGACTAAACTAATATATGGATAAATTGCATGTCTTACATAAAGTTTAGAATTTAAGATACAGTTTTCCTAAATGCATTGGAAATGTGCCTTTGGCGACAAACATATTCGTAATTATTATTTCGTAAACTCATTTATCTTTTTGTGTTTTCTTGAACGATAGGATGATGGGAGCGTGAGTGGGTAGTTAGCTATTGATCTCGTTTTTTCCTCGCCGTCCTATGTTTACATCCTCGCGTGCACGAACGCAGGCACAGGCTCATCGTCATCACCGAGAGCTCCTCGTAACTAATCATTATCGATTCATGCCAAGCACTTCTTCATCCTTGTACATAGGATAACCACCGTCTTGAAGGAGACATTTCTGAGCCCCAAGATCACTTCGAGTTGATGCAATTTAAACACTACGATGCACTACGTTCAGATCGATCAACCTTGGGGGTTGGGACTTGGCTTTCATGTTGAAGAATCGTAAGAACGGGCACAAACGAAGACATCCAAATTGCAGAAAGTTGTTCGCTTTGTGTGAACTGAAAATGAGGCACTGAAAACCATGTTTGCTTGCGAATCTCCCGCATTTACTGAGATGGTCTGGAGCCATGTAGGTGGGGGACCATTGCTTCAGTTCAGACTTAAGCAGACCAGGCACAAATCTAACAAGTTGTTGTGAGTTCGTCACATGGAAATGGAACGTTCATGTTTTCAAAATAAGTATGGAAAAGCGCATTAAAAGTTTCAAATCTTATGTACAAAAAATAATCGAGTCTTAAAATCTTTCAATCGATTCAATTAAATCATAAATCTTTTTAAATAAGCGGAATCAAAGTCCTTTCAATGAATAAAACCTAAAATTGCCTGCACAACATCCTTAAATTACAATTCTGATGCAAGGTTTGAGGCTTAATTGTGTTTTTTTAATAAAGTTCTAAGACTTAATTTAATCAATTGAAAATTTTATGATTCGAATGTATTTTCTGATAAAATTTTAAGATTCAATTGAACTAGTTTAGGATTAGAGGGGTAGTTATCTATTTATCTCATTTTCCCTCGCCGTCCTCTCTATATATATCCGCACTAGCACGAAGAGAGGCACAAACAAGAGGCGTAGCATCATCTTTGAGTGCTCCTCTTAGTCCTTCGGGAACACTGTGAAAAGCAACGGGCCATAGTCACCATGCAACTCAATTTGAGCAACGCTCTCTTCTTTTCCTATCTATTGACAGTCGCCCTCTCCTGCGAAGCTGCACTTGGAGAGCCCAATGCCACCACCGCTCCACCACGGTGCTATGGTCTCGGCGGCACAATCGAGTGCCTCATTGCTTACCAGCAGCCGGAGTTGGAGCTCGTGGGGGGCTCGAATGCTATCAACACCCAGAATGCTCTAAAGAAAGACCTTGCCGGCTGTGGCAAATTAAAACCGTACAAGACCTGCCTCCCCCCGAAGAACAAAAAAGGGTCTTGTGGCACGTATACAAGGACGTGTTGAGATAATTAGTGATTTATAACAGGAATAACCCTCGTCGTCGATAAACATTACAAATAGCGTTTGCTGGTACCGGCTTCCTTCTGCTGCAACCTGATGTCCCCAAACTGCCAACTGTAAGAATTTGCACGTGAATTTGCATGTGTTGAGGATGCTAGCAACTGCGGACTACAATTATAGTTGGACTTATCAGTTCAATATATGTATCCTGTATTTGCTTTATAGTTGTGTATATCAAATGTATCCATCTTCTAGGGTTGACACATTCGACTGGAGTGTATGCATGAGTACGATAACATTTTCAAGCGTTGCGATTTCTCAAGCTAGGTTGAATATTTTTCTTCCGGGGCAAGCCCAAACATCAACTCAACTCATCCCATGAAGAAATTTATGCACAAAGAAGAAGTTGCAAGTCTTGAATGACTGAGAAGTAGAGAGCTCTTGAGATGAACATTTCTTTCTGTATTTTCTTCTATGCTTTACAAAACACGAGAGTTAGCCTTTTTATATTCAATGGCTATCTCTGGAAACGAACTTTACAGGTGTTGAATCAGTTGAAGAGAAGGAAAAACTGATTAACTGAAGCAAACGAAACTAACTAACTTCTAAAACCGAAGAATACCAAACTATCTACAGAGGCTTGCATCTTATACAGAGTATTCGAAACAGAGCTTTTTAGCTCACTTTTACAGATCATCACTTTAGCTCACGTAGTCTTCTTTCTCTTTCTTTGATGCTAATTATAGCCCCTTTTACTCCTCATTCTTCTTAACAGCATTTATATTCTCTACTTCATCTTCTTCATACATTTTCTCTTCGTTGCTCTTGTATATCTTACTTCCCCTGTCTGTGATAGTCATAGTAGAGCTTCTGTTCTTGCTGTTCTTAACATCCCCCCTCAAATTGGGAATGGGTGAGAAACCAATTCCTAATTTGATTCGTAGCTGATGATGTGCAAAACGAGAGAGAGGTTTTGTAAATATATCAGCAATTTGGGAAGTACTTGGAACATATTTCACTTGTAATGATCCTGAGGAGACCTTCTCTCTGACAAAATGAAAGTCGACCTCAATATGTTTGGTGCGAGCATGTAAGACAGGATTGATAGTGAGAGAGATGGCGGATTTATTATCACAAAAGAGCTGTGTTGGACGAGTCAATGAGCATCCTATATCACGAAGAACAAAGCTGATCCGGGTAAGTTCAGCAGATGCAGAAGCAAGTGCACGATACTCGGCTTCGTAGAGGATCGACGACGTGGATTGTTTCTTTGCTGCCCAAGATATGAGATTGGAGCCAAGGTATGTACAAAAACCTGTTGTTGATCTTCTTGTCTCAACACATCCTGCCCAATCTGAATCTGAGAATCCATATAGGTGAAGAGAGCTTCGAGAGTGAATGAAGACTCCAAGATTCAGAGTTCCTTTTACATATCTCAAAACTCTCTTGAGTTTATGTAGGTCTGCTATAGTTGGTTTTTGTAATTTCTGACATAGTTGATTTGTAGCATATGCAACATCAGGTCTTGTTAAAGTCAGATACTGAAGGCCTCCTACTAGGCTTCGATATTCGAAAGGATTGAAGAGTAGATCAGAATCATTTGTCAGAACAGTGGGCTTCAATGATACAGGAGTGGTGATTGGTTTACACTCAAGCATATGAGCTCGAGTAAGAAGATCCTTGGCATATTTAGTCTGGCATAGAAACAGATGATCAGAGGTGTTTTTAACTTCAATGCCAAGAAAGTAGTGTAATGGTCCAAGATCTTTCATATGGAACTGAAGACTGAGTGAATGAATAAGGTGGGAAAGAGACTGAGAGGAGCTTCCAGTCAGTACAATATCATCCACATATAGGAGTAAAAGAATGGTGTCTATATCAGTATGATAGATGAATAAGGATGGGTCAGTTGAGCTGCAAAAGAACCCATATTCAAGCAGGAAGTTGCTGAACTTGTCGAACCAGGCTCGAGGAGCTTGTCGAAGTCCATAGAGAGACTTCCTGAGAAGGCATACATGGTGAGGTTTCTTGGGATCTTGAAATCCAGGAGGCTGCTCCATGTAGACTACCTCATTCAGTGTACCATGTAAGAATGCATTTTTGACATCTAGTTGATGAATTGTCCAGTGTTTCATCATGGCTACAGATAGAACTATGCGAATTGTAGCATGCTTAATGACTGGACTAAAGGTTTCTGTAAAGTCAATGCCTTCTTCCTGATGAAATCCCTTAGCAACCAGGCGAGCTTTAAGTCTATCAAGACTACCATCAGCTGCAAGCTTCGTTTTAAATACCCACTTACACCCTATTATATTCATTTGATCAGTTCGAGGGATTAATTCCCAAGTTTTATTCTGATAAAGTGCATCCATCTCTTCTGTCATTGCTTTGTACCAGCCTTTATGTGCTAATGCTGTTTTGATTGTTTTTGGCTCAGGAGGTACTTCATATATAGCAAGACATGCATAACGAGGATTGGTCTTGATAATGCCAGACTTAGACCTAGTCTGCATAGGGTGAGTAGGTAGTGTACCTTGTGAATTTGTCTGATTATTTGAAGTAAGTTGCTCCATATTTGGTTCCCCTGTTGTCTCAGTTGTTTGAACAGGTATTTCAACTTGTTGTGGAGAAAGAGAAGTTGCTTGTTCTGTGCATTCAGGTGAGATCAGTCCATTTGTTTGCTCGGCTATGGATTGTTGTTCCCAACCTGTATACTGTGAGGTTGATTGTTTTATATGATCTGTAGTGGAGGGAGCTAGGAACTGTTCTTCTTCTGTCCACAACTTATATAAGTGTGTGTAGGAGGGATAGACTGTTGCTAATCTCTGAGAGAATGGGAAGAAATTTTCATCAAACACTACATGTCGACTAATGTAAACACGACCAGTAGTAGGAACAAGACATCGATATCCCTTATATTGATCACTGTATCCTAAGAAGACACAGGTTAAAGATCGTGGATCAAGCTTGTGTTGAGCATATGGTCGAAGACAGGGATAGCAAGCACAGCCAAAGGTTCTGAGATAGTCATATCTTGGCTTATGTTGATATAATTTGCTGTAGGGAGACTGCATCTGCAACTTTTGAGTAGGTAGAATGTTAACAATGTAGTTGGCTGTTACAAATGCATCTACCCAAAACTTTAATGGAATTTTCGCATGGTATAACATAGCCAAACCAAGTTCAACTATATGACGATGTTTCCTTTCAGATATTCCGTTCTGTTCAGGTGTATATGGACATGATATATGCTGTTGAATGCCACAATTCTGTAAGTGTGTTATGAATCTTTGGCTGATAAACTCTCCTCCTCCATCACACTGAAAAGTCTTGATTTTACAGCTATGCTGATTTTCTACTAACTTTTGAAACATGAGGAAAATACTATAGAATTCCGACTTCAGCTTTAATGGATATATCCAACTGAACCGAGAGAAATTGTCAACAAAAATGACATAGTACTTGAAACTTTGAAAAGAAGTAACTGGAGAGGGCCCCCAGATATCACAGTGAATCTGTTCTAAAGGTTTAGTAGCTGTAGAATTTGATAATGGAAAGGGTAGAGCAGTACTCTTGGCTAATTGGCAACTTCTACATACAGACTGTGGTTCTTTGTTGTATTGGATTAGATTTTTGTTCTTCAGATGCTTCAAAATATTCTGATTTGTATGAGCCAGCCGTTGATGCCAGATACTTTCTGCAACAATCCTTTGTCTCTGGGTGAAGTAGACTTCTGCAGCATGAGGATCTACTCTGTACAGCCCTCTAACCTTGTTCCCTATCTTCACGGTTGTGTTGGTGGTGCTGTCCTTGATATATACACCAATTTTGTTAAAGATAAAAGAACAGGGGTAATCATCAGTTAACTTTGATACTGATAGAAGATTTTTCTTAATCTCAGGAACAATAAGCACATCATTTAGAGGCAAGGCATCAATTGCAGTATTCAGTATTGCATTACCAATGTATCTAACAGGTAAACACAAACCATTGCCTACCATGTTGTATCAAGCATTGTTATTTTTAGAAAGACTATGAAGTATACCAGCATTAGGAGTAATATGAGCTGTTGCTCCAGTTGTCCGGATACCATCCTTGATCATTTGTCTCCTCAATGTGTAGTGCTGCTAGTGCTGTTGGTATCTCCTCAGCTTGATAGGAGTTATCAAACCGATACCAACAATGTAAGGCATCATGACCAGGCCTCTTACAGATCTGACATTCAAGTCGAGTATGTTCTGCTGCTTTTTCTATCTGCACCTTTCTATGAAGAGTTGAATTTAATGCAGGATATGACCTGGTATCAGAATACCTTTGTGCTGATGCATTGTATGGTCTGAATCCTTGAGCAGGACCCAAGCCAGAGGAAGTATTGAGTTGTTTGAACTGCTGATTTTCTTGTTCATAGTTTGAGTTATTATTCCTGTAACTCATGTTTCTACCAGGATAACCAAAGTTCCTGTATCTGGCATTATATGATCTTCCTCTTTCATAACTTCTTCCTCCTCGATTATTTATCCTTGACCCTCTGAGGATAGTATTCTGTTGTATATATTCTCTGTCAGCCTCTTCTTTATGTATAGCTTCAGTTTTCCTCTGACCATAGTAAGCTAGATTAGGGCTGAACTGATTTAAAGAGTAATTCTGTATCCTGGCTTCAAATCTTTCTAAGTGTGAGATTACTTCATCATATTCTGGTTGGGGTTTTAGGCAATAGATTGTTGTTTTAAAACTTTCATACTCAGATCCCAGGCCTTCCAGAACTCCAAATAGTTTTGTGATTTCATCAACTGGTTTTCCTATGGCATTCAATTGGTCACATATCGACTTGTAATCCCTGAGATATGCTGATAAAGTTCTTTCACGTTTCTGGCAAGCCTGCAATTTTCCTCTTAACTCGAATTCCTTAGCTACTGATTTTTGTGTAAACCGATTTAGCAGAGTTTGCCAAACTTCATACGCAGTATCTAACCCAATTATCAAGCTGAGTATGTTTTCTGATACAGCACCACTAATCCAAGAGGATACGAGCTGATCTGTTTTTATCCAGTCGTTATACTCAGGATTAGGAACCTCAGAATTTTGACCTCCTTCTTCAACTTGCACTGTCTTTGCAGGTGATGAAATTTCCCCATTCACAAAGCCAAACAGATCTTGGCTTCTTAAAAATCTATGAAATTGAGCTTGCCATAAAAGGAAATTATCCTCAGCTAGTTTGATGGTAACAAAATTCGAGATATTGACATGAATAGGAAATGGATATCGCAAACTTCTTGCTGCCATTCTGTTCTTTCCAGAACTTTGATCAATTCTAGTTGTAGATATGACTTCTACTGGTTTGCAGTACAATGCTACAAATATACTGCTGATGAAGATTTAGATGCAGATGAGAAATACCGATTCACAGATCTTGATGAAAGATTCAGATATCTTCAGAGATTAATGAAGTTTCGAAGCTAACTTCAATCTGATATAGATCCAAAAGACTTACAGAATATCTTCTGAGAAATCCAAAGGTTGAATGCACAGAAGCAAGATGATTTCTTCAGGATGCGATGCTCTGATACCATGAAGAAATTTATGCACAAAGAAGAAGTTGCAAGTCTTGAATGACTGAGAAGTAGAGAGCTCTTGAGATGAACATTTCTTTCTGTATTTTCTTCTATGCTTTACAAAACACGAGAGTTAGCCTTTTTATATTCAATGGCTATCTCTGGAAACGAACTTTACAGGTGTTGAATCAGTTGAAGAGAAGGAAAAACTGATTAACTGAAGCAAACGAAACTAACTAACTTCTAAAACCGAAGAATACCAAACTATCTACAGAGGCTTGCATCTTATACAGAGTATTCGAAACAGAGCTTTTTAGCTCACTTTTACAGATCATCACTTTAGCTCACGTAGTCTTCTTTCTCTTTCTTTGATGCTAATTATAGCCCCTTTTACTCCTCATTCTTCTTAACAGCATTTATATTCTCTACTTCATCTTCTTCATACATTTTCTCTTCGTTGCTCTTGTATATCTTACTTCCCCTGTCTGTGATAGTCATAGTAGAGCTTCTGTTCTTGCTGTTCTTAACATCCCAGACAAATCCAAGAGCCAATAGGCTCAACCTAAACCTGATGCAACTAAACCCAGCAGACACAGAACCCAACCTAGAGATGGAACTCATGACATTAGACAACTGCAGATTCATCCACGACTTATCAACTGGCTTTCCATTTCTCGCTGCAAGATCTCGAGCATACGAGTAACCGCCCATTCTTCTTCGCACATCACTGACAAAAGCCAGAAGGCTGAGAAACAAAGTTCAGCCACATCAAGAACAAACTTCTAACATCAAATGCTCCAATTGCTACATGTATTAGCCTTGATATCTGCAGGTACTGGATTCCTTCTATCCCGTATCATGCTTTCAGGAACAATTCGAACATAGAAGGATATCTTGCTGATGTGGGGGATTACGAGGACAAAGTTAGTTCGTAGCATTTCACCAGTCGCATGAGAAGGAATGGCATACCGAGCCCATCCAAATTTGGGCTCGAAAGACGAAACGAGCGAGTCTGGGCAAGCAATCACATTCCTAGACACCGCTCGCTTTACCAAAATTCTATCAACTTCATATGTAATTATCGAATATCTTTTCAATCTTGGTGGGTCTAAATAGTGAATATTTTTCGATTAATCTAATTTTAGGTTGCTTTCCTTAGGGCCTAGTTAGGCATGACCAGCGAACCCTTTTTAAAGTCCAATTCCCATTGTTTTCCAGCACGCTGCTGGTGACCAACGTTTCATAACACCCCCCCCCCCCAACAACCCAAACCAAAAAGAAAGAAACAAAAAAACCACAGCAACTAATTTGATATCCTCTCGCTATGGAGCTCGACTCGAACAGGGCTCTCCTCGTTTCGTCTCTGTCAATCCTCACCCTCTCCTTCCTATATCGAGCTGCTATGTAATACGATCAATATTCATGTCAGAAATTTTGAATCAAAATTGATCAAATTGACAAAGTTGTCAAAATCGTCAAATCGTCAAAGATTTAGAGCTGAATTAATCACAAAGTTTAGAACAGAGTTAACATAAATATAATAAGTTCAGTACTTTTTTAGTAATTTTTCCCTCTTATTTTTATCTAGTTATGCAGTCTATTTCAGATGTATTAGTAATAATACTACCCGCCATATCGATTTCCAGAGGTTCCTGTAGTCCTCAATTTACTTATGGATTTTTTGTTTTTAAATTATGTGATATCTTTTTTGCATCATTGAATAGGTGTACTGAAAAAAAGAACCAGATGATGGTTGGACTTCACACGTGTCGGCTCTTCGTAATACCAAACGCAAAAGTATACAATAGGAGATCATCACATGATATCGTTAGACATATTAGCTCCTAGTTGTTAATATTAGATTAGATTAAGTTGTAGATACAAAATACGACTTCTAATCCAGAAAAAAAGTTCTTTCCGGGCCTGGCTCCAACATTTCAGGACTTAAAGTTTATAATTGATTCAATTAAGTCCTGAATCTTTTTTAAAAAGTGCAATCATAATCTTCTCGACAAACAACACTTAAATTTGTATTTTTTAATAAAGTTCTAAGATTTATTTAAATCAATCTTTTTAAGACTCAACTGAACTAGTTTAGGACTAGATTGTATGTCTTGCATAAGCTTTAGGATTTAAGGTGCGATTTTTTAGAATAAATACATTGAAAATGTGCATTATTACCGTCTCGTCACGACAAATAATCTTGTCTTTATTATAACATAAATTCAATTGTCATTTTGTTTTATCTGAAAGAGAGTTAATAATTGATCATATTTCTACTCACCATCTCTATTTATATTCGACACTAGCACAAGCACAGGCACGAACAAGAGGCTCAGCATCGTTGAGAGCTCTTCTTAGTCCTTCGTGAACACTGTGAAAAGCAACGGGCCAAAGTCACCATGCAACTCCATTTGAGCAAGGCTCTCTTCCTTTCCTATCTGTCGACAGTCGCCTTCTCCTGTAGAGCCGCACCGGGAGAGCTCAACTCCACCGCCGCTCCACCATTGTGCGACGGCATCGGCACTATCCTCATCCTTCAAACACTAGGCAAATTCTGAAATGATGACCTTCACCAATTGATGACGCTCTTCATCGGCAGCTCTCTTCGCGGCCTGCAAGATAATTTTCAAGCCAACCAACTTAATAATTACTGCAAGCGACCGAATTTATCTTTTGTGAAAAACAGTCATTTTTTCAGTCTAAACAGAGTGCTAATGTCTACATTATTTGAGAGCGAAAAGAGAGAATTCCTCGTGCAACACAATGAGCAAACGCCTCCTCTCGATCGACCAACATGGAAACAATCAAGTTGTGGGCCTCGAATACGCTAAAAAATTCGGCTTTTAAGGATGTAGAACTACTTTAGCAAAAGGCAGTGCTTTATGCACACGCATTAGACTATTTTTCCGGAAGTGCTCACATGACGACTATCTCTAAATAGGAAATCCACCAAATTGATATTGAGAATTAACAAGCCTTTTCACAATTCATGGTCTTAGGTTATGTTTGGTTGTCCGGATTTCTAATCGGGATAAGACAAGATAGGATAGGATATGAAATTCTGAGATTTTTTAATATCATGTTCATTATTTGGTGAATCATGATTCAAGAGGATATATTCGCATCTTATCACGTATATTTTTTTGATATAAATAGCATGCCATTATAAATGAACCTAAATGTTCATAAACGGAGACGATGAAAATCTCTTGTAACACTATTCCTTAATTTATTTTTATTTTTATTTTATTTTTCCTCTTTTTTATATTATTTTCTTTATTATTTATTTTTTCCCCATTCATCATTCTTTAATAAAATTCTATCAAATAGTAAATTGTACTAACATACCTAAAATATATAATAAATATAAATATTTAATTTATAGATTGAATGTTTATTATAAGATAGAATTAAAGTTGAATATATAAATTAAAATAAGATTAATTAAAAATACATTTCTATTTTTTATTTCTTATTTCTTAAATTAGAATTCAAATATTATTTATATTGAAATATAATTTCAATTTTGTTAGCTTAATAAGTTTGTTATCCGAGAAAAATAACTTTCCTATTATGGACATTGGAAATCATATCCACCTTTATCCCACCTCCCCATGGAATAATTTTATCCTATTTATATCCCCTTATATCCGACTTTATCGTCCCGAAAAGCACCAAACGTAGAATAGGATAAACCATATCATATCCTCATTTTATCCCAACCGCCAAATGCAATCTTACGGTTTACAATGGACTATGGGGATAAGGGTTGACACAAGCCCTAGAATTCTTCGCAAGAAGGTGGCACGTGTATTGTTTGCTTGCCGCAGGACGGCCACAGTCAAGCAAGGTGATTCGCAAATGGTACATCATTGATTTGAAAAAAGATGTAAAACCTCTATGCTTTAAAATGCTTAATAGTTAAATTGAAAAAAAAAAAAAATCAGCGTTGGATTTAGCAAGAAATAAAACGAAGAGGGCAAAATGGGATAAAAAAATAAGGAGTAATCTCATGTTTGTTTGGGAACAAAAGGAAAGAGAAATTTTTGTCCTTGAAAATGACAACGGAAAATTAATTAGCCTAGAAGTTCACACAACAATTATCGGCCTACTAATGCCTCACAACGAGACATTTGCATCTCCCATCTAACTAACCATTGCTGATCCACAAAAAGCATCTCATCCATGTATATCAGCTCCACCTAACGACAACATAGAGCTCTAAAATCACTCCGAGTCAATGCGATTTGGAGCACACTAAATGATCGACGACAGTCAAATCAAAGCGCTGCTCCGGCTGGCCGACCGACACCTTCGGGGTAGGGACTTTGGCTTTAATGTTCATGAATTGTGTCTGCCTCAGCCAATTGCAAGGAGTAGTTTTGCTTTGTCTGAGCTTGAAAATGAGAATATAAAATCAAAAAGTTGTGTCCGCTTTCGAATCTCGCACATTAACTGAGAATGAGATGGCCTGAAAGCCATGTGCGTGGGGCACGGTTGTTTTAAGCTTTAAAGCAGACTAGGCACGAATCTATGAAGTTATTGGGAGTTCTTCACATGGAAAAGGAACTTTGTTATGATCTAATCACTTTTATGTTTTAATGGATCTAATCACTTTTAAATTTTCAAATTAAGCATGGACAAGTGTGTTAAAAGTCTAAAAAATTTTGTACGAAATGCAATTAGGTCTGAACCTTTTAACTGGTCTAGTTAAGTCCTAAATCGTTTTTGAAAGGGGCAATAAGAAAAGAGTCTATTTGATAAAGAATACCTAAAATGATTATATGACATCCTTAAATTATAATTTCAATATAAAGTTGTAGGGCTTAATTGCTTTTTTTAATAAAGTTTTAGTTCTTAACTGAATCAATTGAACATTTTATGATTCGTTTACATTGTCCTGTGAAGTTTTTGGACTTGATAAACCAGTTTAGACTAGATCACACGTCTCACATAAAGTCTAGGGTTTAAGGTTAAACATGCAATTTTCCCATATACATAAATTTGAAATATGCATTATTGCCTTTTGTCACAACAGATACTTTTTCTGATTATTATCTTATATATTCAATTTATCTTTTATGATGAGTTTATATCACGAAAAACTCGAGATTTAAGAAATATTTTCTAGAAAACGATTGGTTATATTGCTTAGAAAAAATTAGTCAATGAAAAATATTTTGATTATCGGCAACAACTTATGCTTAGCTTTTATTTATTCAATTTTTATAAGTAATGTACATGATCATTTTAAACAAATACATATTATCGAATTTTGAGTTTTCTGTGAAATAAGCGTATGACTTTTCTTAAATAATAGAGAAGACGGAGGGCAACGGGTAGTCATCTATTGATCTCATTTCCCCTCACGTTCTTTATTTATATCCCAGACATGCACGAACAGAGGCTCCCCATCATCTTCGAGAGCTCTTTAAAGTCCTTGGGGAAACGCTGAAAAGCAAGGGGCCAAAGTCACCATGCAACTCAATTTGAACGAGGCTCTCTTCCTTTGCTGTCTGTTAACAGTCGCCCTCTCCCACGAAGCCGCACCTCCAGATCTCAACGCCACTACCACTCTCCTGCCGTGCAATGGCCTAGGCGGCACAGCCGAGTGCCTCATTGCTTACCAGCAACCGGAGTTGGAGGTCATGGCGGCCCCGAAGGCTTTCGACATCGGCATTACTCTAGGCCGAGGCCCTGCTGACTGTGGCAGAGGTAAACGGTACACGCCCTGCGTTCCACGGCCGAGCCCAAAACCACATTGTGGCATCTTTAAGAGGATATGTTGACGATAACTGGGGATTTATAACAGGAACTACCCTCCCTGTTGATAAACACTCCAAATTGCGTCTGCTAGTACCTGCTTCCTTCTGCTTAAAGCTGGTGTTCCCAAACTGTCAACTACAAGAATTAGCGTAAAGATTTGTATGTGTTGAGGATGTTAAGTAACTGCAAACTGCAATCATGGTTGGACTCATCGGTTTAATATATGTATTCTGTGTAGGCTTTATAGTTGTGTGTATCAAATGTATCCATCTTCTAGCGTTGATGCGTTCGATTGAAGTGTATGTACGAGTATGATAACTTTTTCAAACGTCCCGATTTCTTAAGCTAGGTCGAATGTTTTGCTTCCCGGGCAGGCCCAAATATCAACTCAACCCATTCCATACAAACCCAAGAAGAGAATAGGCTCAACCTAAACCTGATGCAACTAATCCCAGCAGACCCAGAACCCAACTTAGAGATGGAGTTCACAAAATTATAAAACTGCAGATTCATCCACAACGTATCAGCTGTCGTTCCATTTCTCACAGCAAGATCTCGAGCACACGAGCAAGCGCAGTTCTTCGCATCAGACAAAAGCCAGAAGGCCAAGAGACAAAGTTCAGCTACATCGAGCACAAAACTTTAACATCTAATGCTCCGGTTGCTACATGTGTCGGCCTTGATATCCAAAAGTACTGCATTCCTTCTCCCATGCATCGTGCTTTCCGAAACAATCCGAATATAGAAGGATATCCAGCAGCCACCTTGCCGATGTTGGGGAGCTCAAGGGACAAAAGTAGTTCATAGCATATCACCCGTCGCACGAGAAGGAATCTGCCTGGAGGCATACCGAGCCCATCCAGGTTCAGGCTAGAGGGATAAGATCAGCGAGTGTCGGCGAGCAATTACGTTCTTGGACACCGCGTGCTTCACCCAGATTCCATCAACTTTATCTGTAATAATCAAATATCTTTTCAATGTTGGTGGGCCTATGCGATGAATTATCTCGGTTAATCTAATTTTAGGTCGCTTTCGTTAGGGAATGTAATCCCATCGTTTCCAGCGCCGTCGGTGACCCCTGTTTATCAAAACCGCCCCCCCCCTCAACAAAAAAAAAAAAAAACACACATCAATCTACAGCAGCTAAGGGCCTGTTTGTTTGCATTTCTTTTTTCTATTTTGGAACACTTTTTCTATTTTTTTGTTCCCGGAAATAAAAAAGGAACAAACGCGTTTGGGTGCGTTTTCTGTTCCTTTTTTTTTTTGTTCCCAAAAACAAAAAGGGAACAGAAATAAGAAACAACAAATTTATGTTTCTTATTTCTGAAACATATTTGAAGAACAAAAAAGGAACAAAATCGTGTTCTCCTGCGAGCCTCTCCTCCTGTGAGCATCTCCACCATCATCTTCTCCGGCGCCTCCCACTCTCCGGCGCCGACAACCGCTCTATCTCGAGACCATCCAGCTTCTCCACCGTCGTCCTCTCCGGCACCGACAGCCCGCCGTGGAGCGTCTCGGCTGCGAGGGTTTCCACCGGCGCTAGCCGAGGCCGACCTCACGCCTAGGCCGGGCGAGCTCGATCTCGCCCAAACCCGACGAGGCCGAGCTCGCCCAGCGGCCGGCGAGGCTCGACATCGCCGGCCCACCGGTCGACGTCTCCTCCGCGAGCGTCTCCACCGCGAGCGTCTCCACCCGGCGCAACGAGGCCAACCTCACACCCGGGCCGGGCGAGCTCGATCTCGCCCAGATCCGGCAAGGCCGAGCTCACCCAGCGGCCAACGAGGCTCGGTGTCACCGAGCCACCGCCAGTCGGCGTCGCCTGGCGGTGACTGGCGAGGCCGAGCCTCGCCGGCCGCCGGGCGAGCTCGGCCTCGGCCGGGGGTCGGCCGAGCCTCGCCATGGCCGGGCGAGGCCGCCAACCCTCGTCGGCCGGTCGCCGGCCATGGCCGAGGCCAACGACCGGCCAAAAGAAGAAAAAAAGAAATAAGGAAAAAGAAATAAGAAAAATAAGAAAGAAAATAGAAAATAAAAATATTTAAAAATTAAAAGAAATAAAAAAATTTATACAAATTTACCAAACGTGTTTCTATTCTCGTTTATATTTCGGAACAGATTTATCAAACGCGTTTTTTTGTTCAAAAATTATTCCCGGAACAGAAACACTTTTTTTCTATTCATGTTCCTAGAAACAATTTTTAAATAGAAACGTTACCAAACGCACCCTAATCTGTCAATCCGATATCCTCTCACCGTGGAGCTCTACCCGAACAAGCTCTCCTCCTTTCGTTTTTGTCAATCCTAACCCTCTCGTTCCCACGTGTCATCGCCACGTAAGATGGTTAATTTCTACATGAATAATTTTAAATCAAAATTAATAAATAAATTATATTAATAATCTTCAAAAGATTTAAAATTAAATTAACTAAATTAAAATATTTAGGGATGAACTAGAGTGTGTAATAAATTTAGAATTTTTTAATAATTTATCTTCTTCTTTTTGGTCAATACTAAAAAAATCAAATTGACACACTATAATAAATTTACCTCATTTTTTGATCATCGAAAATCCCCAAACTCGTAAACTTATAACAAACTTATCATCTGTTGACGAGTATATTAGTTTGGTGTTTTACCTTTTATTATCAAATTGTGATTTTTCGTAATATTAACCCAATTTAAAATAAATTAACAAAGGCTAAATTTGTTAAACATATACATGTTTGGGTTTTTTGGTGATCAAAAAATAATTTAAAGTAATTTTATCATAAATATACTAGTTTTGGGTTTTTCGTGATCAAAAAACTAGTTAAGAGTAAATTCATTATATATATATTAATTCGAAGTTTTTCATAATATTTATCTTTTTTTTTTAAATTTGGTTAGGCAATCTATTTTAGATGTATTAGTAATACTACACGTCACATCGCTTTGAAGGGGACTCAATAAACTGGTGTAGATTTAAGGTGCAAAGTGCAATTTTCACGCATATATAAATTTGAAATGTGCATTATTGCCTTTTGTCACAACAAATACTTTTCATGATTATTATCCTCTATATTCATTTATCTTTTCTGGTGCGTTCGTTTCATGGAAAATTCGAGATTTGAGAAATATTTTCCGAAAAACAATTGGTTATATCGCTTAGAAAAAATTAGGCAATGAAAAATGTATTATCAGCAACAACTTGTACTTAATTATTTTCTCGGGTGATAAAAATATTTTTTATTTATTTATGTTTAATAAGCAATGTAAGTGATACTTTTCAAGAAATATTTGGCAGAAGTCCACCACAAGTGCCATAACTTGGCACGCCGGGACACTTAGGTGCCATAACTTCAAAACGGTACACTTAAGTGCCACTTTTTTTTTTGAGTGGGACACTTAAGTGCCACCTCCGCGACCCTTGCCGGAAATCCTACGTGGCAATATTTTATTACTATTTTTTGCCTACGTGGCTCGCCGGAGAGCCGAGTCGGCCCTCACTCACCGTAAACGACGTCGTGTGCATAATAAAAGCCCCAAATCTTCCAAAAACGACGTCGTCTCCCCAAATTCCCCAAATCTAAAACCCTAAATCGGACAAAATCCCTATTGAAGTGCTCGAATTGAAGTCTCGAACCCTAATTTTCATTTGCCCCAAATTCCTTCGTCGAATCTTGGAAATGGAGAGCAGGACTCGCAGCAGCGCCTCAATTTCCTCTCACCGAAGCGAAGGAGAAGGCCAGCGTTTCTATTTTTGTGGGTTACCGAGTCCAAGAAGAACATCGTGGACTCAAATCAATCCTGGGAGAAGATTTTATGGATGCGCCCGATATAAAGAAGCGTCGAAGTGCAAATACTTCAAATTGATCGATGAGAAGTTCTCTAACCGAGCCACAGAGGTGATATTGGATCTACTTCATAAAAGACAGCAATCTCCATCTGTGTTCGTGGACGACTTGGACGATATTGACTCAATGCAAGCTCAAGTGTCTTCAGTTAAACTTTTGAAGAATGAAGTCTCAATGCACGCTCAAGCATCTTCAACTAAACCTTTCAAGAATGAAGTTCCAATGATGAAAATTGAACGAAAGTGTTACCAAGCGTGTATTATGGTGTTGTTTTGTTGTTTATTGTACTTTATGATGAAATGTAAAGTACTTGAAAATGAGAAAAGTTTCTCCGACTGCCATAGTTAAAAATGGTGTTGTTGTGGAACAAGATCATTGTTGCTTTGTTGTTGTTTGTGCTGTCGTATGGACTTGCCATAAGTTTACCATCATCTTCTCTGTTTTGATGCAGAATCATCTTCTCTGTTTTGATGCAGACCAACATATACACAAGACAAACATGAATGATTACCCGAGTGCCATAAGTTGTATTTAGTAATCACGTAAGTGCTAGTCGCGATGAAAAAAGGATCACTTAAGTGCCAAGTTATTGCTAAAGTGATCAGTTAAGTGTCACTTGTAGTTAAAAGTGAACAGTTAAGTGCCAAGTTATTTTAGAATAGGATCAGTTAAGTGCCAATTTTTTGTGGGTTTTCTGTAAAAATCGACACCATCAACCATCACCACTAGCCACACTACACACTAGGCGCTGCAGCCACCACAATGCTGGTGGTGTTGCTGCACAAGATACTAGTGCAAGCTTAGCCTTGCACTAGTTTGCACCAGTACACATGGTGTAAGATGTGCAAACCGCACACTTGTACAGTGTAGGTGCAGCCGCTTAAGCCTATAACCCCCACCACAAACCAATAATCACCAGGCATCACCACCAGCCACACCAGCACCCCACCCACCACATTAGCACCCCAAGAACAAACCGACTACCACCAAACATTACCATCCACCATCACCGGATACACCCAAAGACTCCAGCTATCACCACGAACAACAACAAGAAGCAGCAACAAGTAAAAGCAGAATCCATGATAAACAACAACATAAATTGACAAGCAGCACAAGATCATTTCATTGATATTTCATCAAGTCTGAGTCTGACAACATCAATAAATGACAAACTAAAGAAAAGTTTCAAAACAAAAGATAACCATCCAGAGACTTTCTATATGCACGACAACATCATCGTTTACATAACTGTTTTTACTCCTAAGCTCCACAAATATCGCATCTCATCTCATCAATCAATATGCACGACACCCCCTGTTCGTCCTCCTTTCGTTGGGCCTTTCACTTTATTCATAATTCTGGCACTCTTTCTAACCGGACGTGCAACTTCTTCTTCAACCTTCTCGCATCCACCGACTCGATGGAGCTGCAAATGTCCTAGGCCGAATCGAATCAAAAGGAGCTGGAGCTGGAGCTGGGTTCTTTCTCTTATTTTTTGTTAGCACAGTTGATGTTGATGTTTTCTTTTTTGTTGGTGCAGCCGTCGATTCTTGATTTGGGCCTGAGATAAGAACTTCTGAACTTCTCCCAGGCTACAAAAAACAATAAATTGTTAGCAAAAATCTACAGCATAAATTAAATTAAATGCAGCCAATAAAACTTACATTGAGAATGACCTGTTCAAAGACGCTCATCTCGTATAAAGGCCATAGCCATATTGTCTTAACCTCTTCCCAAATGCCCCTCTTGTTTGAATAGGGGCGTCACTTTCAGGAACTTGTGATTTGTTGCCCCTTTTTCCTGCTTTCTTGGGCCTTTTAACTACAGCCGGGGCTTCTTCAACCAATTGTGCTGGGCGTCTTCTAGATGGCCTTTGTGTACCCGCCCCTTCACTCCGGCCTTGTTCTAGTTGTCCTTCGTGTAGCCCTTCAACTTCGTGACACCTCCTTCTGTTGGGCATTCTAGTGGTACTGGTGGTGGTACTTGTGGTGCCCCTTGTAGTGATTCTTCTGGTGGCTCCTGTGATGGCCCTTCAATTGGCAGTTGAGTTCCAACTTGCTTTCTTCGAACCTGAGAAAGAGGCCAAAAGATACCATAAATATAATATCGAGACATATAATAATAAAAACTGAATATAAATTGGTTGAATTTAGCACTCGGGTATTTCTTTCGCTGAAGAACAGTCGATCGCACCGGCCGTGATCTTGCTTGGGCTAATCCTTCAGCTGGCCCCGACATCGCTTGGGTGAATCCTTGACTGGCCGTGATGCCGCTTTGGGCCAATCCTTCACCGGGCGTGTTCTACCTTGCTTTCTTCGAATGGGCTGTTCAGTTTCATGACTTACTGAGGTTCTTCTTGTGACCTAACAAACACATTACATACAAGGCCAAATAGGATATTATGTACATTTTTATGATAAACGACAAGAAAGCAACATAAACATAAAATAAATTTCATGACTTACCAGGGGTTCTACTTGTTGATCGAAGAACAGTCGACTCACTTGGCCCTACTGTGTGCATTTCTTCAACTGTCTCTTCACTAGGCCCTTCACCTTTCCTCAACCGTTGTTGCTTCCTCAATTGACAACCTTTAATATTGTGGCCTGTTAGGCGACAATAAGAGCACGTGATCTTTGCACCGCCCGCTCATTCTTTGCGACTCGAGACCTCTCCCTCCGCCATTCTTCGTCTTCGTTTTGTCCTTCTAATTGTCTTCTTCGGTGGCAAAGGTTGAGGTGCTTCATGATCCGTGGGCTCCCAAAACTTGCTACTTCTAATTGGCTGCATCATGAACGATAGGAAGCAAGATATTTTGATTTATGGTACCAATCATCGATGTAATCATATGTATTATCGCCCTTCAACTGGATGGCACATATGGCATGTGCACATGGAATTCCACCTACTTGCCATGCTCTACATGAACACTTCCTACTTCCTAGATTGACAACATACTTATCTGCACCCTTCATTATCTCATATCCGTCATCTCCATTCCAAATGGGATGACAATGCGTACTTGCAGCCAAGTTCTCATCCAATTTCTTCACAATCCTAGGGCCATATTGTCTTGTCCACTTTGCAGCCTCATCTCTTTGTTTCGCAGCCTTGATCCATAACCGCAACTCGTATATCTTCAAGCATTGAGATGACTGGTTTGCATCTCGCATCTATTATCTTCGAATTAAATACTTCACAAATGTTGTTGTCGACGTTATCGCACTTGAACTCCTCACGAAGAATGCCATGCACCAATGCTTCGGTTCTAGTTGAAATAGAGTAGCACAACCTTCCTTTGTCAACTCGATACGATCCTTATTTGGCTATTCTAAAGTCAGTCATGTTTGCACTCTTTGCTAATTGCCAAAATTGCAATTGCAGCTTATCCCCTTTATACTTCTTTGCCCAATTTCCGTATATGTGCCGCGCACACATTCGATGTTCAGCATGGGGCAACAACTTGCTACTATAGGAACCAATCCCTGCAATAATTCAAAGTAAGAAATACTAGAGCAAATTACATGTTCATAGTACAAAGCAAAGCAAACTATTGACTAAATTTTTCAAAAAAACAAGCATTACCTTCTGTTGGTCGCTCGTGAATGCCCATCC
Organism: Eucalyptus leucophloia subsp. euroa; assembly: GCA_017140325.1. NCBI lineage: Eukaryota > Viridiplantae > Streptophyta > Magnoliopsida > Myrtales > Myrtaceae > Eucalyptus > Eucalyptus leucophloia. The sequence goes on from CM029476.1 coordinate 32,265,901, forward strand.
TTCCCCGTTTGTTATCTCCAAGTCAGCCATCAGATTTTTCAAAAACCAGGACCAATTGTCCTTGTTCTCAATCTTTACAATAGCCCAAGCTAGTGGGAACATTTGATTATTCGCATCTCTTCCAATCGCTGCCAATAATTCTCCCTTGCACAAGCCTTTCAAGAAACAGCCATCCAATCCTATAATCCGTCTACAACCAGCTAAAATCCTCGTCGCATGCATCAAAGCACACATAGAACTTATCGAACTTGGTCCCATGATCAGGAAGCGGTCTCTCAATCACCTCTACATACACTCTACTTGTAGGGTTTTGCAGCCTACACTCCCAAGCATACTCCCACACCTGCCCATATTCCTTAGCATACTGATCAATAAGTACCTTTATCACCTTTTGCTTTGCTCTTTTGCACTGATTCCTAGATACATTGATGCCTACATGCTCCTTCACCAGCATCCTAAAGTTAGCAAGTTTCAAGTTGGGCATCACCTTGATCACATCGAAGAAGTGCTTGGACAACCATGCACTTGTTACCCTTTTGTTTTGAAAATTAATGGAACAAGTGTGTTCCTCTTGGTAGGCTCTAATCTGAAAAGACCCACTCTTCTTAACAAACGCACCGTAAATCTTCCATGGACAGTTTTGCTACGAACACCTAGTTCTTACAAATTTCTTGGTATTTCTAATGAAATCAATATTTCTTTGTGCAGCAATGGAAGAACTCAGTATAGCTTCCCTAAATTGTATCGCATCATGGAATTTCATACCTACTAACAAAGTAGGAGACGCAACAGATGGATCATAGGAGGGAAACTTACTTTTCCTTCTACGCACAGCTCGTTGATCTTCTTCAACTTCGTCCTGGGAAGTTGCGGTGTCGATGCTTTCTTCATAATCTGTCTCTAGGACCTAGCCAGTAACACCAACATCTGCAGGGCCTTCGTCTCTATTTGGATGAACAGTTACATGCAAAGTTGCAAATCTATCTGACAAAAAGTCCCTATATTTTTTTCCTTGACTGTGTAAGCTCCTCATCGTCGGCGTCACTTAAGATTAACAAATTTTCAGCTTCAGCCGCCAACCCTTCATCGTCATCGTCATCATCACCGTCACTGGATTCAGCTACTTTTCAATCTAATTCAGTGATTGTGACATCACCCATGTCATAATCGCTCTGGTGAACAGCATATGCGCCCCTCTCCTCCCCATCCTGTCCATCATGACCTACTTCATCTCCTCCTTCTCCTACTTGGGTGGTATCTTTGTCATCATCTTCGTCGTCACTACTGTTTTCAACAAACACTTTCGCATCTTCGCCATGAAGATAATGATATAAGACATCCCTAAAACCATTATCATCTTCCAAAACTCTCAAACCATCTCCAAGCCTTTCCCAGGAACACAAAAGACAAGTAACTTTTGTACTCTACAAGGCAAAAATGTCACTATATCCCTAACAAATCTAATATAAGATGCCTTCTTTATATCTACAAAGATAGTACCCTCATTCCCCCCTCATACTCCCACTCATCCTCCCCAATCACAAAATCTCCACCGTAGTAAACGATGACAGCAACATAGTCTTTATGCGCCATTTCTACAACAAAAGAGGACAAATATACAATTAACTTTTGAGACCAAATTCACAAAGAACAGACAATTGCAAGTGGAGGTCCCTACACTCTTTATTAAAGAAAAGAAAAGAAAAGAAGAAGAGAGAGGGAAGATGCAGTCAGACGACAGCTGCAGCTTGAAAACAAGAGGCCTCAGGACAAGGACAAATAAAAATAAAGATGGGACCCGACAACTGCTTTGATTATGCCGTCGCATTTCTTTAAAATATGGAAAGATTCCTCAGTATGGGTCCTCAACAATGCAATTTATTAAAAAAATATCCAGAAGTCCCCATCCCCACAACCTTCGATTCGAACATGTGCAAAGTCCAATACTCTGAACCCTAACAATCACCAATCATCACACATTTCACATCCGACCACTACAAATTACTTTCGCACATCACAATTCAACACCCCGAATGAATCACACATCACGGTGGATGAGGCGACGTCAAGCCCTACACCGAGCCCTAATTTTCCCCCACGAGCCCTACACCGAGCCTATATTTCAATGCTGCTCCTAAACCGTCAATTCGAAACCCCAATAGGATTGTAGCACTACATCTCAGCCATAAATCTCACATCAAGCCCGACCTTTCCCAGCCCGACCCCCAAATTTGAAGTCCGAGCCCTAATAAACGAGTCGGAGCCCTAATTTCACCACGGGGAGAGGAAGAAGAGAAAAACCCGAGCAAATCGACGACGGCGAGCGATGACGGCGCTTGACGACGGCGAGCGATGATGGCGAGCGACAAAGGCGAGCGACGACGGCGAGCGATCACCTGTGAACGGCGAGCTGTGAACGGCAATGGATGGAGAGGACATCGACCTAATGTGAACTAACGAAATGTTAAAATCCAAATAAACCAAACGAGGTCGTTTAACACTAACGAAAAACGACGTCGTTTAGTTTGGCCAAATGCACAGTGGATGGGGCGACGTCGTTTTCCTCCTCCACATGTGCTTTTTTTTAAAAAAAAATTGCCACATCAGTTAAGCAAGTCGCCGGAAAATGCCACGTCTGCATTTTGACCGGTTTTTGGCCGGATTGGCACTTAAGTGTCCCATTTTACTCCGATGATGGCATTTAAGTGTACCATTTTAAAGTTATGACACTTAAGTGTCCCCCGCGTCTTACAAGTTATGGCACTCCAGGTGTCCTCACCTCGAAATATTTTCGAATTTTGAGTTTTTCTTAATCGATAGAGGTGATGGCGGGCGAGGGGTAGTTAGCTACTGATGTCATTTCCCCTCACGTCCTCTATTTATATCGCACACATGCACGAACAGAGGCTCATCATCCATCCTCATCATCATCTTCGAGAGCTCTTTTATTCCATGGGGAAACGCTGAAAAGCAAGGGCCCAAAAGTTACCATGCAACTCAATTTGAGCAAGGCTCTCTTCCTTTCCTATCTGTTCATAGTCGCCCTCTCTTGCGAAGCCGCGCCTCCGGATCTCAACGCCACCGCCACTCCCCCGTTGTGCGATGGCCTAGGCGGTGCAGCCGAGTGCCTCATTGCTTACCAGCAACCGGAGTTGGAGCTCGTGGCGAGCTTGAATGGGTACGAGATCCATGATGCTCTAAGAGAAGAAGGCCCTGCCGACTGTGACAGAGGCAAAAAGTACAAGTCCTCCTGCCTTCCACCGGGGAACCAAAAACGACCTTGTTATGTGTATGACAGGACCTGCGGAAATACTTAGGGATTTATAATAGGAACTACCCTCGCTGTTGATAGACATTCCAAATTGCGTTTGCTGGTGCTCGCTTCCTTATGCTCAAACTGGTGTCCCCAAATTGTCAACTGCAAGAATTTGCACGTAGATTTGTATGTGTTGAGGATGTTAGTAACTCCGAACTACAATTATAGTTGGACTTATCGGTTCAATATATGTATCCTGTACAGGCTTTATCGTTGTGTCTATCAAATATATCCATCTTCTAGGGTTGACACATTTGTTTGGAGCATATGTATGAGTACGATAACTTTTTCAAGCATCATGATTTCTTAAGCTAGGTCGAATATTTTTCTTCCCGGGCAGGCCAACTCAACCCATTCCGCACAAACCCAAGAAGCCAATAAGCTCAACCTAAACCTGATGCAACTAAACCCAGCAGACCCCGAACCCAACCTAGAGATGGAGCTCATAAAATTATGCAACTGCAGTCATCCACAACTTATCAGCTGGCGTTCCATTTCTCACCGCAAGATCTCGAGCACACGAGCAACCGCCGTTCTTCTTCGCATCAGACAAAAGCCAGAAGGCCAAGAGACAAAGTTCAGCTACATCGAGCACAAACTTTTAACATCTAATGCTCCAATTGCTACATGTGCTGGCCTTGATATCTGTAGGTACTGGATTCTTTCTCCAATGTATCCTGCATTCAGAAACAATCCGAACATAGAAGGATATCTCAGCAGCCACCTTGCCGATGTAGGGGAGCCCGAGGGACAAAAGTAGTTCATAGCATTTCACCAGTCGCACGAGAAGGAATCTGCCTGGAGGCATACCGAGCCTATCCGGGCTCGGGCTCGAAGGATAAGATCAGCTAGTGTCGGCAAGCAATTACGTTCTTGGACACGACAAGCTTCACCCAGATTCCATCAACTTTATAAGTAGTAATCGAATATCTTTTCAATGTTGGTGGGCCTATGTAATTGATTATCTCAATTAATCTAATTTTAGGTCGCTTTCCTCAGAGCCTAGGTAGGAGTCTAATCCCATCGTTTCTAGCGCTGTCGGTGACCTCTGTTTCTTGCCGCCCCGATCAATCTACAGCAACTAATCTGTCAATCTGATATCCTCTCACTGTGGAGCTCGACTTGAACAATCGCTCCTCCGGTCGTTTTTGTCGTTCATAACCCTCTCCTTCCCACGTGTTATCGCCAAATAACGCCGTAAGTGATTTCTAATCAAAATTGATCAAACGAATTATATTAATAATTTTCAAAAATAAAATTAAACTAATTAAATTAAAATTTTTAAAGTTGAATTACTATTAATATAAAAAATTAACACTTTTTAACAATTTCTCTTCTTCTTTTTGGTTAATATCAAGAAAAATCCAAACTGCACACTATAACAAATTTACCTCAAATTAATTTTTTAATCATAAAAAATCTTAAACTCATAAAATTATGACAAATTTATCATCCGTTGACAAGTATATCAATTGGGTGTTCTACTTTCTATTATTAATTTGTGATTTTTTATGATATTAATCAAATTTAACATAAATTAACAAAGGGTAAATTTACTAAACATGTACCTATTTGGGTTTTTTGGTGATCAAAAAATCAATTTAAGGTAATTTTATCACAAAATACTAGTTTTGAGTTTTTCATGGTAAAAAAATTAGCTAAGAGTAAATTTATCATATGTATATTAATTTGAAGATTTTCATAATATTAACCCTTCCTTTTAATTTGGTTAGGCAATCAATTATAGATGTATACACGTCACATCACTTTGCAAGGGTTTCCATCATCAACAATTTACTCATGACAATTTTTTTTTTAAATATATGACATCTTTTTTTTTTTGTTAACATTGAAAAAGTGCATTAAAAAGAAGAATCAGATAATAGTTTATAATTTTCTATGATCAAAAAATTAATTTGGGGTAAATTTATGATTTGTATATCACCTTGAAAATTTTTGGGATATCAACCATTTGAGCAAGGCCCTCCTCCTTTCCTATGTATTTACGGTCGCCCTCTCCTGATAAGCTGCACCTGGAGAGCTCAATGCCACTCCACCGCCCGAGTGCTGCATTATTGCTTACCAGTAACTAGAGTTGGAGCTCGTGGCGGCCTCAAATGGTTACAACATCTACAAGAATCTACAGCCAGACCCTGCCGGCTGTGGCAGAGGCACCCCGGATGGAGCACAGTACACGGGCTGCGTTCCACCGCCAAACCCGGTACCAAAATGTGACACTATAACAGGAACTACCCTCACTGTTGATAAGCCTTCCAAATTGGCGTCTGCCAGTAGCGCTCCCTTATGCTCCAACCTGGTGTCCCCAAACTGTCAACCAAAAAAATTTGTACCTAGATTTGTATGTGTTGAGGATGTTAGTAATTGCAAACTGCAATTGTAGTCAGACTTATCAGTTCAATATATGTACCCTGCGTACGTTTTATACTTGTGTAGATCGATGTATCTATCTTCTAGGATTAACGCATTCGGTTGGAGCATCGTATAAAGACAATAACATTTTCAAGCGTTGCAATTTCTTAAGATAGGTTGAATGTTTTTTCTTCCGGGGCAGGCTCACATGACAACTCAATCCATCCCTGACAAACTCAAGGGCCAATAGGCTCAACCTAAAACCTGATGCAACTAAAACCAGAACCTAACTTAGATACAGAACTCACGAAATTATACAGCAGCCTTAAAGCTGCAGATTCATCCTCATCGTATCAACTGTCGTTCCATTTCTCAAAGTTCAGCTACATCAAGCACAAACTTTTAAAACATCTAATCCTCCGATCGCTGCATACATTATTCGATATCCGCAGGTACTGGATTACTTCTATCATGAATCATGGTTTTAGAAACAATTCGAACGTAGAAGGATATCTCAGCAACCACCTTGCCGATGCGGAGGAGCACGAGTACAAAAGTAATTCATAGCATCTTACCAGTCGCACGAGGAGGAATCTGCCCGGAGGCAAACCGAGCCAATCCGGATGCGGGCTCGTAGGACGAAATGCGCGAGCCTGAGCAAGCAATTACGAACGCCCCATGCAACTCGAATTTTTATCAACTTTATACGTAATAAAGGCATGTCCTTTCAATCTTGGTGGGCCTCAGCGATGAATTATTTCGATTTATTTAACTTTAGGTCGCTTTCCTGATGGCCCAGTAGGTAGGCATGACCCGTGAACCCTTTTCAAAAAGTCTAATCCCACTGTTTACGGCGCGCTGTCGAAGACCTTCCCGTTTCATACCTCCCCCCATCAATCGCCAGCAGTTGATTTGATATCCTCTTGCTGTGGAGCTCGACTAGAACAAGCTCTCCTCCTTTCGTAATCCTCACTCTCTTCTTTTCACGTGGAGTTGCCGTATAAGACGGCAATGCCTACGTTCATAATTTTCAATTTAAATTGATCGAATAAATTATATTAAAAAATTATTAAAAAATTTATGATTAAATTAATTAAATTAAAAAAATTTAGAACTGAATTGATATAAATGTAATAATTTTATGCATTATTTTACTAAAGACTTATTGAAGATTTACGCTTTGTTTTTCTAATATTTTGTATCTCTCTTATTATTGATTAGGATTTACATTTTTGTTTTTAAGTATATATATTATAATTAGCTAGAGATCTTTGGTAGTTTTTTCTTTCTATTTTCTATTAAGCAATATGTTGTATAAATATTTGAATTGAGTATAAGTGAATTACAATTCATATTATGGTATGAAAGCTTGAGATCCAGTTTGAATCTTTCTATGCCTTTTTTGCCTCATCAATTAAATTTGCATACTTAGTATAGGCAAAAAATACCATGCTAAGTGTGCAAATGAGTGTTAAAGTAATCATATATAAATCCACACATTCATATAATAGTTTAAGCTTTTAAAATAGTCAACGGTAGTCTCACAAAATCTCATACTTCTATCATTTTTTATCTGGTAAGGCGTAGCATTTTAGATGTATTGGTAAAACTAAATGTCACATCACTATGCAAAGGTTTTTGTCCTCCTCAATTTACTTACGAATTTTTTTTTAAATATATGGCATCTTTTTCGTAACATTTAAAGAGTGTATTAAGAAGGAGAACCATATGATAGTTGGACTCCACACATGTTGACTCTAGGTAATACCAAACACAAAAGTATACGATATGAGATTGTCGTGCAATACCATTAGACATATTAGCTTTCAGTTGTCAATATTAGATTAGACTAAGGTTTAGATAGAAATACGACTTTGATCCAAAAAAAAAAAAAGTTTTTCCTGGCTTGCCTGCATCTTTTTCGGACTCGTTATTTTTTATCTTGCCATAGCGATGGATTCAAATTTCCAATTCAACTAATGATTGTCGATTCACGTCAAGCATCTCATTCCAGTACATCAGATAAAACCCGCCCATAAGATGACATTTCTGAGCCCTAAAATCACTCCGATACAGACGGCTTGGGGATTTGGGACTTGGCTTCTGCGTTGACGAACCCTAAGAACGGGCACGAAAGGAAACGTCCAAACGGTAGAAATTGTTTGCCTTGCGTCGTAGATGGTCTGAAGCCATGTGCGTGGGGGGACTGTGGTTTTGGACTTAAGCAAACTAGCCACGAATCTAAGCGGTTCTTGAGAGTCCTCCACATGGAAATGGAAATTTTAGGTTTTCAAGATATACGAAAAAGTGCATCGAAAGTTCCAAGCCTTTTATATAAAGAGCAATTCAAATTTTTATATCTTTCAATTGATTTAATTAAGTCCCGAATAAAAAAGTTTAATCACAGTCCTTTTGATTAACAATACCTAAATTTGTCTACATGATGTACTTAGATTACAATTTTGAAACAAGGTTTAAGGCTTAACTATATTTTTTAAAATAAAATTTTAAGACTTAATTGAATCAATGAAAAATTTTAGAACTCGATTGCATTATCTATTAAAGATGACTCAGTAGAAAAGGTTTAGGATCTAAGGTACGACCTTCCCAAATGAATACATTGGAAATGTGCATTATTGCCGGTTTCATCGCGTCAAATAATCTTGTCTTTACTATAACATAAATTCAATTATCTTTTTTGTCTTATCTTGAAAGAGAGTTAGCAGTCGATCTTATTTCTACTCACCGTCCTCTATTTATATCCACACAAAGCACGAGCACAGGCACAACCAAGAGGCTCAGATCCACCTTTGAGAGCTCTTCTAGTCCTTCCGTGAACGCTGAAATGCAACGGGTCAAAGTCACCATGCCACTCAATTTGCACAAGGCCCTCTTCCTTTCCTGTTCGTTGACGGTCGCCCTCTCCTGCCAAGCCGCACTGGGAGAGCTCAACGCCACTGCCGCGCCACCACCATGCGCCGGCATCAGCGGCGCAGCTGAGTGCCCCATTGCTTACCAGCAAGCAGAGTTGGAGGCGATGGCAGATTCAGGCATGCTGGGCGCAAGCCTGGGAAGCATCAGTGCCAAATCTTCTCTGATCCCGCATAACGTCGCCAGCTGCGGCCGAGTACCGTACACGCATTGCTCGCCAGATCCCAACAGCCCACCACACTGCGACGTGTATCATCGCGGCCCTTGTTGATGTCTCCATCGCCTTTTGGCCATGATCTTCAGTAAACTCGGTGCACACAATAGCGTTGCCTCATTAAAAAGACCGTCAGCTAGTGCTACTCAAACTTCGGAGACATGAATGTTACGAGTTCAGGGGATCAAATGCTTGTCGACGAAGATCTGTAGAAAGTTATTCTACATTTGTCTAATCAGTGTGAATGGGTTGAGATATGGTAAGAAGTACTTCATGGTTTCCATCCTTGTTACTTAGAGAATGAAGGGCTTTCTATCTTTCCCAAAAGAATGGTTTCTAAGGTTGCAACAATATTCTTCGGTCTATTCTTCAGTCTAAAGTGCCACCAACGGACCACGTCGTACTTGACCACTGAACTAGAAATCATATTGTGACATACTTAAACCTAAACTAACCTCATTGTTTATAAATTTCAAATTGTGTCCAGTAATACCACTTCTACTAATTGTTTACTACGGGGATACCGAGCCTAAAATCCAAATTGTGTTTGATAATACTGCTTCTACTAATTGTTAATTGCCGATATACCAAGCCAATTCAGGTTTAGGTCGGAAGGACAAAATGAGCGAGTTTGGACGAGCAATTATGTTCTTGGACATCCCGTGCTCACCCAAATTTTATCAACTTTATATGTAACAATTGCATATCTTTTCAATCTCGGTGGTCCTATGTAATGAATACTTTCGATTAATCTAACTTTAGCCCACTTTCTTGGGGTCCGGTCCAAAGTAGTACTGTCACGACCTGCGAACCCCTTTTTAAAGTCCTAGTCCCATCGTCTCCATCACGCTGTCGGTGACCCCTGTTTCCATTCCTGCCCCCATAAAGCCGCTGCGCCTGATTTGGCATCCTCTCACCATGGAGCTCCACTTGAAGAAGGCTCTCCTCCTTTCATTCCTGTCGATCCTTGCCCTCTCCTTCCCATGTCGAGCCGTGACGTGGCCGCCCGGGGGCAATCTCTCCGCCGCCGCCTCCCCGCCGTGCGACATCGGTGCGGCCGGCTGCCGCATAGCCGACCTGCAGCCGGAGCTGGAAGCGATAATGGATCTGGGCACGCTGGGTGCTAGCCTGAATATCGGGGCCGCTCTGGACCCGAACAGCGCTGGCTGCGGCCGTAAGTTGCCAAATGGAAAGTACACGCCTTGCACTCCAGATAAGAACCCGCCGCCGCACTGCGACGTGTTTCATCGCGGCCCTTGTTGATGTCTCCATCCCTGTTGATGTCTCCGGCGCCTTTGGACCCTCCGCGATCCAAAGAATTCAGTGCGCCCGATCCACGCAAATAATGTTCTTCCAATTTACATAAGACAAGTCAGCCAGTGCTGATCGATCTTTGGAGACGTGGATGTTCGAGGGATCAATCGATTGTGATCGCAATTCTATTGATTGTACTCTACTTTTGTCTAATGAATGAGCATCGGTTGACATATGGTGACAAGCATTTTCACTATTTTGATCCTCGTTAGATGGGAGAATTAAGGGCCTTCTGTCTTTCTCGAAGAACGGGTTTTGGAATCTTATGGATCAAAAGAGTCTTCGAAATTTGCTTTAGAAGTGCAATACATACCGTATTAGAACCCTTTGGATAAATGCAATTTAGTTCTAAAATTTAGGAACGGCATGTAATTATGATGCGTTTAGTTTAGTTTAGTCTTTCTAAGGGGCTTTTAATCTTCATAACTTTATAAGAGAAAAATGAGGCGTTTGGTTTGACATTTAGCTAATTGATGACTTCAACAATGTTGAAAACTCAAAAAAGTCCCCACTTGCTTTGACTTTTAATATTTGCATAAGGCTATTTTTAAGGTTAAACGATTTTTTTTCTTCCAAAACTACTCTCATTAATTTTTTTTCATATTCTAGTTTTACTCTTGTTGTGATTGTTCATCTTCTCTATGCGAAAGCGATCGACCGGACTAGATTTGGTAAGAGGCTGGCATGCAACCTAAGCTATTGCCCTGACAATGGTCACGTGAGTTCCCGCTACCCAAGCAATGGCCGTTGGGTTCCTATCACCTACGCAACGGTCACTTGGGTCTCACAACCTCAAGCGTTCCTCGCATGAGGTCACACAATCTCACGAGAACCAAGCAACCACCTAAGTGACCCTCACCTAGATTCCTGCTACCCAGGTGACAATTTCTGGGTTCCCACAACTTAGGCAATGGTGCTTGGATTGTGTAACCTCATGCAACCCTCATCTAAGGTAGTAACCCATATTTACCCTAATTGGATTCACATGAGTCACCTAAGTCGTACGATTCTCACTCGGGGTCACCGAAGGTTAGGCAACCTCAGGCAGCCCTCACCTAGGTTGTGTCACCCCCATTGAGGATTGCCAAAGGTTGGGCAACCTTAGATGACAAGTACCGGCAATAGATATTTATTTGTGTTTGGTCATGCAAGAATGTATGTGCAAGAATTTCCAAATTGACTAACAAATTGGGATGAATTTAGTGAGTAGAAACTTATGAACTTTGTAAAATCACTTATTAGATATCCAAATTGTAATTTGTTTCATTTGTTTTATGGAAAATTAACAATTTAAAAAATAATTTAAAAAATAATTACTCGTGTTGTTTGAATATTTATTGAATGAAAAATGTTTTCAACCTCGAATCGGGTGTAAATATAGTTCACATCAGATTTAGATAAGTCTAAGTCTGATAGAATTTGACTCGTAAACTCAACTAACACAATAATTTACCCAAATAAATGATTTGAAACTCACTCGATAATATATCAAATAAAGTTGAGCTCGAGTTTCCTAATGATTAACATACAGTACTGAGACTCGAGTTGCCTCGAATTCGAGAAAGCCTAGATACTAAAACCTATACATTATTGACGTCATTAATAAAGAGTTGCTAAGTTCCGTTTGCTATTCAGGAATTAATTATGATCGTCGGAATCAATACAACGCGTTTATTTTACGAAACGCTTTTAACATTTTCGAAAAATAATTGATTATATTGCTTAAAAAAAAGGTAATTAATGAAAAATATCTTCATTACCAATAATAAATTATAACTAACTATAATATAGAGGATTATTTTAATCTTGAGTTTTCCGAATATGTTTTTACAGACAATCAATGTGCATAGGACATGAACTTTGACCTAGATTTGCTTCATCGGCCTCCACGCACTGTGCAGCGAGCGCTTGGCCAGCCTGCAAAACGAGCTCCTTCAAGACGACGACGAAGAAGAAGAAGGAGAAGAAGAAGGAAAAGAGGAGTCGAAGTCGAAGACAGAGGAGAAGATGAGCAATCGGCGCGGCCCGCCCAAGCACCAGAACGCCTTCGCCTGGAAGCCCAACGCCGGCGTCAAAATCAACGAGACGGTAAAACCCCTTCCCCCAAAAAATCGAAAACCCTAGTTCGTCCGATGTTCAAAATTGGCGTCATTTCGAATCCCTAAGTAATTGAATCGAAAGAGAGGGTGAGACGGCTTAGCTTGATTTGCCGGTTGCTATTCAGGAGGTCGGAGGGAGGTTCCGGCCGTTGTCCGAGATAACCGGAGTTTGCGCTCGGTGCAAGGAGCAGATCGAGTGGAAGCGCCGCTACGGCAAGTACAAGGCCCTCACCGAGCCTGCCAAGTGGTAAAAAATCGTTTCTTTGGGGCGTGTTCGGTTGTGTCGGTTTACTGGCTTTGCGTTTAGTACGGTAATTGATTGGCGTTTCCCTGAATGTTCTTGTAGTCAGAAGTGTACTAGGAGGGCTGTTCGTCAAGCTTACCACAATCTTTGCTCTGGTTAGTTTCGACTCTCTTTGCGCGCGTGGCGCCAGTTTCATTGAAATTGAACCGCCGTCGGTACGCCGACTCAGCGAATTTATCGGTATTCAAAAGATTGTGTTGTTTTGCTTGCATTCATGGAGGCTTTCATGTTGATTTTAGGATGTGCCAAGGAGCAGAAAGTGTGTGCTAAGTGTCGTTGCCAGGTTGACAATTTAGTTGGCAGGTAGTTTGTTCTTTGAGACGCTGTTGAGGATTGTGCCTTGTTTTTTGAAGTTCTATCTCTTTGAAATGGAGCTGATTTTGTTTTCTATGTTCCTTCAGAGACTCTTCTGAAGTGGAAGCAGAGCAAAAAGCACTCGAGGAGGTCAGTTTGCAAAACCCTTTTCGTTTCTTGTTCGAGACCTGAGTGAACCTTTTGCATTTCCTTATTCCCCAATCAACTTTCAGTTCTAAAGAGAGAACCGCCATTTTTACAGGCAATTAAGAATGCTCGAGAAAGGGATAGAAGAACACCACTTCGTGCTGTAAGTTTCCCTAGCTGATTTCTTTTGGCAATTATTTTGGCTTTGCGATGCATTCATGCAGCATTCCTTGAAATATCTTCTGGCGTGCTCCTTGTATTGGTTTGCAAGAATTAGGAATAGTCTACATCATTGCCTACTTAATAGTAGGGGTGAGTATAGTTCCAGGATAGAACCTGAAACCTGAGAACCAGATCAGTGCAGTTTTAGGTTCTAAGGTATGCAGGGTAGGTTCCAAGTTCCAAAAATTAGGAAACCTGTTTTGATGGGTAGGTTTTAGATTCTAAGTTCCACTAACCTAGAACCTAGAGCGAGTTTTTGTGTTTTTCTTGGTCTATGTTTATGTGCGATCCTGTGGTATTTCATGGCATTCAATAATGAGTGTATAATTTGGAACTACTAGTCTGAGCTTCCATTTTATGACTGAAGCTTTTATTTTGTTAATGTTTCATATTTTTCACATGTCTAAATATAAAATATGGTTAGTGAATTATAGCAATAAGTGATAGTCATTAAAGGTGATGATTCATTGCAATCGTTCAATTAATAGTATGGGTGGAACTTGGATTAATCCTAGAGCCTGTATGCAAGATGGGTTTTAGGTTCCAAAAAGCGAAGAACCTGTTCCAACAGTTAAGTTCCAAGTTGCAAGTGGAACCTATATAGAATCCGGAACCACAAAAATGGTCAAATTTCTGAATAGCGACTTAGGGTTTAGACTAGTACTGTTCCTTCTATTGTGTTTGTTTATACTGCTTATACTTGTATTTCTAATTTTATTTTTGCCAAAACCATCCTCAGTGTTGTTTTCTTTCATCTCTTTAACAGATGAACAAGTCAAAAGATAATAATTCAGGGAAAGATGATGATTCAGGGAAATCTGCCACTGAGAAAGCAAACAAGGTGGGAGATATATTTCCCTCTTCATCACTTGAGGATTATGCCAGATCACGCCAACAAGGCAGAGTGGGTCGTGGTAATGAGGAAGAAGAAGTGGAGGGTGAGGAGGAAGTGGAGGACAATACGGAGGAAGACAACACCGATGACGAGGAATAAGTCTGTAAAGCATATAAAGGTTTAGACTGCTCCCTATTTATGCTGTCCCTGACAGTAAATATGCGAGCAATTTTGAGAGAGTTGCGAATGGGTTTTAGACGAATGAATTTAGATATCTAGATGGAAGACGGATATGCCTTCTGTCATCTCCATGGATAGATTACAGATTCATATTTTTTTCCCTGCCCATCCGAAAGGAAAGCAATGTGTTGTTTTTTTCGCGGTGCCGCTGGGATATTGAATATGAAAATGATGAAGAGTTTTGTATTTACTTACTCCTTTACAGGCTTCTCTTTGGATCTTGTGCTATGCTCAAAAGATGCTTCACAGCATCAGTGCTCTTTATTTTTAGACCAGAGGAATCACTTGAGGTGCTTAGTTCAGTGGTTCTTGATTTTGTCCGAAACTTCCATTTCAGGTGCCGTCTGTTGCCCACTTTCTGGGGACCATGCATAGGTATCTTGAGTTAATTTTTTTTTTTTTTTTTTTTTTTTTTAAGAGTATGATTTTGCAAGTTTTCTGTACTGGCGCTGGATTGCAATGTGTCTCACCCCCGCTTTTTAAAAATCAAGTCAAGTCCCAGTTGCTATATTGCACATCTTACGGCGGAACTGGTTGACCGGGAGTGCAAAGGTCACATGTGGGGGTATAAACATGGTATCCCAAATAGGATACTCAACTGAGCAAGTAGTAAAACAGAGGATTGAATCGAATCAATTTCTCTTCTTGAGTTATGGTTTCCATCAAAGGACATTGCGAATGTTTTGTCATCGAATGTATCTGAGTCTCGTCCCAATTCAGATGTTAAATTCGAGGAGGAAGCACAGAGTAGTTTCTGGACTTCACTTCGACGTAAGTTCAAAGCTTTCATCGATATCTGTTGGTACATCTACTTCAATTTAGATATCCAATCCAGAAATTTGCTTACAGCGCCAGTAAAGGAGCCCTTGGAAAACATTAATTAAGTCTATCATTGTGCAGAACAAGAAGCTTTGCCTAGGTTTATGGTCCAAAGAAACATGTGTTAGGCTGAAAATCAGGCGTCTTGGAAAGATCAAATATAAAAATATTCGTTTATGGAATCTACATAGTCAACTTCTGAAATCGAAACACTACAAAATTGCAGTTAAGGAGAAGACTTGGGGCCAAAAAAAAAAATGCTGAAACAGAATTCAGGCAAGTCATTGAAATGGCTTCCAGGAAACAATCTTGCCAGGCTACTGTTGTGCCTCTCTTCTTCATCAGCTTCCTCACACTGATCGTCCTGGGTTCAACAATCTACTTCCCGCAGAACGTCTTCACCACCCCAACCGAGATCTCCCAGGAGCAACCTCCTTTACCTCTTTCCTTCCACAGCCGAATCTCCGACTTGCAAGCGCAAGTTGGCGTGTTGCTAGAGCAGGTTCACTCTGACACTGAGGAAGCGAAAGCCCTGGCCAAGTTTTCTGATCATGTCATCCACATAGCCGTGGCTTTGGACAAGCTTGCCACTCGCCTATCACATCATGCAAGCAATCTGCCAGCTAATGCCACCGAAATGAGCAATGTTGATGAAGATTCAAGCGATCCAGAGGAATCAGAAGAAGATGCATCGGAGGAATTCATCAGCAATCGTGTCTTCAAGGCAGGGGAGCTCAAGAATTACACTTTGCCTAAACCGAACAGGGTTGCGGGCAAGAAGACGTTTCTCGGTGTCGAAGCAATTAATCCGTCGATAGGAATGGCCTGCGTGGCAATGGCTTCTAATTTAGACCGGTTCATGAGTTACAAATTGTTTGGGACGTGCCCAGATGATTGGATCTTGGCTCAGAAGCTCATGATCAGTGGCTGTGACCCATTGCCCAGAAGGAGATGCTTCTCAAGAACACCACCAAACTACACAAAGCCAATGCCCTCAAGCAAATCTCTGTGGACTCAGCCTGGGGATGTCAACCTATTGTGGAGCCACTACAAGTGCAAGGACTATCAATGCCTCTTCTCCAATCAAACAGTCAACAAAAGGGGCTTCTTCAAGTGCTCAGACTGCTTCGACCTCTCGAAGCGAGGGTGGGAAGTGCCGGCCAATGAGTCAGAATCAGCCGAGTTCACCATCGACCAGGTCCTCGCGCTGAAGCCCTCGGAGATCCGGGTCGGGCTGGACTTTGGCCCGTCGACGGGGAGCTTCGCCGCCCTCATGAGGGAGAGGAACGTGACAGTCGCCACGGCCACACTGAACCTCGGGGCGCCCTTCAACGAGGTGATCGCACTAAGGGGTCTGCTCCCGCTCTACATCTCAGTCGGCTCAAGGTTGCCCTTCTTCGACAACACGCTCGACATTGTACACTCAAGCCTGTTCCTGGACGGGTGGGTTGGCGCGGAGCTGCTTCAGTTCGTGCTGTTCGATTGGGACCGTGTCCTGAGACCGGGGGGGTTGCTCTGGGTGGACCGCTTCTTCTGCAAGAAGGAAGATGTGAAGATGTACGTGGAGGAGTTCGAGAGGCTGAGGTACAAGAAGCTGTTGTGGAGGGTTGTGCCCAAGAGTGACAAGTTGGAGGATGAGTTCTTCTTCTCTGCAGTGCTTGAAAAGCCCATTAGGACTTGAATCTCTAAAACTTCTTCGTGTAAATGAGTCAGAAAGTGGGATTCTGTCATGGAAAGAGTGTCTTTCGGTGCGAACGCTTATCAGACACTGTAGACTTTCTCGGAGCAACATGCATAAATCTTTCCAGGTGTATTAGAAAGGGTATGAGGCAGGGAAACATTTCCAGGAAGTCTTCCAACTGTATTTGAGATACCACGTTAAATTGAGAGAAGCATGTTGTTGTGTCAACTGTCTACTTTTTTTCCTATATCTTCCCGAATTTCTGTCGAAACAACTTTTGGATTGAGACTGTATCCACCGTACGCTGTTTTCCCTCCCGGTTGCAGAAGATGCTCAACTGTCAACGACCTTCCGAAGACAATCTCCGGGCAGTCATTAAGGTGTTTTGCTTAGAAAAATTATCAGGCGGATCAGATGCATCGTGCATCAATCTAACCATCGGACTTGATGGATTTCTTAAAGAAAATAAAAATAAAGAAAGTAATGAGACGTATTCTCATGTTTTAATCTCATATTGATTTGCATCTTGAGTTTTGAAAATCTACCATTAACATCTCGAATTGCATCTAATATATTCATGAATTTGTCATTTTCCTTTCAATTTTGCTCCGTAGCATTTCAAATCCACCCACAATAAAAACTCGCTTCGCCAAAAACCCCAACCTGCTCAGCCCTCTCTCCCAGCATCGCCGGTCCCATTGCACCTTCGCCTCCCAAATTGGGCCGCAAGTTGTCGAGGTCCACCAGTGTCAAGCTCTACTCAAATCCATCAAGCTCTGTCGGCATCGAGCTCGACCCATATCCCTCAAGCTCAACCGAAGCTTGAAGCCGGCCCATGGTTGAAACTAGGAGACGAAGAGAGCTTACTTTGTGTGTGTGAGAGAGAGAAAGAGGAGGGAATGGTTAAAAATTTGGATGAGTGTGAGGGTAGATTGATTATTTTGAATGTAAGGATTTCGTTTAGAAAAGTAAATTGTAGATTCACAAAACTCAAAGGCTTAATTTGATATTGGAATGAAAAGTGTAGATAGGTTTCTGAAAATTTCCCGAAAGATTATATTCACGTCGAAGAAATGCGTTTGCGGTGGAACTGCATAGAGCAAATAGAGATCTGGGGCGTTGCCCACGGGCCATAATCTGGTGAACAATCCATTACAAACCTAAGCCCAAAGGCCCCAGTGAGGTGGAAGAGAATGGAATTTGTGGCCCACACTACTTTTGTCCCCGAACAGAACCTCCTTCAAAGCCGCGGCCCAACTGGTGGTGGGTGTGGCGGCGGCGTGCCGGTGGTCGGCCGGATGGGCGAGAAGCCAGTAGTCGGAACAAGACCACGAAACCCTGGGATCGATGTAAGGATTCAAAAATGAAGCCTCAAATGAAGATTGAAGTGAATAACGCAGGCACAAAGATGACGAATAACTTCTATGATCGATATAACCATTTGAAATTGTAACCCCGTTTTGTTTAATATGCTTAACAAGTGCGACCACCTCGATCAACCTCACTCATTTACGAAAAGTTAATAAAAGGTCTATTCATTCAGCAAGACGCTTAAACGTTTTTTCTGTCATTTGTGTGGTTAGACTTTCATCTCCTCCTGACATGGAAAAACTTTTCATGCGTTTTTCTTTGGTTTAACTGCGATTGTCGTGATCTTTGCTGCCACCTCATGTTCCAACTTTGGACCGTGATCCTCATCCGTCAACTCGATAAACTTAGTTGAATCTGGCAAGAGCGAATGAGAAAAGGATAAACATTCAAGTTCCATGACGAAGAATCTGCTCCACGAAACCCTAATAATCTTAATGGATAAAGACGCAGCCAACTTGGCCTGTCGTCTTCAAACATAAGCTGTAATTTCCTACCGACTTTCGCGCCCGCAATTATAGAATTTGTCAAATGAATTTATGCTTTCCGGATTAAATGGTCGCCCACTCAATTTTAAGTTGTTGTCGGAGTCGGAAGCCTTGAGTTCGATTCCTCACACCCCATTTCGTAGCATATGCATTTCTCTATATGTTGTGTTTCGATAACACTTTCAGATTATCAGGAAAAAGTGAGATGCGTTGAACTTTTCGGTATTATATTAAACTAGCATTTTAAAGGTCGAGCTGTTCCACTTAATTATGCTTTACAAATATTTTGGATATACTAGGTAATATTGACCCTCAATATTAGTCAACAAAAAGAAGAAGTAATACAGACCCTAAATTCATATGTATTAATTTTAAGTAATATTCCGTCTATTATGGGTTGCTCGAGCAAGCTTTCATCGGCTAATCGATTACTAATTTCCGCTTCTTCTGTTGTAAATATTACTTATCTTAATCCGCAACTAATATTTTTCATGGCCAAGTATCTGTTGATTCGACTTCAGAAAAAAAAAAAAAAGAAAAATGCAAAGGAGCTCAGCAACTAACTTGCTGTATGCTCCTGTAATTTGGCTTTTATTTTATATTGTTGTGAGATTTTGCAATACTGCCATTAATTGTTTTAAAATTTTAAATTTTTGGATTGGACTTTTTAACATAGTATCAGAGATAAGATTTATTCTTTTCGTATATGTGTCCATCCCCATCAGTCAAATTTCACGTGACACTCCTAATCCAATTTTCATGTGAGAGAGGGTATTTAAAGAGCACACATTATTTAACAATGGATATACTCTTTATATATATATGGTTTTGCTCCATTTATAATTTTCTAACAATTACATAGAGATTCTTCCAGTTTATCAAGAAATATGGTCGGAACTCAAAATCGAATCCATGACAAAACTGATGAGCTACATACCTGCATGTGGAAGCTCAGTAGAAAACAAAAATTAAAATCTAGCGATGGAAAATGTCGGACTCCATGCAGGGCGATAGCCTTCACAGCAATTGAAACCCCAACAACGATGTCACATTCATCACGGTCGCTTGTTGCCTTGTTGAGCACGGTCAAAAAGTAAAAAAACATGTAAAGAAAGGAGAGGAAAGGAAAGGAAAACAGGAGGCCGAGCCCCTGGTATCTAAGGGCAGGCGTCAAAGGTTCGACTTCACGCCCACTGGAATGGCAAGAAGATCCCAGCATCGAACCTTCCTCTCTCCCCAAGCCAGGTCATTCGATACTTTTCCAAATACCCTTTCCCTCCCAAGAGACAACTTATATATAAGCATTCAAGCCCTCGTTTTAATCCCACGTACACAGCCTTTTGAAAGTCAATATCTTTGGCACACGAGGGAGAGAGAGCAAGAGGAGATCACCTTTCCAATGGCGCGTTGGGTGAAGCCGGAGGTACGATGTTGCTCATCTCGTTTTGCTTGATTGAGGAAACTGTACGTCACGCTCTTAGTGCTAATGAACATGTTTTTTTGGTGACCCATATGTGGCTACGCTGTTTTGAGTAAGTTCATGGTTGCTTTTCACATCGATATGCATGTCAATGTCGGTTTTACCGATTCTTTTTATATAACTGTCTTGCCTATATAAGCTATCGCACCGATTGAGCGCATGTCTATGTTATGTCATATGAGGCTAATTTTGAAGGCGAAAGCCACTTGCATCTTGGGTTGACTTCGTTTTCTTGTCCCGGCTTCGGCATCGCCAGGTGTACCCATTGATGGCGGCGATGACCTTTGTGACCGGTATGTGCGTATTTCAACTCACCAGGAACGTCGCCCTAAATCCCGATGTTAGGTATGTGTCTTGCTCTGAACATGCAGATGCTCCGCCAACAAGTATTTTTCTACAGGGATTAATTAGTCCGTGACGATTGAATTCGATTTACCGACAATAATGAGAAAATCCGTCGAATTCTACGCGTAGGGTCAACAAGCTTAATCGGAGGACGGGGGTGCTGGACAACGGCGAAGAAGGAGAGAAATACTCTCAGCATGGCCTCCGCAAGTTCCTCCGCACTCGCCCGCCGGAGATCATGCCCGCCATCAACCACTTCTTCTCCGAAGACAAATGAAGAATGGAAAGGCAGAAAATGAGAAAGTTCTGTCGTGATCAAGCGTGTATTTTATTTTCTTCTTTTGTGGTTCTCTTTTCTTTTCCCCTTTTTATTACACCGAGACTGTTGAATTCTGGAATATTTTTTACGTAATCAACTGCATCTTTTTCTTGCTTACGTCCATCTACTGAATTGGAATATTTTATGTAATTTGAACGATGCTTTACTACGACGAAGAAAAGCCTCCAAAAGAATAATTTGGCATTAATTGAAAATGAAGGGAGAATCACTTCTAAATTGTGGAGCTTCAATTACGTGAAGAGAATGATTATATGAATGGCTACAGGATCATTTGTACGGTAAAAATTTATATTGATTTTCCATTTTAATACTCTTTGTGGAATTAATTGATCATGTAAAAGTAGAGTTCCCGCTGAAAGCAGGTTGTATGTTTTTTTTTTTTTTCCTGAGGATTTACGGTTTTGTTGTTACAATATGATAATGGTTGAACAGAACTAATTTCGTGATTTGAAGAATAATTTGAATGCACTCATGCTTAATCCAATTCAGCCTGGACCTTTGGTACATCTCTTCCCTCTCCCAAGGTTGGTGCTATTTGTTTCCTGATCTCCAATTCTAGCTCCCTGTCGGCCTCTCCCCTATAACGTCATCCTGCAATTGAGTCAAAACTCCTAGGCTCCGTTGGTTTTGTGAATAACAAATGATTTAAAAAATATTTTTCTAAAAATGATTGTTCATATTACTTGCAAAAATGAATGATCAAAAAATATTATTATCATCTACAAAATTATTTAAATATAACTTGTTATAAATAATGAAAATATTTTCAATTAACTAATTATTTAAATGATACAAATTATCAATTTTAAAGAAAACGTTTTTAAATCATTTAATTTTCACAAAACAAACAAAGCCTTAATTTCTTAATATATTCACCATTATGAGGGAAACATATTTTGCTTCATTTGGCAAGGGCCACCTGAGACTACCCAATCTTCTTAAGCACGGCTTCCACGGTAGCGTTTGGGAGAGTTTTTAGCAGACACATTTGCATAGATGCAAAAGACTTTAGGCTAAATGATTTTGATGAAATGCAAATACTATTTGCAAATAAACATTGTTTGCATGACTTTGGTTTTTAAAAAGAAGAAAAAAACAAAAATTGCAAAAGCAACAAAACTCAAGCGAAGCTGAAAGGTTCAACCACAATCATTGCAAAGGTTGTGCGACCCAAGATGACTAGCCCTTGAGTTGTGCGATCCCAAGCCAAGCGTTGCTAGAGTATCATGACCTCAAGCGGCCCAAATCTGGGCCTTCACACGTAAGGTTGCATGACCTTAAGCGAGTCATATTTGTTGAGGAAACGAGTCTCCTCGAACTCTGCCTTGCTTGAATTTGTTGATTAGGGCTCAAAATCGAGCAGGAGTGTCGTGCGACAATCTCAATTATCTAGATCTTGCATCAAACCACTAGATTTGGCCGACAGACTTGTGATCGTTGATCATCAACCCTCGGCGACCAAAATCAATTTGCACGGTGCCCTTGGGTTCAAAGAAAAAGACATTGAGCAGATGGAGAGAGACGAAGGAGTAAAAGACATACACAAAATTGTTGGGGAAAAAGTTGGCATAATTTTTTTAATTTATTATGGGCTTTGCCATTCGGAAAATGCTATATGCCAATACTAATAAATAGTGGCCTTGAGAGAAAGGCCTTTGGAGGACTTTAGAAATGTAAGTCATTTCCCTAGTGGGCCATAAAAAATTGTTTCCCAAACATTTTAACATTTGTCCAAGGGCCTTTGGAGGCTCAAAGGACTTTGGGAATGTGTTCCCAAACGCACAACATGCGCTCTCCTTCACTCCAGTCATTCCAGGCTTTCTCGATGCTAATTTACATTGCTCGTGGGTGGTCCACATGTGCTCCAATTTGAATAGCCAGGTGATCTTCATGCGAAAAAAGTAAGTGCCTTGCAATAAAGGAGAGTGGTTTTAACCCTCAGCAGGTAGATGGAAGGCGTGTGCTCTTGAAAACAACTTTCTCTACCCATTTAAAGCTAGAGCCCTATCAATTCCTTCCTCAACTCCGCCCTTCTTCTCTCTATTGTTACGCCAAGTGGAATCTCTTTCCTGTGAAGCCAAGATCCTACGTCCTGTCTCAGAGAACATTTCATTGAACTGAACCCATTCAAGTTCCTCCTAGCCTTCGACCTACCTCCATGCGTCTCGATGTCTGAAACAATATCATCAAAATCCCTAGATACAGAGCCAGGGACTATGCTGCAAATCTGTCATCCTCTGCAACATGTCCTGTAGTTGTGGTCTAGTAGAAAATTCAAGATAAATTATTTTTGTCTTCAGATAGTTGCTTGGAACAACATCAAGATAAATAACTGCATCACTCTTCCACCACAGAGGTATAGGCCCCTTGAAAGATCCGCAGGGTCCACATTAAAAATCTTATCCATCTGCTACGGTCGCCCTAAACTTTCCAGCTTTTCTCATTAATTTTTTCGTCTCCATTAAGAAGATGAAGCAGGGTTTTTATATTCTACTGAGGCTTTTCAGCTCCCAAACTGTCACGGGGGAGCCCCAACCTCGACATCTCCAACTCAAAAGAATCATAATGACTTGGTGGCTGGCCCTGGCCAGCCATAACTGCCATTGAGAGAAAAGTGTTCATCCAGTCCATTCTCCAAACCCACAGCTTCAGTTATTTTGACATTTGGCAACATATCTATCTCCCATTCAAGTTGTACCTCCCTAACCCACACCTCCCTCCTAGCTCGAGCTTCAACTTTCTTCCCCTCTCTCATTTTGGTTTGCTTCACACTCTCCCCAATCCTTTGCAATACCTCGACAATCTCTTTCCTGACTTTTTTAACTGCCAACCCTCCACCAAATCCTGACTGGCCTTCCACTTCAAAGACAGTTCCATCATTGCCTGCGTTAAATGTATTGGAACTAGAGCACCCCCTTTCTCATTTCCACCCTAGAAGCTACACGCCTCTCCTCTTCTTTAGGACATCCTACTTTGTAACCCTCCTCTGCAACCTCCTTCTCTACTTCAATGCCATCCTGAAAAAGAACAAGGAATAGGGACCTTAGGAAGAAAGGGATTAGATGCAGAAGGAAGCTGTGAAATATCACTCTTGAGATATGTAGAGTGAGGCTCAACAGGTAAATCAGATGACGGAATGCCAAAGGTTAGGTAGTAGCTTGGAAGGTGTGGTATCAGGTTCCAAGCAGTGATGTAGTGTAATAGTGCTATAATAAGTACGGGAAGGTTCAGATTGCAAATCAGATGAGGGAATGCAAAGATTAGAGGACTTGGAAAATGTGTGATCAGGTTCAGGGCAGAACTGTGGCGTAACATTGTTAAAACAATAGGGGTGAGGCTTAGAAGGGACATCAGAGGAGGGAATGCACGGAGATAAGAAATATGTGAAATATGTAAAGTAGAGTAATTTCTATACATTTCTTTTTTTCTCACAATGAAAATTACACGACGATTCAATGACAAAATGATACGATAGAAATGAATGAAGAAATGACATCGACTATGAAAAAAGAATTTAAAGTGCCGAAAATAGACATCGTGCCGAGGTGGTGAGCTCTCCAAAGAAGAGGGAGAACTCTCACGGGAGGAAAGAAGCCACTTTGATCTCTCATTGGGAAGCACAAAACCTCCAATAACGAAATTTAAAAAGCAACGGCCATTGCGCTTGTCAACGAGGCATAGATCATGGGCTAGTCATCATGGGCTTCTGTTGAATCCAGCGCCTTCTTATCAATTCTTCAGTCGCAACGTTATCGGGCCGAAGACTATTCGCCAACTTACCCAAATGAAAATTAAGAGGCTGATCGATCTCGTGATTTGCGTAATCAATGCCAAACTGAATATTTCATAAACTTAAATAGGTATTGAGCCTATGAAATCAATAAGCAATACACATGATCAGCTAGCTAATGATTTAAGCCTAGCATGTAATGATCGCCTTCGGATAATATATAGCATTTACGATCTACTAAGTCAACAACTCTTCAGAGATCTTAGGGTTTGGGTCCGGTCGGACATCAGTTTGATTGATCCCAAGTTTCAGCACATAAAGCCGGTTAGGCATTATTGTCCAGCATGTGCGCAGGTAGATTAGGAGGGCATCTAACACGTGCAGGCGATTTCGAGATGGATGATGACAGATGATGATATTAAAGAATAATGACATGCATGATTGGATTTAGCGCACGCAGTGGTCCAAGTGTCGCCATGTTGCTGGGGGAGAGGAATAACATACAAAACATCAGAATCTGCATCTATTCATCACCTACTGAACCATAAAACATCAATTCTATTTAGCAACTGGGTTTGATCATCTATCATCAATTCTTGATAATGTTTCGTGCGGGTGTGAAATGGGTCGCACGTTGTCGGTGCATTCTGGCATTACAAATGTCCATATACCAAAAAAAAAAAAAAGATAATTCTATTTATAGGGTTTGACTGGCGTGCCCTTGATATGTACCACGGGCTTTGAGCTCCGATGTTCTGGATACAGCTTTGACTAAGTGGATCATGGAGATATTTTTTCTTACAACAGATGATGTCGGCGCATGCCTTGGTCGGTAAGTACTAAAGCGTGAAGAGTAATTCAGCTTTGGAGGCTTTGCTACAGATTAAAACGTGGTTAAAGGAAAAGGCAACCCTCGTTCACACAAGAAGCAAGACGGGAAATATATGCTTCCCCTAAGAGATTCACATGCTGATTTTCGCACCTATACACGCACCCGAAAGGTCTTGAACCAAAATTTGAATTTATTCCTGAAAAAAAAAAAAAAAAATCTCCATATGGAAGAGCTCTCTCTATGCCTGAGGGTGGTAGCTGCTGCCTCTTTGGCCTCCCTTATCCCCATTCTCTCAGCCTGTTTGTTTCTCCTATATAGAAGCTTTCTGGTCTCTGTCCTCTTTGGGTTTTCAGCGGCTTCCTGCTGCAGGATTTCAATGGAAGAGGATGTTGATGCGGATGCTACGCGCACATGTTTGAGAACGTCACATATAGTTGCCTGGCATGTCTATCTTACATCATTGCAATGAAACATCATGTTCGAATGTGAAGGATTTTGATTTCTTTTTAGCAGCATTTTTTCCAGAGGCAATGGAATAGAAAGTTAATTTGAAATGTACTGTTTACAATCCACGACTTGTTTTGACGCAACATACATTTTGGAGATGCAAAATGTGCCAAATGTTCAAACGACTGTTGACGTTGGAATCAAGAACTTACTTGATATTGATGTTCCATGTAACCTTTATAAATCTTGCGCTTGCACGAATGACATAGTGCTGATTATTTGTTCATCAATGGAACTTTGTTATTACTCATTTTGGTCGTGGATAACCACACCATGTCCATAACGTGGTGAACTATCGAGACTAACTTATCAAACACAAAAGACCGCAAGCAATGATATTTGGTATGTCAATTTGAAGAGACCTGTTCAATTCAGAGTAACTAACTAAAGACACTTTCATGGACTCTGTCAAATTAGGAAACCACACCATCACTTCTTTGAACATGATTTGTGCAATTCATGAGTCATCTTACTAACTACCATGTCAATCAGTGTCATATTGAAGCAAATTCTTTTTTAAAAGGGTAAAAATTGGAAATATGACGAGGACGGCTGTGATATCATTGGTAAAGATTAAAACTGTAACACTTAAAAAGGTCTGCACAACCTTACCAATATGTACAAACAGTCGCCAGTGGAAATCCATGGTAGCAACACATTACAATAAAGCGGCTTAACATGACAAAAAAGAAAAGGGTCGAGTTGTTCAGATCTTCGGTCCCCGCTTCGAAGGCCTCAATCAATACAGCCAGGCATCAAGATATTAGAATCAAGAAATGGGCGAGCAGATGGACATGTATCTCTTAGCTCTTTGTCCTTTTTGCTATTCCGAAATAGCATATACATTTATCGACCCTAACTTTCAAAAATCGAACATTAGCATATGAAAACACGGACTTACATGATTTGATTCCTTCACGGCGTGATCTCAGACACAAAAGAAAGAGCAAGGACACCGCGGTGTGCATACGTGTGCGTGATTGAGAGAGTCCGAGAAAAATTAGGGAACGACCCTCACGAGTGGGAAGGATTCATCGCAATAATTAGCGCGAAAATTGGCCAACGTCGCTTTTGGCTGCGCATCTTTTAGCCGTACCGGACTCGTGGTTGGGCCTCGCTTGTGAACAGACTAGTACTTGTCAAGTAACGGGTCATACCAAAGCATCGATCGCGATATTCCCCCCACGAGGAGGGGGGGGGTAACATGCAAGAATGCGGACGCTCTTTTCATATCGGGTCTTATTTCTTTCAAGCACAAAGTGATGTTGTGCCCTACCACAACAAAAGGAGGAGAGAAAGGGGGCTAAAACTGAAGGCCCTTTCTTAGAATTTGTGGGCAATCCCCATTAGGGCCAAGCAGTCGACCGAATCACATGGCCCTGGCGACCCCTCTTTGCACGATGACGTTTCCTAAATCGAGGGCTAAAATGAGAAAGAAAAAAGAAGAAATTGGAATTGAATGGAATTATTAATATTATATGGTGGGGAATAATGAAAGGATCGAGGGCAAGGGCAAGGACAAAAGCATATTGGGCGTCGGTACCATCTGTAATGGGGACCTTAACACATGGGTGGGGGTGGGCGGGCTTGGTAAGTACCTGTGGGAGCCAAACACCACCCAACTTGAAAAAAATAAAAATAAAAAGCCAAGAAAAATTAATTAATTAGGTTATCGAAAATTGGAAATTAAAAAAGGGAGGAAAAAGAAAATGTTGGTTGGAATATGTGCACACGATTGGGGTGGAATGATTGTAAATTTTAATAATTTGCTGGGGGTGGTCTAACAATTATTAATTTCCATCTTTTGAAGCAAACTCAATCTAATATCTTTTTTTCCCGTTCTCTTCATCGTTGTTCCTACTTTCTCGCCATCAATTATTGGGCGATGCTACTATCACCTTATTCTAAAGTTTACATGGAATCATCGGATTCGTGCGATTTCTCCAGGGGTCAGAAAAGTGATATTTGATCGACGATGTCGTCTCTGATGTGGTTTCATTTTCTGGTATGGTTGGATAGTGAAGAAGTAAGAATTGTGGAATGTTCGTGTACAGTAGGACTTGTGGAATGTTCGTTTATGTGTACACTTAATGTCTTGTTTTTTTCTCGAATGACTAGGGTAAGTCGCACAGATTTAGGCGCGTTTGGAAGGTAAGAACCCTATTTGAGCAACACACGCACGGGCGAGAATGTATTAAGGGACGAAAGAGAAAGGGCGGCACGATGATCCGCATAACTTCGAGTTTTTGCTTACATTTGTGAAGTTCATACCATGGGAAAAGAACCTTAGTTATTGCAACCCCTTGCCATAATACCTCGGTTGCTGACTAGAGGACTCAATGCATCATGAAAAGGAAAACCCTAATTGATCAACTTTGCAAACCAAGACACGTTGCACATGCCCTCCAAGTTAGAGTTCTCTATATTGTATTGTGCTTAAGATCATTGAATCAAGAGTAAGAAAATTACACCTATCAAGATCTCATTTCCAAACTTATTTGATGGTCTAAGTTGTTATATTAACTAAAGGTTATAAATAGGTTTAGAATGATAAAGTTAAGAATAATACAAGTGTTAGATGAGTTTACAATTTACTTAAATCCAACTCATCTCTATAATTCTCTCTTCACTCTCTTGCCCTCACTCAATTTGGCGCTCACTCACTTCTCAACAAATCTTGGATTGGCCAAAAGTGGTCTGCTTCCCAAGGGCACTAGGCTAGTCCCTAGTCTTGGGGTCACTAGAACCGTATTGTGTAGGTTGATCCTTGGAGCCAAGGCTTTAGAAGACTGACTGTATATATATATATATCCAAGCCCTAGTGTATAACTTAAAGTACCTAGCACCTTTTCCTTTTTCATTGTATTTATATCCCAGTCCAACTCGGACCAACATTGTGTGTGTGTGCACACGCGTGCGCAATTCATGGTTTATACTATGTATTTTGTACATTTTATTGATTTATTTTATTTCACATGTTCATCCTCCATGGTTTGTTGCTTTTGGCAAATGGATATTTCCATTGTTACCTTATTTTAGATTTCTATTTGACTTGTACTGATGTTTCATAATTTAGTAGTTTAATATTGTATTGTTTTTTTTTTTTTTTTTTTTGTGATTTAGGGAACTCACGCACCGTACCAA
The DNA here is from genome assembly GCA_017140325.1 of Eucalyptus leucophloia subsp. euroa. Classification (NCBI taxonomy): domain Eukaryota; kingdom Viridiplantae; phylum Streptophyta; class Magnoliopsida; order Myrtales; family Myrtaceae; genus Eucalyptus; species Eucalyptus leucophloia. The sequence goes on from CM029476.1 coordinate 32,294,921, forward strand.
TACGGACAGCCCAAAAAGCCCAGGGTAACGGGAGGTAAACCCTGGGAGCAACACGTGCTAGCCACCACACACGTGCCACCGGTAAGTCACCCTACGACGTCGGGGAATTGAACTCCCACTCCTTGCGTTAGGGGGAGAAGCTACCGCCGCCAAACGCCACCCGGTGGGTGGTTTTAATATTGTATTGTTGATAGATATCTAATTTAAAAAGTACCATTGTCCTCTTAAGGAATACAAAAATTAAAACAAATGGTTTACATATAACCCAATCCAACTCGAACCAACTTCGTGTGTGTAATTCAAGGTCTATACTACGTATCTTGTACATTTTATTGATTTATTTTATTTCACGTGTTCGTCTCTATGGTTTGTTGTTTTTGGCAAATGAAGATTTACGTTGTTACCTTATCTTATATTTCTATTTGACTTGTACCGATGTTTATAATTTGATCGCTCAATATTGTATTATCTATGGATATCTAATTTTAAAGAATACGTTTATCCTTTCAAATAATACAAAAAATAAAAAAAAGAATAGGTTGCTTCCAAGTTAACCCTGGAACTAGATTGGACTAATAAGATTAGTCCAGTCCTTAGTGCCAAGTGCAACAAAGTCGATTCCTGGCCTAAAAATTAAGGACCAACATTGCGGGTTGATCAATAGTTAGATCGCTGGACCAACCCAACTTGAACCATACTCACTCCTAGTGTTTTCCAAAAACTTTGTCGGTAGGACGTCGCAAATCAACAAACTTGCTATAGTATTCACTTAGAGCATGCTGCAATGCCAGTGTTTTGCCATCTCAAAGTTCTCTTAGGGAGCCAACCTCGACGATTTCTGGCAGGCCATAGTTATGGCTCTAGTAATAGGAACGAAACTCCTTTAGTAATATGGTTAAGGAGGATCACCATCTAGATAGTCAATCCCAATTATCCTCCCAAATTGAAAGTGAGAAATTCTAGAAAGGGTTTTCTTTCAAACATAAATGCTCAAATTGCTTTTCTTTGGGCAAAGTTCGATCCATATTAACTTCCACGTAAAAGCAGGTCTAATCAAACCCCTTCACCTCTCTAAAAGAAATAAGCTATCACACACTTGAGGTAACCGGCAGAGAAATGTATACTTATTGTTGAGACACACACATAAGCTTGATATGTTGGTTAAGAAAGTCATCAGAAAAGAGTCTAACCCTGACGATGTTAGCATGTAAAGTTGGGTCACCTTTACTAAAAAATTTTAATCAAAGAGTCATCCAGCAAATTAGAATATCTATACTTCATATCATGCCAAATTTTCGATACAAGACTTCTCTAGTGCCTCATCACATGCAAAAACGTGAAATAGAAAAGTTATTAACCTTAATAAAAAAAATTAATTTAACAAAAACAAAACATAATGTCAGTGAACTCCGTCCTCTTAAGAGTCCTCCAATTGTTTATATGTTTTGAAAAAGTCAAGTTAACGGGTATCTTCCGCGCCTTCATTAGATATGTTCAACATAAAGTAACTTAATTTCAAAAGTAATTATTACGTAAATATATATATGTTTGGGTTTAGTCGTTCAATGATGAATCTCACAAATCTGGTGGGCAATGAGTTCTTTAACTGGAAGTCGTGAAAGAGTACGTCCAGACACTGAGCAAAAAGGTATGGACCAGCCACACGTGACTTCGTCTCTGCCACATTTTTGCAGGGCTTGAAGGCAATAACTCCCCTCGTGCATTTGCAGGTTCCTGATGAGCGATGACGTCCTTTCCTCTGTTTCTCTGAAACTGACCTTTTCCTAATTTTCCTGAATATTGATTATTATTCTAAGCTTAGATTGGAAAGGCCAAAAGGGCCAAAAAAAAAAATTATTTATTTTTAAATTGAACAAACGAACTGTAACGGGAGCGGAGAATGTCCCGGACAAGAAGCGGCTCCAACCGGGTTTAAATGGGACAGAGAAAAAATCGAACGGTTCTTAAATAAATATATGAAAATTGAATTAACTTATGGATTCATCTTTTGATGTAACAACTCAAAAGTTAAATGTACTAGGATGAAAACACTCTCAAGAAGGAAAACATCTGAGTCATTTATATATTAAAAAATAAAATCATAAGACTTGATATAAAACGGGCCAAAATAACCAATACTTCAATTGAGTTATTCCAAAATTGTTACACAAACCCTAGAAATAAACATAGCTTCTTCTTTTTTTTGGGGTTGAATTATAAACGATTATAGCTTATCTATATTAATGGCGATGATGATGAATTACATAATAAATTCAGTTAGAAAGAGTTTAATTGCAAATAAACATCAAAGTAAGAATTGGGTTTTCAATCTAATTTTTTTTTTTGGACAAGGGATTTTCAATCTAATTACTCGAACAAACGGAAAACCATTTTTCACACGAAACGAGTCTTTAATCTCTTTTCCCAATCCGTACCAACCGAGAACCTAAAACAGTCGAAGCACGTCGGAATTAGAAACCAACAGGCCCGTACTTTTAGCAGAACCCTCCGGCATTAAATGAACATCTCTATCTTCTTTTCGCGTCATTCCTAGGCAAAGGATTTCTCTAATTTTGAATCCGAGCGAGAGCTGCTGTCGCAAGGTGGAGCCGATGGCGTGGCTGGAATGGTCCCATCTCCCATGGCCATAGAAGGCGACCTCCCGCACAGGGTCGAGGAAATCGAGTGAAGAGAGAGGTGGGGAAGAAATATCAGGGAAGGAGAAGGAGGAGGAGGGGGCAGAAAAGCAACAAAATCAATGCATCAATCAGTCTCACCGAATACAAACAGGCGAACGTGGATAGCCCTCCCCACACGTGCAACTAAAATCAATCATCACGTAGTTGTGTCCCATCCTCTCATCTCTATCTATCTATTTCTCATAATGATAAGATTCAACCTCAGAAATAATAATAAATAGGAAAATGCCCGAAAGAATAATTGGAAATTGAGTCTGACGTGTTTTAATTAGTTCTTGCTCCAGCATCTTTACTTAGGCTGAGTTCAATCAGTTTGAATTTTTTTTTCCCTTCCCTTTTCTTATATTTTATCGGAAAACACGCTGAAATCTTAATTTTGATGAGTAGACAAGCAAGAACTTTCTTTTAAATGCGTCTCCAGAAATCGTGTGGTTGGTTTACCAAGCCATTTACAAATCACATGATGTCGGGTTACCATTTTTTCATTAAAAAAAAAAAATTACGAAACGTCGTCATCGGGATGGGGTTAATCTGTACCTGAGTCAAATCTGGAGGAGCGTGTTGAAATGGGAGTCGCTTGGTCCAAGAAAACAAAAAGTAAAGGACGTTGAGTAAATGAGTGCACGTTCAGTAATAGTAAAGCGAAATAGGATAATTCTTGGAACAACATTTCGCTCTGTGCTGAGCTTTCTTTTTCTCTTGCTCGCCTTTTTTTTTTGTAGAGAAGATGAGAGGGAACATAGGTATAAGCAGGTTGTAAATATAATGAACAAGAGAAATTTCTAATGTGACGTTTAAGAAAAGGCCCGCCGACGCCTATCGATTTTCCTCTCAAAGGCGCTAAATTGACCAAAGTCTTTTTTTCAAATAGAGATTTATAAAAATCAGGCCTTCTTCATAAGTAAATAGTAGTCAAGCACTCGAAAAGCTTCAAATATCCTGGATAATCAGGTGAGTCTTGAAATATTTTGAAGAGGGTGCGATTGAGAAAGATGTCGAGGCACACGGATGCATGTATATCTAGTGAACCCTTATTGACCAAAAAAAAAAACTTCTTGATTAATTGAATTCGAACCAAAAAAATCTAAAGGAAAATAGGAAAAAGATGTGATGAGTGAGTGTACGACAGAGAAAAGTGCCAATTGCACGAGGGCCTCTTTCTTGTCCTCTTATGCTTTTCTGCCACAATTTGGCCTCCCCGCCCAGCAATTATTTCCTTGTACTTACTCTCTCTCTCTCTCTCTCTCTCTCTTCCAGCCTAACATTGATGTCTTCTCTGTGCAACCCGCTCATTCATATTCAATCTTGACAGAACACCCATCTTCAATTAATGAACCGATTCAATCCCCTCACTCCCCCGCCTCCCTCTTCTTCCCTATCTCTCCCTCTCTCCATAAATCTCTTGATCAAATTCTCTTTGTTCATTCCTTTCCATCGCATGCCTGCAATGACTGTTCCATTGGGTGTCGGCAATACAACCATCAAATCATATTGCACGGCAACCACCACCACCAAAAAACAAAAAACAAAAAAAAGGAAAAGTCTGCGTAAGAGTAGAGTCCTAATCAATCAAATGACCCCAAAATTTTTTCCTTATACACAGAACAAACAATAGACTTCTAAAGGTGCTGCTTGCTCCACCTGTCAAAGACAATGAAATTCCCATGCCCGGAAGCAAGGTTCAAGATAAGTGTATGTGTGTGTGGAATATTCAATTCCCATGTAGAGAGTTGATGTGTCTACTCATATCTTTGTCATCAAACTTTATCCATATAATCAAATATATCATAAAAGTATGAACTTTAAGAAGAATATCCCAAACCCATTCCATTTCACACGGCCAAGCCGGGCACCTCGCTGAACTTTTTCCTTGACAAAGAGAGGCTGCCGACCTAATCGAAACAATTGGTGAACTACTTCGTAAGGATATACGCATACCCTTTTTTCTTTCCTACTTCGTTCTGAGTTCAATTTAACGTGCTCTTGCACAACCATGAATGTTACGAATGGCTCTCAGAATAACAACATGACATCAAAAGGGTGAAGAAGAAAAAGAGAGAAAAAAGTGGGTTTCCCCATCTTTTTGTGTCAAATCCCTTTCCAAGGATCTGCTCTTGGATCTACACTTCCCTTCAAGTCCCCATCAACCCCAAACCTTTTGTGCTCGGACAAAACCATCGGTTTCAGCGCAAATCAAAAGTCAAAAGCAAAATGAGAGTTGTAGCTGTGAAGGCGACGAAAATAATGGAATACAGGATGGGAGAAAATCTAAATTACACGACAAAGCAAACTGTCCCGATTGTGTAAATTCATGGTACAAAGTTCTTCGGCGAGACTGGCGATGATTTCACACCCCAGATGTACACCTACTGTACGGAGCCGCCCCCCCTCCCCCTAGAAGAAAGATGTGAAATACGTTTGATACAATGACAACTGTGCCGATTGGGATGGATGTCTCGACCACTCTAGAAGATTGGAATTCATGGGGCCTCTTCTAATGCCCCCCACCATACCCCATCCCTCTAATACCTGCCCGCCACATCTCTGTGCGTACGCATATGTGTACGTATATGTAAATATAGCATTTCTTTTCATAATTGACACTATTGTGAAAAGATCAAACCAATAAGTTTTTTGATATTTGAAATGGGATACATAGAGTGTTTCCACCGCTTGAAATATTGGGTTTTAGTTGGTTGTCGTAATTATTAAACTCACTAGTCTCAAAACACTCGGCATTCATTCTAAATTTCAAATCGATTCCGTTTTGTCCGTTTAAAGAGTATCTCATCTTCTAATCTTGTCTTAATTTAGCTAGCTATCTTAAATTATTGTCAACATCACGGTTGTGTGACAAACTTAGGTATAGAAAAATTTTGAATAGGTTAAAGGCAAAAATTTACAATAATTGATGCAAAAAAAAATGATTGTTAGATGGAAACCGTAGATATTTTTTTTCTTTATTTGGATTTTTCCCAATTTATTAATATTTTGTTAATCATGTGTCGGTATTATTCTTTTGGTTGTGAACATGAAGCTTGAACTGTTCAATTAATCAACTTATTCCCCGCTAATCTCGGCGCACATAGTTTAGCATGTGGCGATTTTTGGAGGTGTAGAGAAGTTGGCTATATCAACTTTTCATCTAATCATTGAAAGATTTGGGGCAAACTTTAAAAGAGAAAACTATCACGATGCATATGATTGAGAGGGAGCGGGTTAGGATAGACATCTAGGGCATTTCCCTGTGAAATGTTCTCAGACAGATCCAATTTGATGTGATTAGTCGAAACTTACGTTTTTGTCCCTTTGATACTGTAGTTCAATGCTCCACGTAACTATTCTGGGTCGAGTCCATTGTTTCTTCTTCTCCGTTTTCGTGCTGAATTTGCTCAAAACACCAATAAAATCCCCATTCTGATGTATTGAATTGGATTGAGTAGAAAAATAGAGTTTTTCAAGTGAAATTGTAACTTGTGTATATACGAGAAAGAGGATCTTTATGGTGAAAACAAGGAAAGGTCATTATGTGATGTGCAAAAAGAGATTCACCTTTTCATTTGCTCATCCTTTAAAGTAAGTATGCATATTTGCATCTTATTTGATATTGAGAGATGGAATCACTTGCTGTCGCGGTTCAATTTGAGAGGAGACCGTGGATGAAAGGTGCATTTGCACTAGTTGGCAATGGTTGATTTGTTGGTTCGGACTTAAATTGAGGGGCAGCCGACCCAATGTAATAGCGACTTACATAAAAGGAGGAGAATGTTGAGCACACAAGTGAATGATATGAAAGACTAAGATCTCCCATGTTAGTTGCTTAGAACTAAAAGAAGTAATGGATAATACCTAGTTAACCCATGTCTCCATGACTTAAAACTTTTGGGTGAAAGAATAGTTCAATTAGGGTTTTAATGGTTCGAGCCATGAGCGCCATCCTGGATCTCTTCATTATGAGCAAAGTAGATTATCGTGGTTCCTTTCTCAATAATGACAAACCTCTACTTAATCTTAAAAATGATGCATCCATCTAAATATTCACTAACAATCTATCATATCTCCCCAATATTTCTATTTTGTAAATTAGTCTTCATACCCTCTAAGAAAATACAATACAATACAACTCTCTCTCTCTCTCTCTCTCTCTCTCTCTCTCTCTCTCTCTCTCTCTCTCTACACTTATTCAAAAAAGATGTGGCAGCCAAGGCAGTGTCCTGTAGCGGATTTAGTAGTTCCACGAGCGGATCTTCTTGACAGACATGTGAAGGACTCGGGCAGTGAATGAATGAATGAATGCCCCCTTTTCTTTTCTCTTCTTGCTTTTTGGTCCAGGGAGGTGGTGTCCATGTGCTCCTCTCTTGACTCTTTCCATGAGCACCCCTCTTCCTCCATATTTTCTATTACACATATTCTTGACAAGAAAACACAACATACCTGTTTATACGCACAATCCTCTCGAATAACACATAATTTGTACTCACAACATTATAAACTTTGTCCCAATCGAAAGTGTTGAGAACCTACACGAGCATAGTACATGAAACAAGTATTCTAATTCTACCGTCCATGATATGCTTGTTGTGCATCTATCATCATATGAGATCAATCTTCGACCATGTTTTTTCTGCTGAGAAAGGTCATGTTATACTAACACAAGCTAAAACGTTGTCTCAATTTCTTAACCCTAATGTTAATCAGTCATTATCACCCAAGTTCTCTTATCCATTTTATTCCACATGCGCCCTAACATTATTTGTGATTATGTTTTTCATATATATATAACACAGATATAGTTTCCATAAACTAATGTCGAGATGTCAATACATACTCAAATTAGTCTTTGCAGCATACTTGCCGATATCTTCCATACTGCCTCTGAAAATGAATATTTCCACCGCGCACCTATGTTCTAATTTTCCCCCTTTTTCAAAAAAAAAAGAAAAAGAAGAAGGAAGAGCAATAAGAGGCAAATTTTTAAAAGAGCAAAAAGAAAGAAGAAAAAGGACACAATCATCCTGAAAGCGACCAAACCCCAATAAAGAATTGCAGCTGTAAATAGTCCCACACTAGTTCCCAGTATAACTATCAACATCTCCTCACGGCCAACCCTTTTTCCCCTTTGCTCATCAAATGTTCATTCATACAAAAAAAGCATTTTAAAATGAGAGGGTGCAAACAAACATTCATGGCTGAGATCTTGAGAAATCCTGTTGGTAGTGCACGTATGACTTTTTCAAATTCACTTTCCTGATTAGAATAATCCATGCTCATAACTTCTCTGTCCAATCACACCGTGTGCTTGGTTAAAAACTGCCAAAAAGTTAAACATTTCCTTGGCATCATATACTATTTTTTTTTTTTTTTTTGGGGGGGCTTTTGGTTTTTGCTTACTATTTTTATAATCGCTGCATGTCTTATCGGAGGGTCCTCTGGTAGTAGGGCGCACGAGATTGGCGTTTATTTTAATGGACTTATCGAACCATCTAACTGAATGTGTTGCAAAAGGAAATTTGATGGTATTGCAGATGATACGATTCTTTTATAAATAGTTCATCAATTAGTGATCATAATTAAACTATTTTTAAGTTCCTTGTGTACGGGCACTTGGACTCTCCTAGATAGTTATAATGAACTCTTGAAAGAGAGAACACATGAAAACAAGGGAATGTAGTGGACCCTGTATTATTAGCAAGGGTATCATTTTGAATCTCTTCAAAGATTAGGTGACTGGATCTAGGTATTAGAGTCTGCGGTCCATCCTAAAGAGACTTGATTAGAGAAATCAATATGATTAACATTCGGGTGAGTGCAAGAAGCCCCGGCTTTGAATATCATAAGCCGAAGGATAATTGATTCTGTCTATTATGTCATTTCGGAATAGAATTAATAATCTATTAAAACAATTAAATTAGTGGTCCCCTGTCCCCTTCTCTCTCTCTCTCTCTCTCCCCACGAGGCGCTGTGAGTCCTATATATACTCGTACTCGGAGATCAAACCAGACAAAGCCCCATAACATTTACAGCTCTGAGAAGGAGGTTAGGGAGTGAGTGAGTGTGGTGGGCTTTTTTTGAGCTTCTTGGGAGCAGCAACAATGGCTGTTTACATCTTCTTGGCTCTTGGGGTGGTGTTGGTGCTCTGTGTATGCACTGCCTTGCTGAGATGGAACGAGGTAAGGTACATGAAGAAAGGTCTGCCTCCGGGCACAATGGGTTGGCCAGTCTTTGGTGAGACCACCGAGTTCCTCAAGCAAGGCCCTAACTTCATGAAAAACCAGAGTGCCAGGTCATCTCTCTCTCTCTCTTTCTCTCTCTCTCTCTCTCTCTACTGAGTCGTTTTCTTTTACTAGTTTTGAGGGGTCACTGGTGAGTGGCGACTGGGTGAGCTTTATCTCATTGGCCTTCCATGGAGATTGAAATCTACTTGGTTAAGCTTTTCTCTCCCTGAGAGAGTAAAAAAGTTCTATGGACTCATGTTGCCAGTGATGTAGTGGACAGAATCAATTTGAAACCGAGAAAAAATCGTCATTTTTAATGGGACCCCGAGCGAGAGTCCTGCGTATTCTGGAAATATAATTGACTTGGCCTAATAGACTCCCCTCGAAGCAATATTTGCCCAAAGCAGCCCCGGTGCTGCACTAATGTGTTTCTGAAATGGTGGTTGATTGGTCTATGCTCTTGTCTAGTAGAACCCGCCGTTGCTTTTAGGCAACTTTATGGGCATGAAAAAGCTTGCATGGACAGAAAAGTAATGTAAAGAAGTGAAAACCTTTTGTGGGATCTATCGTTGTCACCCCCGTGACCGATCGCGTTCGCGCTGGGTAGAGTCCAGATAGGTGGGTTCGCCTTCTTTTGCCCAACGAAACTCTTCTGTCAAAGAAAATGCCCTTGGATAACGTAAGATACATCTCATTTGTCTTGGCAACATCAGTGGTCGATCAGTCCAGTAGATCCAATAATATGTTCTTCCCAAGCTGGTGGTTCGGCGTCCTCGTTCGATTTTTACTCAGTTCGCTTTGCTGATCGGAAAACGCTGCAGGTACGGGAGCTTCTTCAAGTCCCACATCCTGGGGTGCCCCACGATAGTGTCCATGGACCCAGAGGTGAACCGGTACATCCTGATGAACGAGGCCAAGGGGCTCGTCCCGGGTTACCCGCAGTCCATGCTCGATATACTGGGCAAGCGCAACATAGCGGCGGTTCACGGCGCGTCCCACAAGCACATGAGGGGTGCTCTGCTCTCCTGGTCAGCCCCACCATGATCAGGGACCAGCTCTTGCCCAAGATCGATCGGTTCATGCGATCCCACCTCGCCCGCTGGGACGATGGCTCCATTATTGACCTCCAAGACAAGACCAAACAGGTACTTTCAAAAAGAAATTTTTAAAGCTTTGGAAACGTTACGGGCAAAAATGACATCGCAGCCCCCCGCGGCTCGGTTGAATTACGGCTACTGCCTAGCCCTCTTGGAAAGAATGCCAAGAGTGGAGAGCGCTTCATCAATCAACTTTTAGATTTTTCCTTTTAACGAGACCCATACCAGACGTGTAATGAGAGTTGGTGAACCTAAGAAAAGTGACTTCCCCTCCTAGGAAAAAGAACAGTTGCTCTCTCATTGGTAAAAATCTTGCCATGTATACATTTAAAGTTGAATCATTCCCTAAAGAGATTTCAACCGTTCATAAGGTCAGATCTTGACAGCGCTTATTGAAGTACTTCTTTTGCGGGCATGATCTTTGATCAAAGGATATCTTTGTTTGGGATATTCATAGTTTAATGGGCGATAGTTTGTGACATGAGTGCATACAACATATCAAGATTCAGTTTCTTCAGTTTCTTAAGTGCATCCTGTTTCATCAATCCGTGCAGATGGCACTCCTCTCGTCGCTGATGCAAATCGGAATCGACTCCAGCTCCATTTCCCAAGAGTTCATACCCGAGTTCTTCAAGTTGGTCCTGGGCACTCTCTCCCTGCCTATAGACCTCCCGGGCACAAACTACCGACGAGGTTTCCAGGTGAATCAGGGAATCCGTGTACTCACTGGCCAGTATTTTCGATCTGTTCTTTAAGGCTATTATCTAAATTTGAGTCTCATCTTTTCTTTTCTTTCTGCAGGCTAGGAAAAATATACTAGGCATGTTGAGGAAACTGATAGAAGAGAGGAGGGCCTCCCAGGAAGCCCACAATGACATGCTTGGTTGCCTCATGAGGAGTGATGATAACAAATACAAGTTGAATGATGAAGAGATCATTGACCAGATAATCACCATCATGTATTCCGGGTACGAGACCGTTTCGACTACGTCCATGATGGCTGTCAAATATCTCCACGACAACCCGAGCGTTCTTCACGAATTAAGGGTAAGTTGGGAAAGAAAGGCTGCAATGTGTTAAGTATATAAGCACTGAACGTTTTTTTTTTTTTATCTTTTCAAAGGCATTGCTAACTCTGATATTGTATTATTCAGAAAGAACACTTGGGGATTAGAGCGAAGAAAAGGCCGGAGGATCCTATCGAGTGGGACGACCTCAAAGCGATGCGGTTCACTCGGGCGGTGAGACTACCTACATTCAACTTTCCTGCGAAATTTTATTGCCGCAACGAACTCTACTAACTCGTGATTGCATAATGTCCTTCCACATTCTTCAGGTCATATTTGAGACCTCCAGATTGGCGACAGTTGTCAATGGGGTCTTGAGAAAAACCACTAAAGACATGGAGCTCAACGGTATGTCCAACAGCAAGTCTCTAATCATGTAACCAACATTTCTGGGGACTGTCGAGCGAATTACTCATTGCCTTCTTCTCTGTTCTTCGTTTTCAGGGTTCTTAATCCCAAAGGGATGGAGGATATACGTTTACACAAGAGAAATAAATTACAATCTGCGATTATATCCCGATCCACTAGCTTTCAATCCATGGAGATGGCTGGTAATTATCTGTGCATAGCAGTACTGCTCTGTTTCTGTACTATTGACGGACGATATTGTTCTAACCATTCCAAACTTGCCATTTCTTCAGGACAAAAGCGTGGAGTGTCAAAACTACAACCTAATTTTCGGTGGGGGCACAAGGCAATGCCCCGGAAAGGAACTTGGGATTGCTGAAATCTCCACATTTCTTCACTACTTTGTGACCAGATACAGGTACCTATCACAGAGAGCTTTGGCCCTTTTGATGCATTATTGAACTTAAGCAATGATTTCCTTTCTTTTCATCGAAAAACGTGACATTAATAATTCACGGATCTTTCTTTTGCCCTTTCTTTCAGATGGGAAGAGATTGGGGGAGACAAGCTAATGAAATTTCCAAGAGTAGAAGCACCGAATGGGCTGCACATAAGGGTTTCCCCTCAATGCTGACTTGACTCCAATATTCTTATGTACAGAAGAAACCAAAAGAGGAAAAAAACAAGAAGCGTGACAAGTACAGATGTACATTAATGATTTTTGATAGATTTAAGTAGGAAAGTGCACCAGATTAAAGTTTTGCAGCTCGAGCCAGATGCTATCAGTGCTCATCCCTCGTGTAAAAAAACTGCTCATTTGATCATTAGGCTGGACCACAGTTCCCCAAATATCGCAACCGGATTGTCATTTTTCTATAAAACTAATGCGGTCATTGACAACAGCCTGTGCACCTAACATCATGTGAGCGCACGTTGAAGGCCTCTAGTGAGAGGTTAGACCGGAAATGCTTCAGCAAAAGAAGCAGAAAGCGGGGTGGAGTAGGCACAACCAATGCGAAATGATTAACCGGCCCGTGATTTTCTAAGTTGGAAGTGGGCTTGGAAATTTCCGATCCAACTGAGCGAGACCCCGAGTATCGATGTGGGCTCTTCGTTGCCTAGGTACATGTCATGCGAAAAGTTGCAGGCAACTGTCATGCAAATCTGTACGATGTTTTGTGCACCCTTCACTTTCCCTCGTTGCTGTTCTTGTGGTCCTAACCTTTTATGGGCCAACATCCACAGTTATGTCATGCCGCTAAGAGATCAGTGAACGCTATCCACAAAAATTTGCAATGATCTCGGCCTTCTTGGTCCTTTTCCGAAGCCTAAAATTATATCGTTTTACTTTTAATACAGTCAATTTTTATGTCGCATCTCTCGTCCTCCGGACGAAATTTACCAGATCCCCGTTTAATCTGCCCAAAAAAAAGTAAAATAAAGAAAGAAAATCCGGTATCCAACCCAAACCCTCTCCTCCTCACTCAAAGAGGCTTTGCTCGATCTGACACGCCCACCGTCCCGCCTCAGATTATCCACCATTTCTGCACCTCTGCTGTTTCTGTAGAGGTCATTGTTGACCTCGCGTCCGAGGCCAATGTGCAGTCACCACGCCAGCTTAAGCCCAGACCAACCTCAATCCCATAACCACCCTGGTCTGGTCCGACCAGAGTAGGTAAAGTGATCACCTAGTCTCAAGGAGCGGCTCCTAACAAGTAGGATTTTAGGATGATTGTCGAAAAAGAATCGAGAATGAATTGAATTATCGTTGAATGCGAGGGAGAGAAGGCGATTCTAAATTATATATGTAAAAAATCGAAATTAATTCACAAAACGCCTTTTGACATAATGGTAGCTTTGAAATTCCAAACTTAAGCGAGCCCGGTTTGAAGCACTACTAAAATGGGTGACCTCTGAAAATAAACTTATATGCAGGACAAAACTATGAAGCTTGGTATGAGATGAGTCAAAGCGAATAATACTTCAAGTGAATTAATTTAAGAATATTTCAATATGGTATCAAAGTGGGAGGCGTATGGTTTGGGCTAAAGTTAAGAAATTTTTATCAAGTTGGGTAATCTTTTGGGAAAATACTTGCTTGTACACCAAATGACAATCGTGAAACTCAGTATGAGGCACATTAAAACAAACAATACTTTAAGTGAGTTAATTTAGGAATGTTATAGATCTAGAGGTCATGATTTGAGGTCTATTGGAGAGATTGCGCGGGATGAGGCTCGTTGAAAGAGCTTTTAATTGGAAGGTAGAAACAGAAGCAAAGTGCTCCAGAGGATGGATGGATCTACACGAAACGTGCGAAGGAGCTAAAATTAAAAGAGAGGAGGCATGCGCGATGTCCACGCACCATTTGGCACGATCTCCTCAATAGCAGCAGCAAGATCAGGCAAATACACATTTGACTTTCTGCACTCCATTTTCCATCGGTCAGCGATCGTGGCTTGCATGCATTTCTCCTTTTGCATTCCACACGCCATCATACAACGTGGAGGATGTTATCTAATTAATTGCATATGCCTCGATCCAACCTCTGGAGTCTTGAACATGAAACGGGTTTCACCGTTCTGAAATGTAAATTTAAACATCAAATGCACAGTTATTCGGTACTTTAAGCTTGCCATGATCCCATGAAAATTCTTAGATTTCCAAAGTTAAGCAGCTTTAGATGATTCGAGGAATCCTATTGAATGTTTCATTCCTTATTTTATTTTGATTGGGATGGAAAAGATGCTAAGTTTTACTTCTTATTTTCAACAACCATTCCTAGTTCATAGTACCATCACAACAGAAACTCATGACAGGAAAAATTACTTCTTTTCGCAAAGGCAAAGGGGGGTATTTCAAGCCAATATCTTTCTCGCGAATGCGAATCAATCTAATTTCAAACTCTATATCCCCCCGATCCCTGTCGAAGGCACACCATCGGCGCTACGTTGTCCAGGACTATGAGGAGAATGACCAATTACATCCGCTCTCGACCCGGAAAGAAAGAGATTCCTTCCCGTAAGAGTGGAGTTCCAAGGACCCGTCCTGCTGAAGCTAACCCTCCAGATGTTCGATGTTATTATGAGGTTGTAAAGTTTGCAGGAGTAGGCAATTCAAGTCAATTAGAAAGCTTCGATGATTGGGACGATCCGTTCTCGAGAGGCACGAACGATGCAGGAACGCAGATCGGATCGGGCGATGCGGCCGAAAGGAGCCAACGCGAGAATTAAGACGCACTCTTCTCCAAATCCCCTGCCTGCTTTCCCCTTTCAGTTAACTCGATCTGTACGTTGGCTAGGTGCCGTACGCGAGACCCAAAGTTCTTCTAATCAAAGGCTCCTGACACCTCGGGAGTCAACTCGTCCTCCACGCGAAAACCCCCTCCAACGACATTGTCTTGCAACGCAACCTCAGAAGTATTTTGCTTTTAGGAATGTTCAATATTACATGGATCTATAATCTAATTTCATACCCTGATTTATAGAGATCGAGTTATGTTTAAGTCACGCATATCTTCTTCGATTGTATTTTAGAGTACGAAACGTTTTCTTTTCTGAAATCAGAATCTATGAAATGAACTTGATATAAGATGTTAAAATTCCTTGAAAATTTAATGACGAAGGAGCATGCTTTCTATGGAAATTATTTTCATTTGTTTAATGGCTTAGAAAAAATTATTTCCTTCTTGCCAAAACAAGAAGTTCTCTCACAATCTAAACTTCTTGTTTTCAGCTCATGGAAAACACTTATTGTATACTAATTAGTTTTTCATCATCCAAATGCAGGAAATTTGAAAAATAACATCCCAGAAATAGCTTTCTCTCAAGCAAATGGACCCAAACTATTAGGGATTATGACACAAATGATCTATGAACTTTGACCTAATGTACAATGTAGTCTTAATAATTTTTAATTTGTTCAAAGTTGTCTTTGAACTAATGGACAATGTGATCCATGAACTTCAAATACATATTTAGTTTAGTCCCTAAATTATATGAAGATAAAGATGTTTAATGTTATCCTTCTATTAATTCAAGTTAGGATAACATAGAACATTTTCATATAATTTAGGAAAATATTGAATATATACCAAAAGTTCAAGAATCACACCGAACAATTTAAAAATTCAAGGCCGACATTGTATAAGGGCTAAAATTCATCACTTAAAACACCACAGTGAATGGTCATGTTTTTTTGCCTCTTACTAGATTTGGCGTTCACTAGCGGATCTATCTTGTTACTATTGTTGGTGCTTGTTCATATTTCTTGTCATAGTTGAATTGTGTTATATCAAATCGTGGCTTCAGAATACTATAATGAGCTTATTTGCTATTTAAGATCTAGATCATACAACAATCATGGATTGATTGATGGAAACTATTTCCATTTGTGCATTAGTGGTTTTTTTAGATGATAAATCATGAGAGATTCTCACTGCTTTTGTGCATTTTTAGGTTCATTTACACTAATACATCATTTATACCAAACAATAGAGAAGAAAAAATATGAAAATATCCAACTTTATTACCATAATTCACCAAATGATATATAAGATATGTATAGCAAGATCCATGAATATTTTATCCGTAATATTTTATCCAATCCTACCATAACTAAAAGGGTTAATACCTTAAAAAACCCCAAAGCTGATGCACTTGTGACATAAATTTACCCCAAACTATTTTTTAATATGAAAAACCCAAAACCGGTACACTTGTGACAAATTTACCCGACTAACTATAAAAAAACCCTAAAAACCTGCATACATTTATGACAAATTTACCCCAAACTAATTCATTCGACCACACAAAAACCCCAAAGCTTGGTAAATTTGTGACTAATATCCCTCCGCTAAATTAGATTAATACCACAAAAAAATCACAAAAAAATTGTAAAGCGTGACAAACAAAGTGTAAAATCCCAAATTGGTATATCATTAATTGATTGTCACGTGTTATTTAACTTTATAATTTAACAAGAAAATTTAACTAAAATTAGAGAGGGTAAATTTGTCACAAATGTATCGCTTAGCAGAATTTGTCAAAATATACGAGTTTGGGGTTTTGATAGTCAAAAAATAGTTTGGGGTAAATTTATCACGGGTATACCGGTTGGGGTTTTTAGGGTATTAACCCTAACTAAAAATACATACAACAAAATACAACCTAAGAAGACGCATAAAAATAAAATCATATCTTTTCGAAAGATACTAGAGAATAAGAGATGATTTATACTAAATTTCACAAGTTCACCAAGTTAACAAGAATTAGAAATACTTTCGATATCAACAACATCAACACTAAATGTCACCGAGATAAAATTACAATAACAATTTCTATCGCGAAGTTAGGCTGATGACCTAACGCATGCAAGCCATTGAACGTGCCATGTCGAAGGCCGAATTAAAAGAGAAAAGAAAATTAGGCGAGTCGTGCTGGTGGTGGCCCTGGGCGGACCCAACTGCGGACTCTCGATAGACCGTTCCCGCAACGTGCGCGACGCCAGGAGTCCAATCCCTACGTTCAAACATTCAAAGAATATGCTCGACAAAAGTGACCCCGTTTCATAATTCTCAGGGGGGCCAATCTCTATTCTTAGTCCAAAGCACAGGCGTGGGAAAAGAAGGCAAAATAGAGCGTCTGGCAAAAAGGCGAGGGGAAGGACAGGAGGCTGCTGCCTTTCGAAGGGGTTTTAGGAGTTTGAACGGGTCGCCTTCCCCACGCAAGTTCAGACACGTTCGCTCGCCAGTTAAAGCCGCCACTCATGCCGCCGATCTCTGCGCACCTCCTGGCCTGCCCTCGTTCCCCATATAAATCCCCGCGCTCCCCACTCTCTCTCCCTCGCATTCGCGGACAGCGCACACGCAGACCCCAAAATCCCTGTCTCTGCCTCCGCCTCTGCCTCCCCTGCCTCCCCTGCCTCTGGCCCCCTGCCTCAGGCTCTGCCTCTCATCCTTCTCTCTCTCCGCCTCGAGATCGAACAATGGCGGACTCGGCCGCAGCCGTAGCAGCAGCAGCGAAGCCCGTCCCGTTGCTCACGGACGAGCTGGACATCGTGATCCCGACCATCCGGAACCTGGACTTCCTGGAGATGGAGGCCCTTCTTCGAGCCGTACCACTCATCATCGTCCAGGACGGCGACCCGTCGAAGACGATCCAGGTCCCCGACAGCTTCGACTACGAGCTCTACAACCGCAACGACATCAACAAGATCCTGGGCCCCAAGGCCTCCTGCATCTCCTTCAAGGACTCCGCCTGCCGCTGCTTCGGCTACATGGTCTCCAAGAAGAAGTACATCTACACCATCGACGACGATTGCTTCGTGAGTGACGACGGCTCTTCCCCTTTTTTCTCTGCCAATCCCAATCTGAATTTTCCTTGCTCTCTTTGTGCGGTTGTTGTTGTTGGTTTCCTTTTTCTTGGACTGTGGGTAGCCACATTGTTGCGATTCTCGGTCTGGTGATTGTTTGTGACGAAGCCGTGTCCTTGATCTGCTTTGCAGTCGATCACTAGGCGGACTTTTGTTAAAGACAAGATTTTGATCTTCACTAGCTTGATCTTGCATATTTTTCGGTTGATAGATCGAAACGAGCAGGTTTAGGACTACATCTGAATTATTATTACAATGCAAATTCTAGGCATTCTGGCTGTATATGCAAGACTAGAGATCTGTGTCCTCTTTTCGGAACACGAATCGTATTTCCCTAACTTTTTCCCCAGACCCTTTGAAAGCAGAACCACGTCCCTCTCCACTTTCCTTGTGGAAACTCTAGTCGCCGCATCTCGATGATGCAGCCTCATTGGTTGTCATTCGATGAACTGAATGAAAGAGTTGACCTATGGAAGCCACTCTTCTCTGATTTAGTTTATTTAATATCCCATAAGTTGTTTCGACTAGTACATTATATCTACACTATTCTGATGCAAGATGACGAATTTAAGAATCTTTACCCACATTATACCTCCTCGAAGCCCTTTTTACTTCTGAGTTGTGACTGTAGGATCGTAAAGATGCCTTCTGATTATTGTCTTTGTCAAGATTGATTAATCTAGTCAACCCTGGAGAGGTCACTCTCAACGTGAAGATGACTTTTTTCCTTTCTGGTCTTGTTTGTTGCCTCAGGTCGCTAAAGACCCATCGGGCAAAATGATCAATGCCCTCCAACAGCATATCAAGAACCTCCTCTGCCCATCCACTCCATTCTTCTTCAACACCCTGTATGACCCTTACGAAGGTGCAGATTTCGTCCGTGGATACCCTTTCAGCCTGCGTGAGGGTGTGCCGACTGCGCAGTTTCTCATGGCCTCTGGCTCAACATCCCGATTATGATGCGCCTACACAGCTCGTGAAGCCTCTCGAGAGGAACCCAAGGTATGTGAATCCTCCAGATTCTTCGTTGCCCTAGCTAGTTCGTGAATCTTTGTTAATAACAACTGAGAGAACGTTCCACTAGGTATGTTGATGCGGTCTTGACAATACCAAAGGGCACTCTTTTCCCGATGTGTGGCATGAATTTGGCATTTGACCGTGAGCTTATTGGTCACAACCTGCAATGTACTTCGGACTGATGGGCGACGGCCAACCAATTGGACGCTATGATATGTGGGCTGGCTGGTGCGTCAAGGTAGCTTCGCTTTCTTTGCACCATCAGTTTTAGATTCCTTTGTATTTGAATTGATCCTGTTATATTATCGAGGCTCAATGGCCCGATGCAACGCTTATGATTGGCAGTAGATGTTCAGCATAATTGCCCAAACCTAAATACATACATAGGTTGCTGGTTTGACTAACTCGTACGTGCTCAATGCCTATATTTCTCTGTCAAGATTCATGACATGCTCATTAAAAGGCTTACACTCGATTAACGCAACCTGTAGATTTCCCATAGAATTTTACAATGCCACAGAAGCATCGATCCTTCAGTAATTACCAAAATATCTGCTCAATACCATCACTTTTTATGTAATGATCCTCATTTGGGCCAGGAGAATACCTCCCTGATTCAGAGTTAACATGATGCAATGGTACTCTTTGCAGGTCATCTGTGATCATCTGGGACTGGGAGTGAAGACCGGCCTGCCCTACATATGGCACAGCAAAGCCAGCAACCCATTTGTGAACCTGAGGAAGGAGTACAAAGGCATCTTCTGGCAGGAAGATCATCCCCCTTCTTCCAGTCCGCGGCTCTTCCCAAGGACTGCACCACGGTCCAGAAGTGCTACATCGAGCTCTCAAGCAAGTCAAGGACAAGCTCAGCAAGGTCGACCCTTACTTCGACAAGCTTGCAGATGCCATGGTCACTTGGATCGAAGCCTGGGACGAGCTCCACACCCACGGAGCCACCGCCAAGGTGCCGAACGGCAAGGCCAAATGAGGAAGTTCCGTACCTTGAGGGATATATTAGCTCGTTAATTTTCCAATCTGAGAATTCACACCAAAGAGCCATTACCATTACAGTACCTTTTCCTTTCTTTTTCTCTATCTCTTTTAATTTAATTTCGGAGAATATCACGTCTCAACTGTAGGCTTGTTTCCTGGGGCTATCCTTCTACTCGTTAAATGTAAACTTCGCTGATTCAGTTCCTACTATGATGTTGCACAACAATAAAACAATGAGTTTTCAATGGAAATAGTCATTCTCTTGCTCTTTGCTTGTTGAATTTATGAGGATCGGATAGCAACAGCAAAACGGACAAAAGGGTCTTCAATCACGGCATTTCTCAAGGGAAAAGGTAGGGAACAATTCGGATCTTTGAATTGAATCTTGTGCTAATTTCTTCAAAAATCCCAAGGCACAAAAGAGGATTGGCGTTGATTCTGACTTGTCTGCGTCGGCCTACTTTGGTTGTCCTATCCCTTGACTTACGCTTTAGCTTGGCTTGATGCGATTGAGCTCCATCGAAAACGGAACGCGTTATCGGCTACCGATATTGAGGTCAAGTAGACGAGAACATTCGTTCAGAAAATCAAAGAAAATCCATCCCAAGTCGTCTATCTGTTCTCATAATTACGCACAACTTCAAAAGAAACAGGACAAAAATAATTATAGAAATAGAGTCATGGCCTAACAACTCCATGCAGACACCGCCAGGAGCGGTCGTTCATGCTAACAGATCATGGTGCAAGCCCTCTCGGTCACGACTTTGTAGCCATCTCAGAGATGGGCCTCAACTGCGCCCTTGGCATCCCCTCCATGGCGTTAAGCCACAGCCGGACCGGCTTGAACCCAGCCCGGCAAGCCTCACCGCCCACCTCACAAACCTCTCGTGCCTCTTTCTCCCTCTCCAAGCCCTCGCATGAGACGATGTCCTTGATCTCCCTCCCAATCATCTCCTCCAGGGCAAGCCGCTCCTCAGGGGCAGCTGCCCCCCCGAGGGCAGCGTCTTTCGAATCGAACACTGCACTGTAGTAGTGCAGGCCCTCGACGAACCGGTTGACCAGGCGGAGCGCGCGTTGTGGTCGGCTTCCTGCTCGACCAGGAAGAAGACTCTCGGCGATGCCGACTGGACCATGCTCAGGAATTCGCCCCTCGCTTGGATTCCTTGACGGAATCACTCTTGATCATGCCAAAGTCTGCATCTATTCTGTCCTCTTCGGCTAGTAGAGCATGGAGGCCCAGCATTGACACTACTGCCAACGCCTCTCCTGGTCTCAGTTGGAGCATTTCTTCAGTCAGCTCTCTCAAGGACACATTCACAGGATTGAATTGAAAGGGCATGCCCATGATCTCACCTTCTTTGACAAGGGCATGACCCAAAATGTCCAAAACATCTCTTCTAGCGGACACACAAGTCAGCCTAAACTGAGGAGGCCCATCTGGCCCTTGGCTTAGGCCCCTGAGGAGAGGAACCCACAATTCCGGGTCACCTGAGCCCAGATCCACAATGTGAACCGCCCGCTCCCCGGCCAGGGCTTGAAGCAAGATCCGGCCTACGACGGCACGGGTGAAGGCGAGGCATGGGAAGGCCGGCGCAAGGATGGGCCGGACCCGAGGGGCTGTCGGCCCATCTGGCTCAGCATGGCTTAGCAGCGCCCTGTAGATTCCCGGCCAGCGTTTGACGACGCAGACCGCGAGGGCGGAGGCAAACCAGGCGGCGAGCCCCGCTGCATGGGGTCACGGTCACAGAGGAGAGCTCAATATCCTCTGGAGGCAGGCGTCGGCTCGGTGGAGGTTGTTCGACGACCGTTCCTGGCGCATGACAGTAGGAGCTGGATGAGGAGCAGGCCTCTCCTCAGGCTTGAAGGTCTCATGGGCTGGGGAGGATGGCAAGGTGAGGCTCAAGGTCACATCAGGCTTCGCTGAGGATGAAGAAGAACTCATCTTGGCTAAGCATCGTATGGAAAGCAAGCAAGCTAGGGATCTTTGAAGACTTATATAAGAGGAATCAAATGCTAAGGATGGCCAAAAGGGTATGAGACAGAAGGAGGTTGCATTTGGAGGTTTGCTAGTATCTCCAAGTGAATCGGACAAAATAAATTTCCAATTAAATGAGGTCCATTGGCTTTATTATATGGTGGTTGTAGGCTAAGGCAATATGAATTGGGGTTTGAATACTATGTACCCAATTATCTGCAAACTACGTGAATGACTTCTAAGCACGCACGATTGCATACTTCACATCGAATTGTCACAGATGTCAGCGACGTAAATCTCTAAAGTTCCATCGAGCGCTGTAACCCACATCCTTTGGAACAGAACAAATTTTCGTTCGATGAGCGAGCGTCGGATTTGAGCCGCTTCTTCGATCTCTGGAGTCGGAGATGCTGGATTTAACTCGATTTATTACACATACAGTGATGTAATCAAGTTACTTCAGCAACGACGCCTCCTGCTATTTAAAATGACAGACCCTAACAGAGTAAATATTATGTCGGTGGAAAGTTTTTGTCACACCACATGGTCACATGCAATGGATGTGTCGAAGGGGTTTCAATTTCGTGAACGTCGTAGGTTGGACCGAGTCGGGTGTCCTCCACTGGAGGCCCTGTCGACCTCGGCAGCCTGACGTGGCGTCCGACTCGTTCTGTCGTCGACGATGCTTTCTCATGAGATGAAAGCTTGGCCAGTCGAGCCACGCCAGGTGACTAACTAAAGCAGAATACAATATTAGGTAATTGTTGAGCCCAAAGAAAGGAACAAAGGAAATCTGTGAATATGAAATAGTTCCAGGATTGAGAAAGGAGGAGAATGAGATCATAGCCCCATTAGAAAAATTGGAGGAGAACATGAGCAAGAAGTCACCATCGGACATAAGAGGCCGGGCGAGACCCACGTGATTCGGAGCCCGGATATGTCGCGTGCCCGTGCGTCTCTCTGGCGCCCACGATATGGGTTTTCGATTTTTAGGCGGATCGATCTAGCGTCGCTGCCCAAATTGGCTTGTTGGGCCGTTGGCTACAAATTTCTATACCACGTTTTGGCACAAGGAATGACGTTTAGACCAACTATGCACGAAACAGTCGATGGCTTTCTTTGGTTAATCCATTGCTGCTATGAGCTTAGGACCCGTTCTGAAGACCCGACCTTTCACTTGGACTTTGCCTGTGCAAATTCAAAATGCTAAGCTGATCTGGACTAGCACGAGCAAAGTTTTATAGGTGTCATACTCTGATCTTTTACCATAATGGGTGGCTTATTGGTCAGATTATTAAGTTAGATCTATCACCTAGAGAGGGATCAATAAGTGATATCATTGAAATTAGAATAATTTAAACTAATATTGCGAAGATACAACTTCTAGTGACGAAGGAGTTTTTAAGAATGCAATTCTATCACAATCAAAATGAAGAAAATAAGGGATAGAGAATTATGTACAAAAAATTATAATGGTTCGGTTTTAACAAGCCTATGTCACTCTTCCATCTATCGCTAGATTCTACTATATGAAGGCAATCGTAGGTTACAAGCTCTAAGTAATTTTTGCTCAAACTCGTGTAAATAACTCATCACACACTCTTGATCTCTAAATGATTACCAATGTTGCGTGAGACAAATGTATTTAATCGGAAAACACACTTGATCTTGAAATTATAAGCTTGGGATTCTCTTATGTTGCATTTTCCTTTCACTCTTCGAGACCTCCTTTTATGCTCTTTATTGTCCAAGCTTACCGTTGGACATATGTCCAAGATTGTCCAGCCAATCTACTTGTGCTTCAAAATTGCCAAGGATGAAGCTTCCTGTAGATCTATAGTCCATACGTGAGTTTGGGTTTCCATAATTTGAATGTTTCAACAGGAAAGAATGCTTCACCTCAAGTCAACGTTAGGAAGTTAAAATCTTCAAGAGATATTTTGGAAAACTTTCCTTACAAAACTCTTTATATATAAGGTAAGAAATCTAACCAATCGCCACTAGCCGCTACACAAAAATATATTGTCTTATTCCCAACCGTTTGATAGAACATATAGGGAAGGAAAAAATTTAGCCATAACATTGGTTCTGATTAATAACATCCTTTCCACTAGATATATTTATCATCAAACCGGGTAAGTTTTGCCAATCTTCAAAATTACTTAGGAATTTCCTCAACACAGGTATGGTGCATTCTATCTAAAGTTTAAAAGGTGGAGACTAATGAATGATCGTAGACCTCTCAAAATGAGTCATAAATCTATTTCTAAATCCATATTTGATTGGTTGAGTTGTGCTCCGATTAGTTATATTTGGTACATGGATTAGGAAATGGTAAAGCCCAAAATAATATGAGTGTTAAATGTGACATCCCGATTTTCAATTCTATTTTCAATAATTTGAGACGGCATTTCGTTGCACGCATATAGTTCTTTTCTTGAGTGGGCCACCCATGTGAAAACTAGTCTATCGGTGAAGTCAAGTAAGAGTTTTAATGTCGACTCGAGAATTTGACCAGGAAGCGGCCTCAACCGAGCTAATCTACAAGGGTCATTCACAGCACAAATCGTCGATTAGAGATCAGGAGATAAGGTTGACTTGAAAGCAGATACGTGATTGAGTCATGGTGATTCCACCAAATCGACAATTCTTGTCGATCAAGACCGAACCGACTTTTCTATCGATTAGATCTTGCCGTGTTCAGTTTGAAATCTTGAGATTATCCCGATGAAAGCGCCAATGTTTCAAAGATGTACATTGTGGCCGAGATGATCAACCAGTGTCAAATGCATGAAAATTTCAAAGGCTACCCAGAGTTGAGCACACAGATGTCATTACCAAAGTGAAATTAGCGTGGAATTGAGATTAAGGAAATTGGAAGTACGATTATTAATAATAAAATCATTTTAGGATCATTGACTTATCTTTGGAAATTTTTCATGCAATCAAGTTCTTTCAAATTAAATCGAGAATGGCTATTTGGGCTAGAGAAATTAGTAGGCCGCTTTTGGTCGTGCTTTGGGACTTAAGTTGTTTTATGGACAAGTGAAGATGTGAATTGAAGTGTGGTGACATTAATTAATTTGTGGACTTTAATTGGACTCAATTGGAAAGAGAATCGAGTGGAATTGAAGAAATCGTTGTCTGATTTTGTCATCATAGGAAAATGAGAATTGAACCTATTGAAGATAGTTGTGGAGGATTTTGAAATTAGTGGAAGATGACATCACCCTAGGTCATGATGGTTCAGCAAAGTTAAAAAGAAATTGACAAGTGTAAGGTGTAGATTTAATCTCAAAAAGGCCCATCACTTCCACCAATCACACTTCATCTTCAAGCTTGGGAAGAGAGAGAATGAGGAGAAAAGGTACATGCGAATTTGAAGGAGGAGGAGCTGCGTCCCGCTGACGCCCGCGGGCCACCCGCACGCTTTCGCCGGGGTCGTTAGTCGCCGTCGCCGCCCGTTCGTGCTCGCTTGCCGCGTAACTGCCCCGCCTACGCACCGCTTCTCCACCCTCATCGCCTGCGTCTGGGGACGTCGTCCGCAGTCCAGAGACTGGGGCCGCACAAATCCCCTCCTCCCGTCCACTCACTCAGCGCCGCCCCGCCGCCGTTCAGTCCTTCGGCTAAGGCCGTGTTTGCTCGCCGCAGCTCCGCGTCTCGGCCCCCTCACGCCATCGCCCCTGCTTCACCGAGATCCGGCCGACTTCTTCGGTAGCTCGAGGCCATCACCGGAGCTCCCTCCGGGCCAGACACCCCGCCTCGGCCCACCGGAGTCCTCGGCCCATCCTTGGCTCTTTTAGCCTCAACGGCCACGGATCCACCCCCAACTAGCAGCCATTACGAAAAAAATGAGTATTGCAGCCCGCTCGTGGCCCATTTTGGTCGCCTTCCCGAGCCGGATGCTCGGCCGCTTTAAGGAGCCGTCCAAGGCTACGTCCCCGTTTTGGTCCGTCGGGCTGCTTAACTGATGAAGTTTAACTCACCAAACCTTGATTAGACAGTTAATTATGCTAAATTGTGCTTAGTTTAAGTTAAGCAAGTTTATGTTGATATTTTAGTTTATTTAATTGTGATTTGATTAAAAGGTTTGTTTAATTTAATGTATGTTTAATTAAAGGCTAAGATAATTTATTTAATAATAAACCTTGATGGGACATAATAGGGTTTTATTTTTTGAATTATTTAAATTGTTTCGAAATTCTGGAATTTATAATATTATATTATATTCCGAAATTATTAAATATTATTATTTTAAAAAAAGCGGAAAAATTATTTTTGACCTAGATTGCTTTCAGAATTTCGTGCCGATCGTTGCTATGCGTTTGGATTTTGAAATTGATGGTTGGATATTATAAATTAGGTGTGGATGACGAAAATATGGATATTATTATTTAATTAATTTTCGAAATAAATTTAATTATTTATTAAATTTAGAAAATTTTGTCGACCGTAAATTCTTAGAATTTAAAATTGCGGTCCTTGCTATGGTTGATTTTGAAAATTGATGATTGGTTGTGGCAATTGAGTGTAATTGTGATTTATGAGGATTAAAGAAAACCTAAGTGTGGAAATTGATGAGAGATTGGCCGTGATTAATCACCTATTAGAGGTCGTACTTATGGAGGCCGTGATTAACCACCGATTGGAGGTCATGCCTAGTGAGGCCGTGATGAACCACCTATGAGAGTCGTGCCTAATAGGTCAGTAATGAACCACCTAAGCAGGCGCTAAATGCCGTGGGGCCGTGATTAACCACTAAAAGGAGGAGAATTAGTTTAATGGGACGTGATTGACCACCTATTGGGCCGTGCCCGGGTAGGCCGTGATGAACCACCTAGTAATAGGTTGTCCGGGAGGCCGTGGATGAATCACACAATTAAAGCGTCGTATTTAGTGGGTCATGATTGCCTTTGGTGGTTAAACCTTCCTATAAGGTCAGTGATTGAGAGCAATGATTGATTTGCTAAAATGACATGTGAATGGGCCGAGATCGATTGATCGCCGAGACGATCCAAGTGGTTGAATTGTTCTCGATGATGTGATTGTGCCATGGTTGTTTTAGTTATTATAATTGTATGTGATTGAATTACATAAATTGTGCTAACCCGGGAGATGGAGGCTAATCGCAGGTAAGTCTTCGCGTGATGTGGCTAGGCCACCGGGACGTATTTTCTTTCTAATAAGGATTTAGGGGTTGAACTTATTTGAGACATCGTCTCATCCCGGTTAGGGATTAAAATTTCGGGTCACGGATGACGGAGTAGCCAGATAGCTTTGATTGACCTTGAGGAGTTGCGAGAGGTGAAGTCATGAGGATTGGAGAATGTGTCCGGCTTGTAGATCGTAGGACAATTCCTTTTTAAGAGCCTCTGTCTTTTTGTAGACCGAAGCACATGGGGACCTGCTTGTTTATGATGCTGATTACTGCAGTGCTTATGTTGTGATTTGGTTTCTGCTTTTCTATCCCTTAGTTTATTGTCGGGTTTTATAATATACTTCGCATGTGCATTAAAGATTGGATTGGGTCGCGGCTTAACTTCGAAATGTCGCATTTGCATGGCCATGGTGGGATGTTGGCGCGAGGTTCGGGCGTGACATTAAGTGTATTCACAATTTACTTAGAGTCAACTCATCGCTAGGACTTTCTCTCGCTCTCATTCGATTTTATGCTCATTTACTCCATGCTCTAACCTCAATTAGAGTATGAATTTTCCTAGATTTGGTTAAATATGAAAATGTTTTAGCACAATATGAGTTGGGTTATGTATAGATTGGATATAGATTTGATCGAGTATGAATCACTAGATTTATAATACATGAAAAGAGTCGATATGGGTTGGACCATTTTCGACCCAACCCAAACTCCTACGACTCGCCCATTTAATGTGTATCCTATTACTAATCATAAAGATGATGTATTTCGATGAAAAAACACTAATGTACCCAAATGCACACACTCCATCCTTTAAAACTACGCCACGGGAGTCACACATGTGACTTGCAAAAACCCAAGAGTTGATCTTGTGATGGGTGTGAACCTATGTTGTACACCTAATAATCTCTCACTTAGATGGAGTTACGCCTTCTTGCTCTGATCTCATATATCCTTTTTGTGACTTTATCATCTTTAGCAATTCTATAACAGGCGGAGTTACGCCTTCCTGCTCTGATCTCATATATCCTTTTCGTGACTTTGTCATCTTTGCCAATTCTATCACGAGCCGACACAAAAGCGGACACTTCTAAATTTATGCACCCCATGCTAGATAAGTACGATAAATTCATATTTTTTTGGGTGATTTTCCTGATCCGCTACTATTCCCTGTAACTAGACAAGGACAAACACCACGCCAAGACAAAAGCAGAACCACGACATGAGTCGGATCGTGGGGATGTACGGCTGTGTGCTGGCATGTTTACCTGAACCACTCCCAGCAAAAGATACGCAGAAAAGTTTTTGACTGGATTCCACGGCCGCCGTTGAGCACATTCTACAGAACTTGTCTTGTCATGTGATCTTTAATGCCAAACCGAAGCGTCTTCCATTCTCGATGGTGGCACGTTGCCAAGAGAAACCGACTGCATAAAAACGCGGCGGGTTACGTGTGAGAGGCATGAGTGCCAAGGGAAATAAAAACAGAGAGGAAGCTGAAAACGTGTGCGTTTCCAAAATTAAATACACAGCT